>CAUYUJ010021055.1:0-25645 GCA_963575745.1 Prorocentrum cordatum | reverse complement strand
AACAACAGCAACAACAATTACTAGCACGTGGGGACACACCGTTCTCACCAGTGCCAGGGTTTTCATAGGCGGCGGGCAATACCCCCACTTTGTGGGGGGGCCGGTTCAAGCTCTACAAATTTTCCAAACGACTCTTCGCCACCACCCACACCCAGCTTCCCGCCCTATGACGTTCGGACACTTCACTTCGTGGCATGCGGACGACCGTGGCTACTATTCAGGGCCCCGCGGCCGACGACGACGGCGTGCGCGCGCGAAGAAAACGAATGTGTCCCGCATGGTATTATTTGACAGGGATGATGGCCCTGGCAGGTGCGCAACCGTTGTGCAGAAGTTCGAAAAAGTTGCTCGCAAAAGCCCGTTTGACAGAAATGTTTAAAAAGTGTTGGGTTTCCTACGAATCCGCAAGAGCGCGCGGGATGAGATTTTGACAATTTTTTGTTGAAAAACCATTGGCTTTTTGATGTTTTTATGTTAAAATCGCTGCGAACACTAAGGTTTTGGAAGGATTTCGTCTTGCGCGCGCGAATGTCCACTTTACCTTATTTTTTTGCAAGGGATTCTTGAAATTTGATTATATTAGAACAAGAAATGTCATTTTCTATTGTTTTTTGCAAGGGAAAGCGGATTACAACAAAACAACCGGATCCTGTACACACCCTCTTTTCTGAGGCTTTCACGAAAATGATGAAAATGTAGCTGCGGCCTAGGCGGCGCAGGGGGGGCGCGCACCAGGGGGCCCAACAATAATTATTCTTTAGAATAAATAATGTTCAACTACTACTTTTACTACTACTACTACTACTACTACTACTACTACTACTACTACTACTACTACTACTACTACTACTACTACTACTACTACTACTACTACTACTACTACTACTACATCTCACGGTCTGCGATCGGTCCGACCGCAACCGTTGGTTCAGCAGTTGATCGGTGAGCCTAAGGTAACCCGCTCATTCCAGAAGCCCTCTTGGCGAGCTCCCGCTTCTCAAAGCAATTTGTAAGCGAACCTAGAACATGCCAGCCACTTCGGGCCGATCGCAACCGTATGGATTCCGCCCCAAGTGGTTGCGCTCGGCCCCAAGTGGTTGCGATTGGCCCCAGTCGCGGGGGCCTTGGTGGTTTGGGCAGGGTCCATAGACCCTCCCTTGGTATTCGGGACCATGTTCTGCGTGGAGGGCCAAAAACGCAGGCCAAACAATGATCGCAACTTGGGCTCGATGCGTCGGGGGCGCTATTCATTCTTTCGCAAGAAGCGACAGGGCCCAACGCACATCAACCGCCGCAATCATTGTGGTGGACTGTCCGTGAGGCCTGGCGAGATTGCAACCGCCCGCTGGTTCGACCTCTCCTGTCAATCGACCGCCGTAGTCCACGGGCGATTCTGTCCTGGCCATGTTTGCTCCAACGAACCCGCTGTTCTGGCGGAGCGTGTCAGCGTGTGTTTTGTTTGCTTGATCGCATCATGTCGACGAAACCGCACCCGACATCGTGTGTCGCTGCTCTGTATCGTGCTGCTGGCCCCAAGCAGCATGCTCGGTGCTCCGATCCAGCAGTGGTCAGCATGATGGAGTTGGTCTTTCGGGATTTGCGTTCCACCGATTCCTTATGGGCCTTAGGTCAAAGCGGCTTCTGTACTCCATTGGGCGCGCCGTTAGCCACAGCGCCAGCATGGTTCAATATGACTCTTGCGTTGGGCTTCAGGACCGCCCCCACGGATGACATTTCTTGCGTCTTTGGCGGGCTCTCTGGCGGTAGCCCTCCTGTCCGGAACGCTATCTCCAAGCTGCTGCCGCCCCTACAGCATTTGTTGCAACGCCTGAATCCGCCCGTGCCTGTGTCGCTTACCTCGTTGACGCCAGCGGTTTCCTTGTCGCATCTTTCCTGAGTGCTGGCCCCATTGGTAGCCCATTCAGCCTGCGGCCGCCCGCCAATCTACGGTAGAGGGAAACAATTAGTGAACACCCCCCCTGCCCCCCAAACTCAAGGTTGGCACGCGCGGAGGAGACTGCGGTCGAGGTGCAACTCCTCAGACCCACCGCCAACTTTGAACACTGGGGGGAGGGGGAGGCACCTCGCAGGGACGCTGAGCCTGGGCACGCGGCTCCAGCGGCTCGCCTCCGCCGCCCGGGTGCTCTCGTTGCGCGGGGTCGTCCCGAGCGCGTCGCGCGGCAGCCGTGCCGCGCGCTCGCCCCGGAGAAGGCCGCTCGCCTGGGCGCCGTGCGGGGAGGCATTGCCGTCGCCGCTCGTCGTCGCAGGTGCTATCGGCGGAGGAGGCGGAGGCGGAGGCGGAGGCGGAGGAGGAGGAGGAGGAGGAGGAGGAGGAGGAGGAGGAGGCGGAAGAGGAGGAGGAGGAGGAGAAGGAGGAGGAGGAGGAGGAGGAGAGGAGGAGAGGAGGAGAAGGAGCGGAGGAGGAGGAGGCGGAGGAGCGGAGGCGGAGGCGGAGGCGGAGGAGGAGGAGGAGGGGAGGAGGAGGAGGAGGGAGGAGGAGGAGGAGGAGGAGGAGGAGGAGGAGGAGGAGGAGGAGGAGGAGGAGGAGGAGGAGGAGGAGGACCGCCCACGATCCCTGGTGCAGCCGGGTCGGCGCCCGGGCCTTCCAAACGGGCAGCGCGCGGTGAGGTGCGCTGCCCGCCTGGCCCCGCAGCAGCACAGAGACGGGCGCGCTGCAACCAGCACACGTTCCCTCCTCCCTCTTCCCTCGTCTCTCGCACTTCGTCCCTTCTCCCTCGACCCTCTCCCTCCCCTCTCTTCCCTCGTCACTCCTTCCTTCTCCCTCCTCCCTGCTCCTTGCCTGTTCCCTGCCTCCTCGTCTCCTCGTCTCTCCTCCCTTCCTCCTCCCTCCTGCCTTCCCCCTCTCCTCCTTTCTCCTTCCCCCCATCCCTCTGTCACCGCGTGATAGCGGAAGCATGGCTCACCGCCAGTGGCGCGAGGATGATCTCGCTTCCCGCGTCGCGGCCTGGACTGGAGAGGCGCCCTTCTCCAGGGCGGCGGCGCGGGGTCGCGAAGGCGACTGCGCGTCGCGCGTCGCGGGGGGCGACACAGAAAGTTAGGGGGCCAACCAAGCTGTCGGACATAACTCAGGAGGGGAAGAAACACACAGACACAATTAATCGTCGACTCCCCAGAAAATGTGGGAAAATATGGGAAGTGGTGGGGAAGACAAAAACCCAGAAAATATGGGAAAATATAGGGAACATTTTTATTTGTGTGTATTTATTTGTGTGTCCCAGGGCCCCTTCAATAACAACCGACGGTTCTTGTCTTCGGCGCTCGCGTGGTCGGCGCTGTTTCCATGCTGGCATGAGGTCTCTGGCGCTCGCGCAGGGGCGCCTGAATTCCGGCAGCACCCTGACAGCACGGAAGGGCGCGCTTCCTGACGAGTGTCCGAAGAATCGAGCGCCAGATCTTGCACGGCGATCCATCACATTTTTTTCGGGGATGGACAGAACCCCCAACAGTGACACGTCGATTAGTGAATTGCCCGTTTTCGGTTCTCGAGAGGGCGCCGTGGCCGTTATTTTCCAGGCTTGCGCCCGCCAGGTTTGGGCCTCAGGTCGTTTTCACTAAACCACGTTTTGCTAAAGGGGGGTCTGTCCATCCCCGATTTTGGACGAGGCTAGTAGAAATCGAAGAAGAACAAACGCCATAAACATGAACTTTTGGCGCTCCGCGTGGATTTCTTGGATCTGCGCTGGGCCCCCTCCTGGCGGCGCCTTCGGCACCGCTCCTGCCGCGCTCCGCGCGCCAGGGAGGGGGTTCCGGCGCGGATCCCAGACCTCTGCGCGGAGCGCCGACCGCTCATGTTTATATGCAGTTTCTTGCTCCTCTAGGGGAAGCCGTGGGATCCCCTCCCTCACCCAGCCGACCCAGAGGAGGCCGAGGGTTCCGGCGCGGCTCCCGGAAATCCGCGCGGAGCACCGACAGTTTATGCTCATGCCGTGAGTGTGTTCCCCTAGGGTTGTGGAGGGCGATCAATGGAGAGGAAGCAGGTTGCAAAACGATTTCCAGATGTTTAAACCAACTGTTTCAAACATGTTTACAATCTGTAAAAACAGGTCTGGAGCACTTTTGGAGCATGTCTTACACATTTTAAACACTTTTTCATTTCAATGATAGGACTGTTAGGGTGTCCAGTGTCGTGGCATCCACAACTCCAGGGGAAGCCGTGGAGTTGCAGGCAGCTTTCGGCGAGTGTTTTCTTTTGCCGTATTATCTGGCCTTTAAGTTTTCGTGGAAACTCGTGGTAATTCATGGAGCCAGACTTGAAACCCAGATTACACCTCAGCCTCTGGATCTTCGCCAGCGTGTGGAGTCAAAACTGTGTACAGTTTTTTGCTTGCGCTGCGAAAAAAACTCCAGGGGAGGCCGTGGGATCCCCTTTCTGGCTTGGGCTGAAATTCTCTGGATTTTTTTTCACATTATATACTGTCAGGAAGCTCTACGAGTCCCCCGGCGGTAACAAAGGTTGACGGTTTACCGCCGGCGCCCAGTTCCGGGGCGCTGGAGAGCCAGTTGGCAAGAAAAATCTCGACGGACCTTTTGGTGACTTTTGGTCGGTTGAAAATTTTGCTCTCGAAATTCAACAATTCGTTTCCCGGCCGGCCCCGGAGGATGCCGAGGCGGCGAGCGAGGCGCCGCGGCCCCTCACCACCGCCCGGCAGCTGCTGCAGATGGCCGACCGCCGAGGCGCTCGGGCCGTGCCCCCGCCGCCGGACGGCGGCCCCGGCGCTCCGGCCGCCAGGGGGGGGGGGCAGGGCTCGGGGGAAGCACGTGGCGTCCGGAGGCATGGGCTTTTTTTATCCGGGCCCCCACTCTCTCGCTCTCTCTCTCTCTGTCTCTCTCTCTCTCTCGCTCGAAGAGGAAGAAACATAATGATGATGATACTACTACTACTACTACTACTACTACTACTACTACTACTACTACTACTACTACTACTACTACTACTACTACTACTACTACTACTACTACTACTACTACTACTACTACTACTACTACTACTACTACTACTACTACTACTACTACTACTACTACTACTACTACTGCTATTATTATTACTACTACTACTACTGCTACTATTACTACTACAACTACTACTACTACTACTACTACTACTACTACTACTACTACTGCTACTACTGCTATTATTATTACTACTGCTACTACCACTAATACTAATACTAATACTACTACTAATACTAATACTCATACTAATACTATTAATAATACTAATAATCATAATTTAATAATAATAGTAATGGCAATAATACTAACTATAATAATAACAATGATAAATGAATACTGAAACAATAATAATAATACTATTAACAATAATAATAATAATGATAATAATAATAATAATAATGATAATAATGATGATAATACTAATAAAAAATGATAATAATAATAACATCGCCAAGAACATAGACTTCTGGCACTCCGCGCGGCTTTCTTGGATCCGCGCTGGGCCCCCCCCCCCGGCGGCGCCTCCGGCGCCGCCCCTGGCGCGCCCCGCGCGCCAGGGAGGGGGCTCCGTCGCGGATCCCAGCAGTCCGCGCGGAGCTTCAGAATCAGAAGTTTATGTGCATGCCGCTTCTTCTTCTTCTTCTTCTACCGGCCCCTGCTTCCGGCACCACCCACGCATACTCAGACCACAGGTGCGCCGGCCACGCAAGAGGCGACGCGCACGCTCGCGAGCGTGCGCGTACGTCTTGTGGCGGGACGTCTTGTCCGGGACGTCTTGTGGCGCGAGCGTGCCACAAGACGTCCGCGGACGTCTTGTGGCGGTAGAGGCTCCGTGGCGGGCGTGGTGCGGCCATGCCGCTCGGGCAGCGGTGTGCCACGAGAGGTGCTTGTGCCGAGCGTGCGGCTCGGAACAGGTCCTTCGGCGTCCCACGCCCCGCCCCCTCGAGAATCCTGGTGTGAGCAGAGGTATGGGCAAGGCGTCGATCGCCTATCCCCCCCCCCTCTTCTTCGCCGTTGCCCTGCTCGACGTCCGACGTGTGCGAAGAGAGATGGTGAGGGATAGGAGGGAGGGGGTGGTAGGACGTAAGATATGACGCGAGCGCACCTAGCTCGCCCCCCCCTGCCTCCTTTCGCGCCCGTGGGTGCCTCGCTCCCGCCGCCCTCTCGGCACAGAGCGGCGGTCGCGGAGCAGGGGCGGGCAGCCCACCGGGGGGAACGCGATTTTTCGTGTATATATATATATATGTGTATATGTATATAGAGGTCTCTATACCCCCCAAAAAAAACAATTATCCAGGCGAAGGACCCAACCATATGCAGTTATGAGTATCGCAATTCTGAGTATCTTCTTCGGTGGTGTCCACGAACCGTATGAGGGGCGTGCCGAAATGTGGCGGGGTACACAACACGAAGGAAAACGATTGGTGTCATTACGAGAGACTGAGCGCGGGAGAATCTGAGCGCGAGTGAGTCTAAATGTGAATGAGTCTGCGTGCGAGCGAGTTTATACTTGCACGAGTGCGATCATGGCTACGCCTCGTGTAAATGTATATGGAAGTGAATGGTTCTGGTATGCCTGTCTGTGCACTCGCGACACTGAGCGTGGCCGCCGCAGAAAGCTTCCGCGGGAACCCCGGCGGCAGCGGCCGCACGCCGCGACGCCCATGTCGGCACGCCACTCACGAGGATCGCGCCCGCTTCCTTCCCTTCTTTTCCTCCCTCTTTGCCCGCGCACTCCAAAGTCCAAAGCTGCGGGCGCAGCGCGGCGCGGAGTCCCCGCGACGCGCGCCGGTCGCCCCGGAAGGGTCCCAGCGACGCGCGCGGGTCGTCCGCTGCGCGGAGCAAAGAGAGCTAGCTAGCTAGCTAGCTAGATGGCTGGCTGGCTGGCTGGCTGGCTGGCTGGCTGGCTGGCTGGCTGGCTGGCTGATAGCGGGCAAGGCTCTGACCGCTGGGCAGAGCGACGATACGCGAGCGAGGCGCAGGGAAGAACGCAGCACGGAGTTCCCGCGACGCGCGCTGGTCGCCCCGGGAGGGTCCCAGCGACGCGCGCGGGTCGTCCGCGGCGCGAGGCCAAAGAATTAGTTGGGCAGTCGAGAGAAGGCGCGGCTCGGGGGGGGCGCTCCTCAGGTCAGGCCTCGCAGATAAATTCGGTGAAGCCGAGCTCCCTGGCGAGGGCCGTCGCCTCCCTCCTGCACCGCTTCGTGCGCGTCGCAAACTGCTCCAGTTGCTTTAGCAAGCCTTCCGGCGGCCTTGTCAGGAAGAACTCGATGCGCGGCGGCCGCGTGAGCAGGAGGTCCTCGTGGCGCGTGGCGCGCGAGAGCAGCGCGTAGAGCTCCAGCCACCAGTCGTCGTCCTCCTTCTTGCCGTTCCCGACCTCGTGACGGCCGCAGTCCAGGATCACGCCTGGGCGACGTCGACCGAGGGGGCAGCGCGCCAGACAGCCGACGGCCCAGGGCGAGAGTCCACAGGACCGAGAGAGAGATGGTCCAGCTGCAGTCCGCTCGCGCCCAGTAGGTTCGGTTGTAAACTGCCCAGGGGCGCCGTTCCCTCGCCCCGTCGCCTTCTCGCATGGTGCGCCCCTGGCACGCCACCGTGGTGATGGCCCTGCCGCGCGAGAATGGGAAGCCCGTCCGGGTGACCTTGTGCAGAAAGTGAACGGCTCCGACGTGCGGGGTTCGATGAACACTAGCGGGCCCGCGAGGTCTCCCGTGAGGCTGTCGTCGTGGCGCTTCAGGTCGTCCACGAAGGGCGCGGCCTGCCCGGACGAGCATTTCGCAAACCCGTGGTCGGCCACGTTCCCGCGGATGCGGAGGATCCCCGGCGCGTCCACGGCCGCCAGCCCGCATGCCGCGGGGCGATCCGGAGCCGCCGCCGGACGAATACGACGACGGCGGCGACGACATCCACCAGGCCACTCCTCCACCGCTCGTTTACAGCGACCACGGCGAGAACTCCGGAAAGACCCTCGCTGGCGGAGTGGAATCTCCCGCGAATGCAAAGCAACAAACATACAGGGGGGAGCGGGCCTCCTCCTCCTCCTCCGCCTCCTCCTTCTCCCCAAAGGTCTGGAGCTGTTCACTGAAACCTTGAGTGTGGCGGACGCATGGTGGCGGTGGCGTTGGTGCCTTCGGTGGAGCCCCCAATGTGGCCAGGAAGCGTGTGAGGGGTGTGCCGATATTCGTGTGGGGGGCGCATGCGGGCGGTGGCACTGGGGCTTTCGGTGGAGCTCCCTATGGGGCAACGAAACCTGCGAGGGGTGTACCGAAATGTGTGTGGGCGGGGGACGCATGCGGACGGTGGCACTGGGGCCTTCGGTGGAGCTTCCTATGGGGCCACGAAACGTTTGAGGGGTGTGCCGAAATTGGTTTGGGGGACGCATGCGGGCGGTGGCACTAGGGCCTTGGGTGGAGCTCCCTATGGGGCCACGAAACGTGTGAGGGGTGTGCCGAAATGGGTGTGGGGGACGCATGCGGGCGGTGGCACTGGGGCCTTCGGTGGAGCTCCGTATGGAGCCACGAAGCGTGTGAGGGGTGTGCCGAAATGGGTGTGTGGGGGACGCATGCGGGCGGTGGCACTGGGGCCTTCGGTGGAGCTCCCTGCTGCGCCACAAAATGTGTGAGGGGTGTGCCGAAATTGGCTTGGGGGACGCATGCGGGCGGTGGCACTGAGGCTTTCGGTGGAACTCCATATGGGGCCACGAAACGTGTGATGGGGTGTGCCGAATTGTGTGTGGGGGGGGCGCATGCGGGCGGTGGCACTGGGGCCTTCGGTGGAGCTCCCTATGGGGCCACGAAGCGTGTGAGGGGTGTGCCGAAATGAGTGTGGGGGACGCATGCGGGCGGTGGCACTGCGGCCTTCGGTGAGATTCCCTATGGGGCCACGAAACGTGTGAGGGGTGTGCCGAACTGGGTGTGGGGGGGGCATGCGGGCGGTGGCACTGGGGCCTTCGGTGGAGCTCCCTATGGGCCATGAAATTTGTGAGGGGTGTGCGGACATGTTTGTGCATGCGGGCGGTGGCATTTGGGCCGTCGGTAGAGCTCCCTATGGGGCCACGAAGCGTGTGAAGGATATGCCGAAATGGGTGTGCGGGACGCATGCGGGCGGTGGCACTGGGGCCTTCGGTGGAGCTCCCTATGGGGCCACGAAGCGTGTGAGGGGTGCGACATGGGTGATGATGCTGGTGATGATGACGGTCGTGATGATGATGACGATGATGATGATGACGATGATGATGAGGACGCTGCTGATGATGATGATGATGATGATGACGTTGGTGGTGATGATGATGACGGTGATGATGACGGGAGGAGAGGAATGGGGAAGGAGGAGGAGGAGGAGAGGAGGGGAGGAATGCGGGGCGACGTCTCTTCAAAACGAGGACCCAACACCACAGGATGGTTGGGACATAGCAAACATCCTGGCACTCGCTCGGGATCGAGCCTTGAACGAAACGAGAAAAGCGGCTTGTTTTGGATCGAGTCTCGAGCGAAAACAACCATGCGTTGCCCGTTTCACTGCATCCTTGCCCGACGCGGCTCCGCTGCTGGACCTGTATGCGGGCCCGCCATCCTTGCTGAACATGGTCCACGTTGCAATGGTACGTGCAGGCGCTCGAACTGTGTCGTTGAGCCGTGCGCCATGCTTTACGCCTTGTCTTTCATGCGCGACCATATCCGTACATCGTCGTCTTGTTCATCTTCTATATCAGATTGCATCGACTATTATTCTGAGCGCTGGGAATATATGAGGTACCCGTGAAGGATGCTCTGGATCAGCTGTATATGCAATGAGAGAACCCCCGGAGACAACTGGCGCTTCCTGCCGATACGGCGCGGCCGCATTGAAGAATCTCTCGCCGAGGACACGGCCGAATATGGCCTGAAGGCATGCCGCGCGCGCGTGAAACTCAGCCAGGATCTTTGTGACCTGCGGCGCCGTGGTTGCGCCGCTGTCCGCGAAAAAGCAAACTGCGCGGTCAATCGAGTTTTCATCGCTTGCTCCCTGGTCGCATGTGACACGGGCGGGCTCCAGCCATTCCGCGAGAGCGACATGCCCGCCATACTGGAGCTGTCGCACCTGGATGTCGACCTGGCCAAAATCGCGGATCGGGTGAGGAGCAAGTCATTTGCGCCGAAACCCCCATGGGTCGACGCGCCATTCTACGCGTTTTCCTTCGATGATCTGGTTTCCCTGCCTGGGGTGATCCTGACCCCCGCGTTCGTGCAAAGCAAACGGGCCCCCGACGAGAGCATCGCCATATGCATGACGGCGGCAGAAAAATCCGAGACGATAAGTGTGGAAACCCCGAAGGCGACGAAAGGACCGATGGGAGTCCGCCGACTGTGTCGGTGGCCCCCGCGGGAAGGAGGGCGATTTTTTCTTATTGGCAGAGTCTGCAGGACAACAGCCTCGAATACTCCACCTTTGAGAACGAGGGGGCGAGTCTGGAGTGCAGCGTCGACGGTGAGCCTATCAGATATCCGAAAGCATTCTCCGCTTGCGAAGTTCACTAGACAGCCCTCATCATTGGTCAAGGAAGAAGCAGGACAGTGCTGGGGGACGCACTGAAGGGAATAATGGTCGAGTTTGAAAACGAAGTGGGCTACGATCGCCTATTGAGGAGGCTTCCTCTACAGGTGCTCGTTCTCAAGAAACTGATTCCAGATGATATTTGGTACAGAGGGGGGGGGGGGCGCACGGGCTCTGCTCAAAGGCGTGTTGTTCGAACGGATGCGAACGGCCCACGCGCCGAAGCCCGCGCTCAGCTATCTGGGTAAATGTGCTATCGAATGGCTAGCGCCCCGACGCTTGTGTTCTGCCGCTGTCCAGAACGCGACGCTGTGCGACCTGTTCGACTTAGGAAACCAAGTGGATAGCTGCGCGCGAGAAGCCTGACCATCCCCGCTCTCCCTTTCGACCTGCCGAACGGCTTCGTTGAAGCCAGGCAGCGAGCGGGCTGGCGGTTGTTCTCGCATGCTGCCGACACCAACCGGCTTGGTGCCACCATCAAAACGGGTGTTGTCGTTGTTTCACGTGCCGTTGTTGGTGGCAGAAGCAAGTCCTCCAAAAACCCGGGGGGGAGGATGAGGGGGTGTGCGCGCTTTTGAAGGCGCCAAGGCCATTCCAGCGTGCCGCGCCTTCTACTCGGCGGCGTGGGACATTTTCGGGGACGGCCTGGAGGTCACTTGTGACTTCCAGCTGGTGTTCCCTTCTTTACAAGCGGGTGCGGACGACGCCTTCGTGACGGTGGATTCAGGCGCGGGCCGCCAGCGGCAGCGTTGCTGCAGCCGCCCGTCGAACATCGTTCGCGTGGCCCTCCGCCCGCGCTGCATCTCGCCCCAGCGGACCAATGCGAAGGGGCTGTGGAAGTTCCGCCCGAAGGTCTCCAAGGGCGACAACTTCGAGCTGCACTGCAAGGCGATCATCGATCCGGACCTGCGCGAGAAGCGAGGCGGATGTGCTTGGTGCAGCGTCGTCTGGGGCGAGAGAGTCGAACGGCTGGCGTCGCGAATCGTTAATCTGGCGAGGCGTGTGGCACAGCGCGGCAGATGCATTCAGCTCGGGAGGTTGGGTTGAAGCGATGGTCATCGTGGACATGACCGAGGGTGGGGGCTATGACAGGGCTTGGGCGTGGGCGCGCTTCCTGCGCGCCCTAGTCGCGCTGCCCGTCGACGCCTTGCATTTCCTGGGCGTCGAAATGGTCGAAGATGCCGGCGATGCCGTTGCCGAGCCGCCCGCCTGGGACGAAAGCTTCGGGCGTGCGCGGCCGCCCAGTGACTGTCGCTGGCGGCCGCGAGTTCGAGAGGCCCACGGTCAAGCCGCTGCTGATCCGCGCCTGCAGAGGCCGCTCGCCTCGAGCGATTTCGTCCAAACGGATCTACGTCAGGCGCGTGCTGCCCGACAGGCGCCAGCGCGCGGCCATCGTTGCGCCGCTCGAAGTCACCTCCGCGGCCCAGTCGACGGCCCGGCAGGTGGTGCCCCCGGAAAAGGACCTCAGCGGGGCGCGACAGTGCAAGTGCCTCAGCGCCTTTCCCATTCAGAGGGCCAACTGCCCGTTCGTCGACGACTTCGTCGTCGAAGCCGGCGGGGATTGCGCCGACGGAGCAGTTGAGCTGGTCCGTTGGTGCCTGGAGACGAAGCGCGGAGAAGACTTGGTTAATTTCCCGCGCGGGCTTCGGCCGCACGGGCGGTCGAGGGACTATGGCGCGCAGCTTCTTGTGCGAGCGTCTTCAACCTGGGCGACCCGCGCGCGCGCGCTGTCAGGTTCGTGCAGTGCGACGTTCTTCTCCCGAATCTTTGACGCGGCTGCGTCTAGGATTCTCCCAGGTGGCTCGCTCGCCGCGGAGTTCCGCCCAAATTGGAGCAACGTGCAGCAGGTCTTTCGAGTCATCGCTTGCCTGCCAGATCATGATTGTGCCGGGGAATACAATCGAGACACGCCGCGACGACATTTGCGTGAGCGCCAAAGAATACAGTCGAAACATCGTCACACATTAACGGGCGGTTCGCGAGGCTTGCGTCAGCCCCCGTGGACTGAGCATGCCCATTGTAGAAAGGGCACCTGGACCGGGGGCGCGCGCTGGCAAGTCGTCATGATGGCTACTGCTGCGCCCAAAATCGAGGAATGCGCAAGGTAGAAGCGACTCCCCCCGTTTGCAGAGGTGCGTTGCTCAGCGGGCCCGCCTTGCCGCGTTGCCGCCGCGTGCCCGTTTTTTGTTCAGTGCGCGACGCGCGTGGACATCGTGATTCCGTCGACGGCTGGGCCGGTGGCGCCCCTGGAGAAGGGCCTCAGTGGGGCGTGCCTCGACGCCCTTCCCACTCAGAGGGCCAACTTACCCTGCCGTCGACGATTGCGTCGTCGAGGCCGGGGGGGATGTCGCCGACGGGGCAGTTGGACCGGCCCGTCGAGGCTTTGTCATGATGCGCGGAGAGGGCGCCGATAATTTCCCGCGCCTGCTTAGTCCGAACGGGTGGTCGAGGGGCTATGGCACGCATTGTTTTGCTGCGCGCGTCTTCAATCTGGACGACCCGCATAAGCTGTCAGGTTCGTGCATCATGGCGCTCCCGCCCCGAATCTTTGACGCGGCTGCGTTTTGGATTATCCCAGGTGGCCTGCTGGCCGTGGAATTCCGCCCACATTGGAGCGATGTGCGTCAGGTCTTTCGAGTCATCGTTGCTGCCACCGTGGCCCCGACAGTCTCGTGGGCCCTGGTGCATGACCAGCGCTTCCGCGGCGCGGGTCAGGCTGTGTCGATTGGATTCGACCGCGTCAGTCTGTCCATCGAATCTTCTGCGATGGCGACGCCCTCGTGCTGGCGGAGTGCACGGCGGAGCTTCTCTTGCCCCCGCCGCGGGGCGACGGTTGTCTCGTCCGTTGCGCAGCGCGCAGAAATCGTTTGGGAATACTCCCATCTTCATTGTCGGGCGCCCGTATTCTGCTTCCCAGAGATTCAGGCGCCCGCGCTGGGTGGCCCCAGCAGCGCATCACTGGCGGGAAACAGGGTTATCCAACGTGATCGGAGGGGTTATCGACCAGGAGCCCTGGGACTACGTTGCCGGCCCTGTGCCGGCAGCCACGAGGCTTGCTCTTCAAGGCTGGGCAACTGCCGCAATCAGGCCCCGCGGGGCAAAGCGGCGCGCCGGCGCGACGTCGTGGCTGCCTTAGCATGGCGCCCGTCGTCTCCAGAAAACCTGGCGCCGCGCGACCAGAGCGCCCGCCGACGCAAGGAAGCGCGGAAGTTGGGGGGCGCTGGATCAAGTTCCAGTCGCGCTGGCCATCCGAGGGTCTGGTGGCCATGCGTCAGCAGGAGGCTGGGTACTCAACAGAGCGATTGCTCCCTTCTCGAGCCGTTCGACTGGGGCCACGACCGCCCCGGTGACAACGGGGCTAATATGAGCCATCGACTGGCTGGGGGCAGCGGCTCGCCGAGATCCGTCGCCCTAACTTGTTCCCGGCGCTCGCGGACCTGAAGGCGGAGATGGCAGAGCAGCTAGGGGGACATTGGGGATTGCAGGAAGAAGTCAACGCTGTGGCGGCTGCAGAAGGGGGCCCAGCATCAGCCGATTGTCGGCGGCGCCGGGGACATTGGCGTTCGCGGCGAGCATGGCGGGGAGCGCCCGTCATCGACCGGGCCCCCGGGGCCGCCCGCCGACGGCGCGCGCGCCCGTTGGAGGCAACGGGCAGGGGGGCACCTGAGATGAAGGAGTGGCGTCGCCAAGAGGCGGGGTCGACGCCCCATCCCAGGCCATCGCCGTCGGCGGCAGCATCCTCGAGTTCTGCCCCGGAACCCGCGGCGGGAAAGCGCCGGCGCGCGGGCGTCCGATTGAGGGCCGCAGAGGAGGTAGTGAATTTGCGCCTTCGGTGGCGCCGCGGCTCGCAGGGCCGCTGGCCGTCGAGGGGCGCAGGATGGGGCTCAGGCACTTGGCAAAGCTGGAACAGCAGCTGGGGCCGTGGCGACCAGTGTAGCGAGGGCGGGCGCTGGTGATGAGAGGGTAACTGCGGGAGCATTTTAGAGCTGTGCGCGGATCGCGGCGTGGCGGCGCGCTGCAGTGGCCTTATGAGCCGATCGCTAGTGCGCCAGTGCGCTTTTTCCAATGTGGAACTCGCCGGCCCGTTTTGGCTTGCCCTGCAGGGCTGTGTCAGGAGTGCTCCCTTCCCTTCCGCGTGTGCAATGCAAGTTTCGGGGGTTTGCACCGCGGGGGCCGAAGTGCCTCGGGAAGAGGTAAAGGCCGACTTCATGCCCTCGGGACGCGCCGAACTCGGGGTGGTGCGTCCTGCCGCAGACATGGGGGCGTTAGCTAAAGGCTGACGTCCGCCCGTGCGCGTAGTCCCCGCGCCAGGCCGGCCGCGGGGTCAGTCATTAGCTGCGCTCCCCTCGTGTGCCCTGCCGCTGCCGCCGCTGCTTCCTTTAGCATTGGTTGGCGCCGACAGCGATGACAGTGACAATCGTTAGCTACTTGTTGCGAACAGGGAAAGGCGCTCGCGCGCCCTTCCCTCGCCTGGGTCGGAGACCCGTGCGGTTAGACGCATCGCATGCACTAGTACATTTGTTTACCAGTGGCGACGAGTACATCCCCGAGTAGGCGCAATCTGGGACCGCTGCTAGAATATCATGTACGAGTACTTCCAGACCGACAGCCTATTAATATTTTACATATCATGCCAACATTCATGATGCATCTGCAAAGTGCTAGGACATTCACGAGGGCGAGGAGGAGGATGAGGAGGAGGAGGAGGTGGAGGAGGCGGAGGAGGCGGAGGAGGAGGAGGAGGCGGAGGAGGAGGAGGAGGGGCACGAGGAGCGGCCTTTTGGGCGCCCCGCTCCACTCCTCCAAACACGTGACCCCTTGGCAACGCCCGCGCGGCCGCGCCAGAACACGGCCTCGACCTGCCGCACGGCGAGGCCCCGGGCGCTTACGCGGCGCAGGACCTGTGCGCCCTCTGCCCGCGCTGCCCCGCATGTTTGGGGCGGAGTCAGGGGGGAATTTCGAGACATGGCAAAAATGTATGAACATGACCTGCCCACGGATCGCGCGGATTTCTCGGTTGTGCGTTGGACCCCCCTGAATGTGCTTGTGGCGCCGCCCTTGGCGCGCTCTGCTCGCGCGGGAAGGGTCCGCGGGGAGCTTGGCTCGCCCAGCAGAGGGGGCGAGCTGGGGCCCTCGCCGCAGCGCCGCGCAGGGCTTTGGATGTCCCTCCTCCCCCGTGCGCGGCCCGCGCTCCTCTTCCCAACCCTCCTGTGTTGGTCACTCGTTTTGAATAGAGCAGTGTGGTCGCCCCCTCCTTCCTTCTCCTCCACCCCTCTCCTCCCCTCCTCCCTCTCTCCTGTTTCCTGTGTTCCCCTCTCCTCTTCTCTCGTGCCGTCTGCGATCTGCGCAGCTGTCGCCACTGTCGTGGGCTCCTGGGAGGCGCAGCGGGGGTGGGTCCCACGCGGATCACTTCGGGACCTCGCCGTCCCCTGGGGGGCTTGCGATCTGCGCAACTGTCGCCACTTTCGTGGGCTCCTGGGAGGCCCAGCGGAGGTACGTCCACGTGGATCACTCGGAGGTACGTCATACGCGTTTCTCTCATCGCCCCTGTGCTTCCATTTTGTATATCTGCCGTTCCTCTTCTTACTGCTCTCTTCTGAAATCACTGCTGGGTGCTCTTCTTGCGCACTGCGGGTCCTTCAGAATGCCAGTCAACATTGAGTGGTCCTGAGTATACTTGCCACATGTATAGAAAGGGTTGGGTACGTCACAGGGTATTTTTTTCCCCTCGCCAAGTCGTCGGAAGCGGGATCGGTTGCGAGTGCTTTTTCCCCGACCTTGAGGAGGGGTTCCCGTTTAGTGTTCCCCTGGAGGGGGTCTGGGGGGGTACCCCCCGGGACCCCCCCCGGCCACGGAGCACACGCCGGCGGAAGCCAGTGGAAGACGGCCCCAGTTCGGCAGACGCGCTTCCGCGCGGCACGGGCGGCCCCAAGATGACCCGTAAGAGTGTCCAAGAGAGCCACGAGTCGCCAGCAGGTCGATCCAGGCCGTCCAAGATCGCGTCCAGACGGCCCAGGGAGCTCCCAGGACGACTCGGGAGGCTTTCGAGAGGCTCTTCCAGAGAGCCCTAAGTGTCAAAAATCATTGTTCCCAACCAACCTGTGTTGTTGGGTCCTCGTTTTGAAGAGACGGTGCCCCGCGTCTCCTTCCTCCTCTCCTCCTCCGCCTCCTCTCCTCTCCTCTCCTCTCCTCTCCTCCTCTCCTCCCCTCCTCTCCCCCTCTCCTCTTCACCCACCCAGTACACCGCTTCGTGGCTCCATAGGGAGCTCCACCGAAGGCCCCAGTGCCCGCGCCCGCATGCGTCACCCACACCCATTTCGGCACACCCCTCACACGTTTCGTGGCTCCATAGGGAGCTCCACCGAAGGCCCCAGTGCCCGCGCCCGCATGCGTTTTCGGCCCCCTCACACGTTTCGTGGCTCCATAGGGAGCTCCACCGAAGGCCCCAGTGCCCGCGCCCGCATGCGTCACCCACACCCATTTCGGCACACCCCTCACACGTTTCGTGGCTCCATAGGGAGCTCCACCGAAGGCCCCAGTGCCCGCGCCCGCATGCGTCACCCACACCCATTTCGGCACACCCCTCACACGTTTCGTGGCTCCATAGGGAGCTCCACCGAAGGCCCCAGTGCCCGCGCCCGCATGCGTCACCCACACCCATTTCGGCACACCCCTCACACGTTTCGTGGCTCCATAGGGAGCTCCGCCGAAGGCCCCCGTGCTGTCGCCCGCATGCGTCACGCACACCAATTTCGGCACACCCCTCACACGTCTCGTGGCTCCATAGGGAGCTCCACCGAAGGCCCCAGTGCCCGCGCCCGCATGCGTCACCCACACCCATTGCGGCACACCCCTCACACGTTTCGTGGCTCCATAGGGAGCTCCACCGAAGGCCCCAGTGCCCGCGCCCGCATGCGTCACCCACACCCATTTCGGCACACCCCTCACACGTTTCGTGGCTCCATAGGGAGCTCCACCGAAGGCCCCAGTGCCCGCGCCCGCATGCGTCACCCACACCCATTTCGGCACACCCCTCACACGTGTCGTGGCTCCATAGGGAGCTCCACCGAAGGCCCCAGTGCCCGCGCCCGCATGCGTCACCCACACCCATGTCGGCACACCCCTCACACGTTTCGTGGCTCCATAGGGAACTCCACCGAAGGCACCAGTGCTGCCGCCCGCATGCGTCACCCACATCTAATTCGGCACACCCCTCACACGTTTCGTGGCCCCACAGGAGCTCCGCCGAAGGCCCCAGTGCTGCCGCCTGCATGCGTCACCCACACACAACTCGGCACACCCCTCACACGTTTCGTGGCCCCATAGTAGAAGCTCCGCCGAAGGCCCCAGTGCTGCCGCCCGCATGCGTCACCCCCACCCAATTCGGCACACCCCTCACACGTTTCGTGGCCCCAGAGGAGCTCCGCCGAAGGCCCCAGTGTTGCCACCCGCATGCGTCACGCACACCCAATTCGGCACACCCCTCACACGTTTCGTGGCCCCATAGGAGCTCCGCCGAAGGCCCCCGTGCTGTCGCCCGCATGCGTCACGCACACCAATTTCGGCACACCCCTCACACGTTTCGTGGCCCCATAGGGAGCTCCGCCGAAGGCCCCAGTGCTGCCGCCCGCATGCGTCCCGCACACCCAATTCGGCATGTGTGGTACGGGGAGCTCGCCGCCCCAGCATGCGTCCCGCAGACACACATTTCGGCACACCCTTTGCACTCTTCGTGGCTCCATAGGGAAACTCTACCGAAGCCCCAGTGCTGCCGCCCGCATGCGTCACGCACACCCAATTGGGCACACCCCTCACACGTTTCGTGGCCCCATAGGGAGCTCCGCCAAAGGCCCCAGTGCTGCCGCCCGCATGCGTCACGCACACCCAATTCGGCACACCCTCACACGTTTCGTGGCCCCAAAGGGAGCTCCGCCGAAGGCCCCAGTGCTGCCGCCCGCATGCGCCACCCACACCCCATTCGGCACACCCCTCACACGTTTCGTGGCCCCATAGGGAGCTCCACCGAAGGCCCCAGAGTGCTGCCGCCCGCATGCGTCCCGCACACCCAATTCGGCACACCCCTCACGCGTTTCGTGGCCCCATAGGGAATGCGCCCCGCACACCCATTTCGGCACACCCCTCACACGTTTCGTGGTCCCATAGGGAGCTCAACCGAAAGCCCCAGTGGGTGTGCCCGCATGCGTCCCGCACATCCATTTCGGCACACCCTTCACGCGTTTCGTGACCCCTCACACGTTTCGTGGTCCCATAGGGAGCTCCACCGAAGGCCCCAATGGGTGTGCCCGCATGCGTCCCGCACACCCATTTCGGCACACCCATCGCACGTTTCGTGGCCCCGTAGAGGGGCTCCACCGAAAGGTCTCAATGCTGCCGCCCGCATGCGTCCCGCACACCCATTTCGGCATACCCTTCACACGTTTCGTGGCCCCAAAGGGAGCTCCGCCGAAGGCCCCAGTGGGTGTGCCCGCATGCGTCCCGCACACTCATGTCGGCACACCCCTCACGCGTTTCGTGACCCCTCGCCCGTTTTGTGGTCCCATAGGGAGCTCCACCGAAGGCCCCAGTGGGTGTGCCCGCATGCGTCCCGCACGCCCATTTCGGCACACCCCTCGTACGTTTCGTGGCCCCGTAGGGGGCTCCACCGAAGAAGATATTCACAACTGCTGTATTCACAATTGCATCTGGTTGGGTCCTTCGCCAGGATATTTTTTTTGTTGGTTGTTGAAGGTTTTTCGGGTTCCCGCGTTTTCGGCTTCCCGACGCTCCAAGACAGCCCAAAAGGTCCCAAAGATCGTCCCAAGACGGCTTCAGAGGCCCCCAGGAGAGCGCCCAAACAGTCCAAGACGCCCTCAAAACGGCCCCCAGGCCTCCAAGACGGCCTCCGAAAGTCCCAGGAACGCTCCAAGAAAACCTCCAAAGAGGGGCAGCAACCAACATTTCAGGCTCTCCGCGCAACAAGGCCCCCAGGAGGCCCCACGAGGCCCCTAGGAGGCCCCCCCGGATCGCGTCAAGACGGCCCAGGGAGCTCCCAGGACGCCTCGGGAGGCCTCCGAGAGGTCCTCCAAGAGAGCTCCGAGTGTCACAAATCATTGGTATCTGGTGGTTTTTTGAAGGTTTTTCGGGTTCCCGCGTTGTCGCCTTCCCGACGCTCCAGGACAGCCCAAGAGGTCACACAGATCGCCCCACCTCGCAAGGCCCTCATGTTACAGGTGACTCGCACGTTGCCGTGATGAACTCATTCCGTGGCTCGCATGTTCACGTGCTATGTTCGTGCACGACACCCCCCTCTCAACACCTTCTCGCGCACGACCACTAGGCCCTCAGGCTGGCCCCGGAGGGGCCCTGGAGCCCTGCTCATTGCCCCAGCTTCCTTTTTTTCACACCTGCACGCGCACGGCCCTTGCGAAGCCGGTGGCTCGCATTGTGGCGTGCTGAGCTCATCGCACACGGCATTATTTCGTTCAAGTGGTTCACGTGGTGCCTTTCTCGCAAGCCACGCCCACCTGCCGTCCGCTAGTGGCTCGCATGAAAGCGTGCTCGGCTCACCTCGCACGGCCCTCATTTTGCGACTGTTTCACATGGTGCCGTGCTGACCGCACTTCGTCGCCCGCATCTTGTCCAGGACGACATCCTGACGGCCCCGGAAAGCACCTAGCCGCCCTAGGAAGCCTCCGAGAGGCCCCCCAAGAAGCCTCGGAGAGGCTTCCTGGAAGCTCCCAGAGGCTCTGAAGAGGGCCCCAAGTCTGCCCAAGAGGGCTTCAGGATGGTTGACGTCGCCCCGATAAAGCATCGCCGCGTCAAACGGACAAAAAGGGAACCAACGTCAGATGCCCTTTTGGCATCCGTTTTCTCTGCTGCCCTCTCGCTTTCAAGTCGCGCCCACTTGCCCAAGAGAGCCCCAGGATAAACGCAAACGCTTCAGAACGTCAGAACGGCCCCAGAGCCCTCCAAGGCGGCCTCCGAAGCCCCAGGAAAGCCCCGAGAAGGCCTCCACAAGGGGGGCTGGGACCGACATGTTGGGCTCTCCGTCCACAAAGACCGCCAGGAGGCCCCAAGAGGCCCTCAGGAGGGCCCGCCAGGCTTCCAAGAGGCTACAAGAAGGCCCCGTAGCCATCATCTTCTCAATTTTTTTTTCCCCTCGCACGTGACGCCCCCTCTGTCCTCGCCCGGTGGCTCGCATGGCCACGTGCTGAGCTCACCTCACAAGGCCCTCATTTGACAGGTGGCTCGCATGGTGCCGTGCTGAGCTCACTTCGTGGCTCGCATGTTCATGTGCTCTGTTCGCGCACGACACCCCCCTTTCAACACCTCCTCACGCACGACCAGTATGCCCTCAGGCTGGCACGAGAGGGGCCCTGGAGCCCTGCACATTGCCCCAGCTTCCTTTTTTTACACAGACGGCCCAAGACGCCTCCAAGGCGGCCCAAGAGGCCTCCAAGACGGCTGAAGAAAGCCCCAGGAACGCCCCAAGAGGGGGCCCAGAGGGGGAGCACGGACCAGCATTTTGGGTTCTCCGCCCGAAAACCAGGAGGCCCCAAGAGACCCCCGAGAGGCCCCAAGAAGCTTCCAGGAGGTCCCCAGGAAGCCCCCAAAGACCCCCAAGAGGGTCCCAAGACTGCTTAAGACGGCCCCGAGATGGTCGTCGGAGGCGCCCCAGGGCCCGAAGGCTGCCCAACAGGGCTCCAAGATGGTCGGAGACGCCCCGACAAAGTAGCACGGCGTTAGAGGGACAACACGGGAAGCAGCATACTGCGCCTGAAAGCGGCACAGTGTCAAACGGACAGCACGGGAATCAGTATTATGCACCACATAAGCAGCCTTTTCTTAGTTTTCCTCTTCCTCGCAAGTCATGCCCACTTGTCCTCCAAGGTCGGGGCTCGTGGCTACATCAGGTTCCGTTCGTTGGGTGGGAACGCGTTCCATGGCAAGTTGTGCCACCATCGGTTCTTACTTTATGCAGAGATCGCTGACCCGCTCGACTTGGTTACTTGATTTCTCCTCGTGCTCCTGCGGTCCAGAACTTTTGCTTAGCGTGTCGCGTCGACGGTTTTGAACCACCACGCTTCGGCGCGACACGCTAAACACGCCCCAGTCCCCAAACATCAACGTTCCGAGCTCGTCCCAGCCTCCCGTCCCACGCATCAGAGCGACGCGCCATCAGCTCGCAAGGCGTAGTAGCGTGTCGCAGGGGCCGCTGCCGCGGCACGCCAATCAAAAGTTCCTGACCGTACTTCTCCTACTCTGCCTATCCTCCTCCTCCGTAGCCATTTTGGCTCAAGCAGCCGCCCCAGCCCCCGAGTGTGCCAGCCGCCTCCCGCGGGAGCGCCCAGGCGCCATGGTGCTCGTGCACATCGAGGAGGAGGAGGAGGCCGAGGACGAGGCGGGCCCCGCCGGCGCCGGGGAGCGCGAGCGGGCGCATTGGGAGGACGTGGACTTCGACGTCCTGGCGCTCGTGCTGTGCTGGCCGCCGGCGCGGGACGCCGCGCGGGCCACGTGCGCGTGCGCGTCCTGGCGGCACTTCGGGCTGCGCTTCCTCGCCCTGCGCGCCGGCTGGTCCGGCAGCGGGCCGCCGCCCGCGGGCAAAGAGGGCCTCCAGCGCGGCGCCGCCGCGGCAGGCCGCGGCGCCCGCAGGGCGCCCGAGGCCCCGTCGCTGGCCTCGTCCGCGCCGCCGCCCGCCGTGCCGAACGCGCCCCCGGGGTCCCCGCCCCCGGGCCGGGGCGCCGAGGTCGCGCGCCGCGGCCAGGGCCAGAGCCACAGCCTGCGGTCGGGCGCCTCGCCGGCCCCTGGCCCTCCGCGCGGCGGGTGGACGTGGCGCACGGTGCACGCCGCGGAGGGCCGGCTGCTCTTCGAGGACGCCGCCGCCAGCGGCCCCTTGGCCTTCCGCCGCTGGACGCGGCTGGGCGCGCCGTCGGCGCCCGGCGCGCTGGACGAGGGCGGCAGGGTTTCCGCCGCCGCCGATCCTGGCCGCGCCGCCGCGGACGGCGCGCCCGAGGTCGCGGCCGCGCTGTGGCACGAGCTGCCCGCCGGCAGCGCGCCGCGCCGCGTGCGCGTGCGGGCGCGCCTCGGGCCGGCGGGGTCCTGCCCCTACGGCTCCGCGGAGCTTCTCGTGCTGCTGCCGGGCACCGCCGCGGGGCCCAGCCCGAGGTGGCTGCAGGAGGCTTCGGCCGGGCGCGGCTTCCGGCTCGGGGCCGCCGGGCTCGCGGCCGGCCTCTTCGCCAGCTGGGGCCCGGGCGGCGTCTGCATGCGGAGGGGGCGCCGCGTCTGCGGCTTGCTCGGGCGCGCGGCCACGCCGCCTGGCGTGGAGGAGGCAGCCCCGGCCGACTGGCTGGACCTGGAGCTTCGGCTGCAGGGCTGGGATGACCAGGAGAGCGGCTGCGGCGCGACGGCGGCCGCCGCCCTGGGCACGAGTTCGCCCTCGCGCGCGCGCGCGGAGGCGGGCTGGCCGCCCGGCGGCGGCGGCGGCTGCGCGCCGCGTGCAGGGCCCCGCTGCGAGCTGCGCCTGGGCGGGGGCGGCGTGGCGGGGCGCGGGCTGGCCCCCATTAGGGGAACGAGACACGACATAAACATACAAACTCGGAGGTCCGCGTTGATGTCTCGGATCCGCGCTGGACCCCCCCGGCGGCGCTTCTGGCGCCGCCACTGGCGAGCTCCGCGCGCCAGGGTGAGGGGTCCAGCGCCGATCCGAGACATCCGCGCGGACCTCCGACTTTTTATGTCTATGTCATCCTTCGTTTCCCTACCCATGCCCGCCGCACCGGGCGCAGGCGCGGAGGGCGGCGGTGGCGCGCCGCCGCTGAGGGCCCTGGTGGGCGTCGCGGGCGTGCTGCTCGCCGTCGGGCCAGGGACATGCGCCGAGTTCGCGCAGGTGGAGGTGCTGTGAGCGGAAAAAAATCCTCGCGGGCGAGGGGGGGCGGGTGACTCTTCCTTGCACGGCGCAAGGTCTACGCAGCTCCCGTGCGGGCGTTTGGTAGGCCTTTGTGGCTTGGTCTTGGTGGCCTGGCGCGGGGCCTATCGGCTCTGTCGGGGTTGCCTTCCTCCTGCCCAGTGCGGGGTGTGGTCGCCCCCTGCTCCTTCCGCATGCTTTCGAGGGGCCTTCGAGCGGCCCGAACCATCCTTTCGCATGCGTTCGAGGGGCCTTCGAACGGCCCGAATCATCACGACCCTCCTCCTCCTCCACCTCCTCCTCCTGCTCCTCCTCCTCCTCCTCCTCCTCCTTCTCCTCCTCCTCCTCCTCCTGCTCCTCCTCCTCCTTCTCCTCCTCCTCCTCCTGCCCCTCCTCCTCCTCCTCCTCCTCCTCCTCCTCCTCCTCCTCCTCCTCCCCCTCCTCGTTCTTTGCCCTCCCTCCCCTGCGCAGGGCTTCGGGTGGCCGCAGCCAGCGGCGCTGGTGCAGTGGGCGGACGGCCCCTCCGCGGAGCCCCCCGCCCCGCCCGGGGAGAGAAGGGGCCGGCAGGAGGGAGGAGGAGGAGGAAAGAGGCGGGAGGGAGGAGCTGACGGGCCTGTGCTCCACCACCACCACCACCACCATGAGTTGGAGGGGGGAAGGAGGTGGAGGAAGAGGGGGGGCGGAGAGGGGAGGAGGAGGAGGATGGGAGGAGGAGGAGGGGAGGAGGAGGAGGGGAGGAGAGGAGAGGAGGAGGAGAGGAGGAGGAGGAGAGGAGGAGGAGGAGAGAGGAGGAGTAGGAGAGGAGGAGAGGAGGGGAGGAGGAGGAGGAGGAGTGGGAGGAGGAGGAGGAGGACGACGAGGACGACGACGAGGAGGCAGGACGACGAAGGAGGAGGAGGAGGAGGAGGAGGAGAGGAGGCGGGTGAGGAGGAGAGGAGGAGGATGAGGAGGAGGAGGAGGAGGAGGAGATGAGGAGGAGGAGGAGGAGGAGGAGGACGAGGAGGACTGGTGAGGGACTGATGGGCCTGTCTTCCCCACCACACACCATCAGTTGGAGGGGGGGGAAGATGAAGGAGCGACGTGAAGGACTGAGGGGGAGGAGGAGGAGGAGGAGAGGAGGGGAGGAGGGGAGGAGGAGGAGGAAGGAGGAGAGGAGGCGGAGGAGGAGGAGGATGAGGAGGAAGGAGGAGGGAGGAGGAGGAGGAGAGAGGAGGAAGGAGGAGGAGGAGGAGGAGGAGGAGGAGGAGGAGGAGGAGGAGGAGGAGGAGGAGGAGGAGGAGGACCCCCTCGCCCTACAACTTCGTGTGGTGGTGGTGGTGGTGGTGGTGGTGGGAAACAGGCCCCTCAGGGACGAGGTCCACGTGAGGCGTTCCAAGGAGGGCCTTGCCATCGAGGGTGGAAGGAGTTGTCGTCTCTTCCTCGGCGGAAGGCGGCGGAAGGGCGGTGGAGGGTCGGCGGAAGCAGAACGAGGCCGCCTCCGCCGGCAGAAACCAGCGGAAGCTGGCGGAAGCTCGGCGGAAGGCGGCGGAAGTACAAGATGTGCCCCCAAGAGATGAAAACGTTTTTGGGTTCAGGGTTTCCGAAATCCCCCATTCTCTCCACGCTGTTGTCGCCGGTGCACCGCCGACGTCGCCGTTGCATCGCAGTTGCATCGTCGATGCATCGGCGATGCGGTGCGATCCTCCGACTCCATCTGCTCGGATCCCATCTGGGAGGCCTCTGATGGCGAACAGCCGTTTGTGGAGGACAGGCCGGGGTCCTGGCCCCCTCTCCTAGCTTCGGAAGCCCGGGGCCCCTCCCGGGCCGGGGGGCCGTCAAGAGGCAGGGAGGGAGGAGGCAGGAAGGCTCGAGAGCCGGCGCGGCGCACAGCTCGCAGCAGCGCGGAGGAGCACGGCCAGTTCCCCAGACCCCATCCTTCCGCGCCGTTTTTGTCGAGCCCAGGGCGATCTGTGAGGGTCTCGGCGTCCGAATCTGGGCGGAGGCGCCTGGCTCGAGGAGATCGAGGCCCCAGGATCTCAGGGAAGGGTCCATGGAGGAACGGGGTCTTGGCTCGGCTCGCAGTTTCAGCGGCGAGCGAGGGGGGGAGGTGAGAAGGAGAAAGCCTTCTCAGAAGGCGGCGGAGCTCCTCAGAGGGCCTCGCGCCTTCTGAGAGGTTTTTTTTGTGTCTTCGGGTAAGGCTCATCACACTTCTCAGAAGGCCCGAGGGACTTCCGAGCCTTCTGAGAAGGCTTTCTCCTT
>CAUYUJ010021054.1:107500-145584 GCA_963575745.1 Prorocentrum cordatum | reverse complement strand
CATCATCATCATCATCATCAGCATCATCATCATCATCATCATCATCAGCATCATCATCATCATCATCATCATCATCATCATCATCATCATCATCCTTGCAGGCGAGCCCGCCGACTCCCTGCACGCGTCAGGCCCTGCTCCCACGCGCGCTCCTGGCGAGGGAGGCCGCCCTGCCGCCCTGCCACCCCTCCGTGAACTTCCTGGGGCGCCCGCGCGCCGTCAGCGACGCCGGGCGGCCCGGGCCGCGCAGGCGCCCCCTGCAGGGCCAGGCTCGGACACACAACACATCCGTGGCAGGGAATGACTCTTGTGGGGGGCCCAAACATATACACCACCACCTCCCTCACCCCCTCCCTCCCTCGGGGAAGAGGAAGGGAAGATGAGGGTAGAGGGGAGAGAGGAGGAATCGGCGTGGTGGTGGTGTACAATTCTTTGGGCCCCCGTTTTGGGGGCGCGCCGGAAGGGCTGTGGGGCGAGGATTAGGTCGGGCATGTCCCCCTACAGGCGGAATTTGCACGAACAACAAAACAACAAAACAAACATCATGCAATAGTCTATGTATATATAAATAAGTGATCATCCCCAGAGGATGTCTTATTTATCTTTGGATTTTCCTCCTGTAGAGGGACACGCCCGACTTGAGGCGAGGGGGGGGCGCCTTCCCTGAAGGAAGCGTCTTCCCAAACGGGTTCTCGGAGCTTCCGGAGAAGGCTCCCGGGGGGGGTCCGTGCCTTCTGGAAGGCCCCACTTCTCGCCCCATCCCCCGCCTGCGCGCCACCGAATGCTGTCGGATCTGCGGGGTGTGGAGGGGAGGGCCTCCTCTGCCTCCCCCCGCGCCCAGCTATCCATCCGCGCCGTGCCCGAGGCAGCCCGGGACCGACAGATTCCGTCCAATGGCCACCCACGCGCCGAGTGACGAAACCATTGTTGGGCAGAGGTGGCCTCCTCCCCCCCCCACAGGTTCCACGTACAGGCCGCTCGGAAAAAGTAGGTAGAAACATAATTAGGGGAGCAGCGCGATCAAAGTGGACTGAATCTCGGTCTCGCCCCACCCCCGAAACAGGCAAGGCAAAGGGATGCCCACTTTTCGTTTGTTGAAGTCGGAGCGCGCTTCGAGAAGGTTGGGTTCTGGAAGCTGGAAATACCTACTTCAAGCGAACGGCCTGCACAGTCCAAGCCCGTCGCAAGGATGCGACGCGAAGATGCACGGCCCTTGGACTGGACATCGCCGCCGAGGCAAGTGCAGCGGCGTGGGGCCAGGAGCCACCATGGCCCCTGGCATGGGCGTGGGAAGAGGCGGCAAGGATGCAAGGGCACCCTGGATAAATCACGGCATCCTTCCCAGACCCCTGACGTCGTCATGTTTTCATGACGTCGACCCCCAAAGGTCTCGACCCATTCCTCGGGACGGGTTCCTCATCCCCGGTAGTTTCGAGGTCCCGAGACCTTGTAAGCGCCCCCAGGTGCCGAAAGTAGCAAACAAAACCTCCCGCCCTGATTCTTCAACACTCGAGGAGGTCTGGGCTAGAAGGGCTCCGACAGCAGTGTGAACAACAATTCCGTTACCAGGAGGAAAAACGGCCCGCACGCCCTGTACTGCCACGAGCCACAAAGGTGCCCTGACGGACAGGAGCCCTGGGGCTTCCGTGAGGCCCGCACCTATGCGGCCGGCTCCAGAAATCCTAAACCGCAAAAACGCTGCCATCTCTAGGGGGCGCATCTGTCAGAAAGGCAATCCCCGGGTTGGGAGGATGGGTTTGGGAGAAATGGTCAGATCATCCATATTACCGCGTATGCGGAAGGTGTTTCTTATACAGCGGTACCCTGTATGCTCCCAACCCTTTCCTCCCGACACGAGAATTGTCTTTCTCAATATTTTACTTCCCCCAACTTCCGCCGGCCTTCAGGTGGCTTCCGCCGGCGCAGGCGGCCTCGGTTTACTTCCGCGTGCGTCCGCCGCCCTTCCGCCACCTTCCGCCGAGGAGGAGATGGCAACTCCTTCGAATCTCGAGGCCGAGGCCCTTTCTGGAACCCCTCATGTCACCTTCCCTGCGACCTTTCAGACAAGCCAAGAGCCCCCTAAATCCTTGCCCTCGTAACGGTTCGTTCGCAACGCCTAGGGAGGCCCCGAGCCTGGAATCGAAATTACCGCTCCAGACCGATCCCGAGGTGCGCTCGGCCGTTCAGCCCAAGCTTGCGAATCGGATCCAGCCGTGGCCACTGGGGCGCCCCAGGAGATCCCCCCAAACTCCCCAGTGCACATTCCAAAATAATTGTCAGTGTGGGCCCCGAGCAGTGCATTGCTGCACTTTGGCTATACGATATGTGGTACAAGCTACGTGGCGCGATTAGTTCTGCCACTCGCGAATTGACAATCCCACTTCTTGCGCAAACATCCCCCCCTCAAACCCGCAACCTCGTTGGCAAATGCACCGCGGCCGCGATTGCGGTTACTGATTGGCACTTGCTAGCGCGTCTCTACGGCTGCGCTGAATCCCGCACGCTCGCGCGCAGAGCGACCAGCTGATTTGGCACAACTGATGTGGCCGGGATGGCGCGTACCATTTTGAACGTCCCGACGCGTTTCGAAGGCAACGCTGGCGCCCATGCACTTCAGTGCGGGTCGGTGACTCGGTCGGGCAGACACGATATCACGATGACGCCGTCAAAGGCGGCAACGCTGGAGTGAATAGCGATGGTGGTGGCGATGATGACGCTGACGTCGGCGAGACCAATGACGGCAACGATGCTGGTGACGAAGATGACAATGATGATGTCCATGTGTCGGTGATGAAGGTGACGATGCTGGTGCAACTGCGGCGATTGACGATGACGGTGCAGGCGGTGATGCGATGGCGCTGATGAAGATAATGAGGAAGTGCGCGCGTACAGAAGTGCAATACAACCGACAATCTTCCTCTTGAAGACTACTGGAACTTCATATGTGCTTGAAGACTGCCCTCTTGAAATGCTTTGAGAACCAATGGTTTTGAAGGATTCCGACACGCGCGCTTGGCGACGCACGTATTTTGGCCCACATTGTACCATTTGATACGGATTCGTGCACTGGGCACAACGCGGATGCACCGCGTGAAGAGATGAGAATGTGGCTTCTGGACGAGATTGCTAAAACAATATTCCTTTCCTGCGATGTCAGCACATGCGCGCGGACAGGACATCGGACATACTTTCAATGAAAACCGTGTGCCTTTACCGCTTCTGTGCCAACGCACGGGCCGACAACGAGGCGCTGCAGACCGGCCACCAACTGGGCACCAGGCGTAACCCCTGCGGACCCACCGACCAGGCGCCAGGCGCCCATGACCGGCCACCAGCCAGGCGCCAGGCGAAACCACGGCGGACCCAACCAGATACCCACCAGGAGAAGCTAAAACCCCTGAGGCCCCAAGTGCGGGCACTGCTTTGGGAACTCCTGAACTTCCAGACTTCCGTCGTAACAAGTTGTCCACACGGTGGGCCCCCCAAGGGCCTCGACCCCTTCCCCCGTGCCGGCTCCTCACACCGAGTAATTCTCTGACGACCTGAGGTGCTGGGGCCCCTGGAGGCCACAGGCGGGCGAACGTCTCCCGCCGTGCATCGTCTGCTCGTGGCGCGGCACGAATGTTTATGTCACGTTGTTGTTGTTGTTGTTGTTGTTGTTGTTGTTGTTGTTGTTGTTGTTGTTGTTGTTGTTGTCATGGAGGCCTATCTTGATCAAGGCTTTGGCGGCGGCACACGCCCCGCGCCAACCTTCCCGTCCACCAACCACCCTCCGGTCGCCGCTCATGGCCGAACGCCACAGCACAAACCTTCCTCTGCTTCTCCTGCCGCCCTGGGGGGGGGGGGCAGGCCGAGAGACCCGCGGGGTGGCAGCCAGAGACCGACCCCCGCGCGGGGGGGGGGAAGGCAGATCCCTGCCCCCCTGTCCTCCCTCCCTCCCCTCCTCTTCATCCCCTCCCCTCATCTCCCCTCCTCCACATCCTCTCCCCTCCCCTCCTCTCGATCCCCTCCTCTCCACTCTCCCCACTCCTCTCCCCATCCTTTCCACTTCTTCCACTCCTCCCCTCCCTTCTGCTCCTTCCACATCCAAGGCATCGATTAACAAAAACCGCCTGGGCTCGACCTCCCGGTCCCTCCAGTAGGAACAAGGAAAGGCGACACGAACAGCAACAGGGCAAGAAGATGCGAGGAGCAAAGGGGGGGTCTCCCTGGTGGTGTGGTCCCCCCCTCTCGCTCGAGACATCCCCAGCCTCCAGCTCGGGGAGGCATCGTGGACCTCCTCGCTGGAGGTGGGCCCCCTGGTGGTGCTGTCGCATCTCCCCCCTCCGATCCAGGGCGCCTGCCCCGAGACCCCCCTCGTGGCTCGTGGCAATCGGCGGCGCGAGCGCGCGCGGGAGCGGCGGCCCGGCCCGGGGGGACGGCGGCCGCCTACTGCCGGCGGGCCGGCGGCGTCTGGCCTGGCCGCCCCCGGGACTCGGCACCGTCGACGGCGACAGCGCGCAGATCTCCGACGATACAGTCGGGGCGTTGACCTGAGGAAACCTAGATAAGGAACGAGGCCCCTTTTTCCCATAAGTTTAACTTCGATGTCCCATGGAAAACCCGAGGCAAACTGTAAAACAATCAAGGAACACCGAGCCCCTCCCACACGAAAAGGGTTCCTTCGTCAGCGCCCCGACTGTACGTTTGTTTCGATCCAGGCGCTCTTCCTCGATTTTCGGCCCCGGGGGCCGCCATCGGGCTCCAGGGCCATCAGACGATCCTGGCGAAAGACCCACATTCAAGTGTTGAGTCCCGCAAGGGAAGCCGAAGGAAGCAGGGGGAGCCCCCCTTGTGGGGTCACGGAGCATGTGAGGGGTGTGCCAGAATGGGCGGGGAGCCGCATGTGGACCCTGCCACTGGGGCTCTGGGTGGAGCTCCATCTAGGGACACGTGAGTGTGTGAGGGGTGTGCCGAATTCGACATGCGGTGGGTGGGGAGACGCATGCGGACCCTGCCACTCGGGCCTTTGATGGAGCCCCTCATGGGGCCACGGGAGCGTCTGAGGATGCGCCGAAATGGACACGCAGTGAGCGGGGAGACGCATGTGGACCATGCCCCTGGCGCCCAGGGTGGGGCTCCCTGTGGGGCCAGGGGAGCGTGTAAGAGGTGGGCCGAAATGACCATGCGGTGGGTGGGGAGACGCATGTGGCTCTCTACGGGGACACGAAGCATGTGAGGGGTGTGCCGAAATGGACATGCGGTGGGCGGGGAGACGCTCGCGGATCCTGCGACTGAGGCCTTCGATGGAGCTCCCTATGGGTCAACGGAGCGTGTGAGGGTTGTGGCGGAATGGACATGCGGTGAGACGCATGTGGACCCTGCGGCCCTCGGTGGAGCCCCCTCACATTGGGCCACGGAGGCGTGTGAGGGGTGTGCCGAATTCGACATGCGGTGGGCGGGGAGACGCATGTGGACCCTGCCACTGGGTCCCATGGGTGGAGCTCCCTAATGGGGCCACGAAGCGTGTAAGAGGTGTGCCAAAATGAACATGCGGTGGTCGGGGAGACGCAATATGTGGACCCTGCCACTGGGGCCCCGGGTGGAGCTCCCTCTAGGGCCACGTTAGCGTGTGAGGGGTGTGCCGAATTCGACATGCGGTGGGTGGGGAGACGCATGCGGACCCTGCCACTCGGGCCTCTGATGGAGCCCATCATGGGGCCAAGGGAGCGTGTGAGTGGTGCGCCGAAATGGACACGCAGTGGGCGGGGAGACGCATGTGGACCATGCCACTGGTGCCCTGGGTGGAGCTCCCTGTGAAGCCGCGAAACGCGTGAGTAGTGTGCCGTAACGAACATGCGGAGGGCAGAGGTAAGGAGGGAGCAGGAGGTGGGGGAGGAGGAGGAGGAGGAGGAGGAGGAGGAGGAGGAGGAGGAGGAGGAGGAAGAAGAAGGACGCGGGGCGCTGTCTCTTCAAACGAAGACCCAAAACAACAGGATAGTGGGGAAAAACGAATCCGGACAAAAAACTGCCCCAAGGAGAAGGGTCGCGACCTCTGGGGCTGCGGATTAAAAATGCACACCGTCGGATGTATGGGCATGACGCTGATGGACTTGATTACCACGGGCATGCCATCCCGAGGCACGTGGGGGGGTCAACCAAGCAACCGACCCCCTCGAGAGACCACTGGATATGGGGAGACCAGAAGGTACCGATACCACTACTCCCGGGACCTCTCCCAGGGTGCGTTCTGACCAGAATTTCCAGGCGAATCCAGCGGTGCCGACGATGGTTTCCCAGGAGGCCGAAAAAGGGAAGAACGTGGCAAGTATGGGTACCTTTACATCCTCTGAGGGCACCTGCGCAAAACTCAACACGGGGTACCAAGGAAGGGGGGAGTCAATCTCAGACCAAGGCGAGGCCTCCTTTACGCTCGCCCCCCTCTGTGCTACGGCTGCCTGCGCGAAGGGCGAGAAAGAGAAGGTCGAGGGTGAGGGTCGGGGGGGGGCGAAAGGGTAGGACAGCAAAGGGCAGGGTAGAGAATCAGGTCAAGTAGCTAACTTTCCTTTCCTTTGAGCAGGGACCGACCGTTCCGGCATTCCTATAGGCCTACTACGACATGCACTTGAACACTAACATGTTCTACTAACAAAAACAGCATGCCTAGAACATAAAGCCGATGTGCTGAAACACGACAGTCTCAGCCATAAATGTTATTAGAACATTTCATGCAGACCACGAAAGGTTCTAAGACAATTCCTGGGTGGGCCTAAAAGCAAGCCAAGACGCTTCGCCACTGCTCAATTCCTGGCGCCTTCTGGCGCCGGGAGGCGCCCATGCATCGAGGAACGGGCCCGGCGGCGGGGAGGAAACCAGCTGCACGAAACAGATTTCGTAACCCCCCCTTTCCCTATCCTACCCTTTCGTCCGGCCCAAGGGGGGACGGAGGACGGGGATGGCTTACGTGCTGCAACCAGCGGCAACCGAGGTGCCCACGCGCACCACGGAGGGGAGGGCGAGGCCCTGCCGGGAATCGGCAGCGGAGTCGGCAACGGCGCCAGGCATCGCGCAGGCCTCACGCTCCAGCCCCGCTCAGAGACCGAGTCAGGGGCGGAGCCTGCTCTGGTCTCCCGCCAGCGAGAGTCGCGGCGCAGTGCCGGCAAGTTCGATCGGACGAGCCACCGTCGAGATCGGTAACGACACTGCGGTGGCCCAGCTCTCGGACCGTTGTGGCTGGCAAAGTCGATCCAACGAGCCACCATCGAGATCAGTAATGATACAGCTGTGGCCCAGCTCTCGGAACTCTGAGGATGGAGCCTTCAGGGCCAGGGAGCACACGTCGGGGGGCGGAGGCAGGGACCTGTTGTTAGGTCGAGCATGTCCTCCGACATGTGGATTTGGGAAGAACAAATAGTCAAACAAAAACAAAACTAGCCAATAGAGTACGAACACTCGTCCCCAGAGCATTTGTTTCCTATCCTTGCATATTCCTCCAGTAGACGGAGATAATCCTCTTATTCAAGTTCGTCCTCCCGAGACGGGTAGCACGCAAGCGCTGAGAGCGCTGCCGAACATGTGCAGCTTAAGCTCCACTTGTGAGAAGGACGCGCTGGACGAGCCCTAAGCCACCGGGAGGGCCGAGCCTTCCCTCAGACCCTCGAGAGAGAGCAGGAGCCAGGAGGTTGCGCTACCAGTGCCAACAGTACTACAGTTTACCCGCATAGTGAGGATGCGCGATACGGATTCAAAGAGCCTTGGACGCCCAGTCTGGAGCTTTTCGAGCTGGGCGCGGCCAACGAAAGTGGCTAAGAATGGACCGAGGAGGCAAGGATGCAAGGGTACCCTTGGGAAGATTGCCCGTCCTTACTATGCGGGTTGACTGCAATAGTGACTGGACTGAGCCAAGCGTGCCGATACCGCGTGCTCCTGTAACCGTACGAAACCGTGGCCGGCCACGATGGCGAAGGATACACGCGGCGTGTCTTGGGAGCACAGGCGACGAAAATCTCAGACCTCCGACGTTGTTTGTTTTATTCGCCGGCCCCGGAACTCCCGCACCTTTCCTTGGGGCCTGGGGCCCGTTGTCCCTTGCCGTTGGTTGATGATACCAGAAACGGCCCCATGGCACGTTCCTGTGGAAACGCGCTGGGATTGGAACATCATGGCGTCGGAGGTCTGGGGTCGAAGGCAGTCCCACGCAGCCATTTAGAAATTAGACGGCGACGACGTCGCCCCCCCAGACCTGACGCCGTGACTTTCTCGCAGTGTGGACCCCAGGAGGCCTCGGGGCCGAAGAGCGCCAGAAGCCTCACGGCGCACCGTGCCCTCGACGCGAGGAGGCGGGGGCCGCTTCCGTGACGACGCCGCCGACGACGACCACGGGGCGCTCCGGGGCAGGCGCGCTCGCAGCAGGCCTCCCCGCGGCGCGCCGACGGGCGGGGGGGGGGGAAGGGAGCGAGGGCGGGGCCCCCTCGGCGGGCGGCGGGGCTCCTCGGAAGCCTTCTGTCGGGCGTGTCCCCCTACAGGGGGATTTTCGACGAAAAGTGGAAAATACCCCAAAAATACCCCAAAAGGGCTTAAAAATATTCAAAAAAATAATCCCCAGACTATTTTTGGACTACTTTTGGATTATTTTGGGGTATTTTTATTTTTCGTCGAAAATCCCCCTGTAGGGGGACAGGCCCGAGTTAATGTAAAGACCACGGGGCTTCTGAGCCTGAGGAGAGAAGACCCTCACCATCCGCCTGCTCCGCGCCCCTCTAAAGGGAACGCCACTGACGCGCACTTTGGCCGGTGACCCGGCGAAGCCAACCTTTCCCGATATGGGCAACGCTGGCATGCCACAAAGGGAAAGGGGGCCTAAAGTGGCAACTTTCGGCAACCTTTAAAATTAAATCCGTTCGTGAGTACCCTTTACGGTGCCGCTGAAGAAATCTTCAGCAAAGACCCCGATGTCGTGATTTGTTCAAAACGTCGACCCCCAGAGGCCTGGACCTTTTCCCGGGACCGGCTTCTCATCCTGAGCCGTTCCTTGGCGGCCCCGAGGTCCGGCAGGGGCCCCCCGGGGCCGAAAACACAGAAAAGCCTCCCGTCGTGATTTTTTCATTGCGCGAGGGGGTCTGGGGAGAAGGCCCGCCCCTTCTGCCTGCCTCGGGGATCTTATGACCCCGGTCAATCCAGACCCGGGTCAGCCAGGCCTTGCAGAATCCTGCAAGATCCTGCACCCAAGCCCGGGTCGATGCGAAGGGTCCTGCCAGATCCTGCAGGATCCTGCACCCAAGCCCGGGTCCATGCGACCCTGGCCTTGCAGCATCCTGCAATATCGGGGTGCTCTGGCTGACCCCCGTGTGCCTTGACCCCCGTCTCAAGGCTCCCGCCTGCCCCATCTCCCCCTCCTCCTCCTCCTCCTCCTCCTCCTCCTCCTTCCCCTCCTTCTCCCCCTCCTCCTCCTCCTCCCCCTCCCCCTCCCCCTCCCCCTCCCCCTCTTCCTCCTCCTCCTCCTCCTCCTCCTTCTCCTCCTCCTCCCCGAGCCCAGGTGGTCTCAAGGGCGCCGCCGGCTCGCAGAACGCAGCAGCGGCTGCAAAGGCGCCCGCCCCCCCCCCCGAGAGCCTCGCGTGCCGACGCGCACCGGCCGCGCGGCGGCGGGCGCGGGCCTCGGGCGCGGGCGGGTGTGGACGGCTCCAGGGATGGCCTTGCGCCCTACACGTATGCGTATGTACACATGAACGGCACGCGCTCGAATACAGGCATGCATGTATGCATGCATGCATGTATTTATGTACGTACGTACGTACGTATGTATGTATGTATGTATGCATGCATGTATGTATGTTTGTATGTATGTATTTAAGTATGTAAGTATATAAGTATGTAAGTATGTGAGTATGTAGGCATGTAAGTATAAAAGTAAGTAAGTACGTAAGTAAGTAAGTAATTATGTCTGTCTGAATGCATGTATGTATATATACGCATATATATATATATATAGATATGTCTATAAATATGTGGTCGTCACGAGTCCCGTGGTGTTTTGAATTCTCTCTCCTCTACAAGGGGGCCAGACCCAGAAACCGAATCACAAACAATGGGGTACCACAGCAAATCCGAACACAGGTACACCACCATCTGTATACATCTCTCTATATATATGTAACAAATGGATTCAATCCCTTTCTTGTTGATCGTATCCACTTGCTTATGGTATCCAGGCCCAATGGATCCTTACCATGTGTTGGTACTCGCGGTGTCTTGTATCCGTCGAGTTGTTCTGGCATCCGTCATCATGCAATCGAATCGGTTTTGTGCTGTAGTGCCCTTACTGTTTGCTTATGTAAATGTTGTTGTGGTGTCTAGCTGGCCCGCCCGGCTGTCCAGCGTTAGTTCTCTTTGGTGTTCGTTTTTCTGTTGAACCTGGAGGTTCACCAGAAAACTTCAGAATGTTTGAGAATCCGCACGGCCTGTTTCTGAATCCGTGAGGATCCTTGAGAAATGGTTGGGCTTCCCAGGGGAATCGTAGGAAAACGACAGTGTTCCAAAGAGAATCCTAAGGACTCCAATCCTAAGGACTCCACGGGGCGTGGAAAATCCTCGATCGTCAACTGTACCCGCAACGTGGGCACGCCAGCTTGTCGGGGGGGGCAGAACAAATCGCATTCGATTCTTCACGTCACGTGTCAACGACTGGAGGCAAAATACAAATGAATCGACGATGATATACACGTCACGTGGCAGCGGCGGGGGGCGGAAACAAATAGTATTCTCCTCTAGGCGTCACATGGCAACGCCTGCGGGAAGGGGGGGCGAACAAACACTATTGTATGTTAGCCAGCGTGGACCCCAACGGTGTTTTTGTAGCAATATATGTTGTGCAACCTATGTGGTACAGTCTATGTGGTGCAATCTATTTTGTGCAATGTATGCTGTGTGCAATCAAGGTGTTGAAATATATGTGGTACGATCTACGCGGTGCACTCTACGTGGTGCAGTGTATAATTTGCCATCTGCGTTTTGCAACATATGTAGTGCAATATATGTGGCGTAATCCACTTTGACTGTCTTGAAGCTGTCCTCTCCACTGCTCGTGCAAACAACCCACCCACCAACCCGCAGCTTGGTTTTTCAAAACCTCTTAAGACCGACTACGACGACACCGACGACAACGACTAGGACGACACCGACGACGTCTCCGACGACTTCGACGACGACAACGACGCCGACGCCGACGCCGACGACGACGACGCCAACGAAGGCGACGACGAGGGAGGAGGAACGACGACGACAACGACGACAACGACGACAACGACGACAACGACGAGAGAGGAGGGAGGACGGCGACGACGCGAACGACGACGAAGGAGGAAGGACGGCGACGCCGACGACGACAACGACGAGGGAGGAGGGAAGACGACGACGACAACGACGACGACGACGGCGACGAAATAGGAGGGACGACGACGAGACGCCGACGACGGACGACGACGACGACGTGGGAGGAGGAGGACGGACGACCACGGCGACAACGACGACGGAAACGACCACGACGCCAAAGAGGACGACGACGACGAACACGAGAAAAGAGAGGACGACCTAGGCGACGACGACGACGACGCGGGAGGAGGGAGGACGGCGACGACGACGACGACGACGCAAGAACGCGCGCGCACGCTTTTGTTGAAAATCCGTGTTGCGAAATCTTGGGTTTTGTAGGTTTTTTTTGACGCACGATTTGAAATCCTTCCGAAACCGACGGGTTTTGAAGGTTTTCGGCATACGCCCGCGACGACGCGCGCGTCTGCACTGCGTCCCATTTCTTGCAGAGGATTCTCGCGACGGCACACGCGCAAGGGCGTTCGACAGATTTCGACATGCGCGCGCGAAGCCCGTTTGGTAGCATTTTGTGAAAATCTTGAAAAACCGATGGTTGACTTAAGATTTCGCAAGAGCTCGCGCGGAAGCTTTTTTAGCAAATCAGTGTTGCGAAACCATGTGTTTTGTATGCATTTTTTGTACTCGATTGCGAAACCCTTCCGGCACCGAAAATTGTTGAAGGATTTCGGCATGCGCGCGCGACGACGCGCGCGTCTGCACTTCGTCCCATTTTTTGGAAGGGAATCGCGAAAAAGTGCTATGTCAGAACAAAAAATGTCACCGCATAGTGTTCTTCACAAGGGAACCTCAGGGGGGGAACCCGGCCTAGCTGGGATGGTACGATTTCATATTTAGGATGGACGTGTGTATATATATATATATAAAAATATATATGAAATCATACTATCCCAGGGGGAGCTGATAAGTCGGGGGGGGGGTAGAGTCTATTCTTTTTTTGAAAGGAGAATTAATCACTTGCTCAACTTAAAGCTGTCCTCTACACTGCTCGCGCAAACATCCCACCCTCCCACCCGCAACTTGGCTTGCAAAACCTCTTAAGACCGACTACGACGACACCGACGACAACGACGACGACGACACCGACGACATCTCCGACGACTTCGACGACGACAACGACGCCGACGCCGACGACGACGAAGACGACGACGACGACGCCAATGAAAACAACGACGAGGGAGGAGGAAGGACGACGACGGCGACAACGACGACAACGACGACAACGACGAGGGAGGAGGGAGGACGGCGACGACGCGAACGACGACGAAGGAGGAAGGACGGCGACGCCGACGACGACAACAACGAGGGAGGAGGGAAGACGACGACAACGACGACGACAACGGTGACGAAATAGAACCGACGACGAGACGCCGACGATGGACGACGACGACGACGTGGGAGGAAGAGGACGGACGACCACGGCGACAACGACGACGGAAACGACCACGACGCCGAAGAGGACGACGACGACGAACACGAGAAAAGAGAGAGGACGACGTAGGCGACGACGACGACGACGCGGGAGGAGGGAGGACGGCGACGACGACGACGACGACGACGCAAGAGCGCGCGCGCACGCTTTTGTTGAAAACCCGTGTTGCGAAACCTTTGGTATTTGTAGGTTGTTTGGACGCACGATTTTGAAATCCTTCAGAAACCGATGGGTTTTGAAGGTTTTCGGCGTACGCCCGCGACGACGCGCGCGTCTGCACTTCGTCCCGTTTGTTGCAAAGGATTCTCGCGACGGCACACGCGCAAGGACGTTCGATTGATTTCGACATGCGCGCGCGAAGCCCGTTTGGTAGCATTTTGTGAAAATCTTGAAAAACTGTTCTTAAGATTTCGCAAGAGCTCGCGCGGAAGCTTTTTTAGCAAATCAATGTTGCGAAACCCTGTGTTTTTGTATGTTGTTTTGGGAACTCGATTGCGAAATCCTTCCGGCACCGAAGGTTTTTGAAGGATTTCGGCATGCGCGCGCGACGACGCGCGCGTCTGCACTTGGACTGCACTTCGTCTGAAGGGATTCGCGAGGAAGTGCGATGTTATAACAAAAAAATGTCACCGCATAGTTTTTCACAAGGGAACCTCAGGGGGGGGACCCGGCCTGGCTGGGATGATACGATTTTTCATTTAGGATGGACGAGTGGTCAGAATCATATATGATTTACATACCTGAAAAAAAGGGAACGGATAAGTCCGGGGGGGGGGGTAGGGTCTATCCTGGTTTTAGAAAGGAAAATCTATGTGATGCGACCTACGTAATGCAATCTACGCTGTGCGACGCTAAAAAAACAATATGTAATGCGCACCAATGCAAAGCCAGGCAAGCAGTGCACCGCAATGCACAACAAGGCTCATACGACGGGCGGCGACGAGGCGGTGACGGGGCGGCGACGCCGACCACATAGCCGCCAGAGCGGCACACAGGCCCCGACAACGGGCGGGGACGACGCGGCGACGGGGCGGCGACAGCGACTACATCGTCGCCAGAGCGGCACACCGGCCCAGACGACGGGCGGCGACGAGGCGGCGACGGGGCGGCTACACAGGTGGCGGAGCGGCACACCAGCCAGAATCCTTGAAACAGATATAAAACTCCCGAAGTGCAAGGGCTCAGGGCGGAACGCGTACTCTTCTACTCTCGTCATGTGGCAACGCAAGGAGGCGGAAACACAGAATTCGACCCGTCGCGTGGCAATGCGAGGGGGGACGAGACAGATCAGACGACGCTTTCTGGATTCGCCACGTGCGACAAAGACGGGGATGGCTCGCTGTCGACGCGGCCGACGACGACGACGACTATGATGACGACGACGTCGAAGTTGAGGAGGGCGACGACGATGACGGCGGAGGCGGCAACGACGATGGCAATGACGACGACGCCAACGATCACAACGACATCCACGACGACGAACGAAGTCGACGACCGCGAGCACGAGGACGACGACGTCGAGGAAGACAACGACGAGACCAACGACGACGGCGACAACGACCACGACGAACGCGACCATGTTTTCCATGGGGGACAAAACCACGCAGCGCAGGTCTGCATAGGAACGCGTCGGATGGCCCATCACTGAGATGTCCCCGCCGCAGGGCGCGAGGCCCTCGGCTCGCCCGTGCCCGGCGCGCCTCGCAAGGGGGGGGGCTCAACGAGCGGCAGGCATGCGTGCGCTCTCTCTCTCTCTCCCTCTCTCTCTCTCTCTCTTTTCCCCACTCTCTCTCTCTGTCTCCTTCTCTCTCAGCTACGAGGTCTCAAAAAATCTAGCCGCCTCATCCTCGGCTTCGTAATCGTACGGGGGCCAGGCGGCGGCAAGAAGTGCGTCGGCAGGGCGCTGGCCTCTGAGAGCGCTCTGCCAGAAAATATGCCTAAGACGCTCCAGGGGGCGTCTTCCTGGCACATTATGAGAACAATCCGTGCGAGCACTCGAGGCGAAAAAGCGTCGGAGAGATGCAGAGTTCGCTGGGGCTTGGCATGCACGGCTCTCGGGGCGCAGGGCGAAGGAACATCTCGGACGGCCTCGAGCGTCGCTCCCATCCGCTAATTACCAGGCACTTCTGGCCCGAGGCTGGAAGAGGAGAGCGGCTTCGAACCAACGGCAGGGAACGCTACCTCAAGCCTTGGTCGTTAACCTGTCTAGCCGTGCTCCGCATTCCTCCTCGAAACACCCCGGTGGCGCGACTCCCGTCATCACGCGAGCGATGCCCTCCGCTCGGAACTGGATCATGGTCGATCGCGTCGGCCGCTCGTTCATCGCGATCTGCAGCTTGGCGAAGGACTCGTCGTGGCAGGGCTCCAGGCGGAGGAAGGCGATCGCGTCCTCGATGTCCGTCTTGGTGACGGTGAGCTGCTCGCCCCCCTCCGAATGCGGGACGCAGCTAAGGAACTCCTTCACGAGGCCCGCAACGGCTCCGCCGACATCGCACCGGGATATGCTCTCGGTCATGGCGACTGCGAACGCCGCGGTTGGTGGGCCCTTGTTCGAAAGTTTCATCCTGTCCTCGACAGTTGATGCCCTCAACGGGTCCAGCTCGTTCCTGTACAGCTGGAGCTCGTCCCCGACCGCGATCACCACCGCGTGGGTCACTGGCAGCTGGATCGCTTCCATGGTGCTGGCCTGGAGCGCTCGAGTGCGCTGCGTTGTCTGCAGGAGGAGCTTCGCCATCGTTCGGTTCATGGCGAGTAGGTTGCCGTCTTTGCTGGTCCACTTCTTCTCGCTGTGAACTCTCCAGCGGCGTTGTCCTCCGCGACGGTGGCGCAGCGGTCCCTTGGGCCAGTCCGCGTCCTTGCCCTCGTCCACCGGCAATCCTTTCCGCCGACTCGCCCCTCGCCGCGCCACCCGCGGTCGAACTGCTCGCTGCTGCTCGTGAGGCCTGCTTCCTGCTCCACCAGTCCCATACGCTGTCGAGGAACGCGGCAGGCGCCACGCCTGGTCCGCCATCGTCTGCAAGGGTCGGTGCCGATGCAGTTCGGGTCTGCTTTCTCCGTGTAATCGGCGCCGATGTAGTGGGTGTAGCTGTGCACGCTCGTGGAGTAGCAGATGCGGCCGACGGAGGAGCCGACGGAGCTGGGGCTGGCGAGGGCGGCCTCGCTCGGGATGTCTTCCTTGCTGGCTTCGGATCTGGATTGGCATCATGTGGTGGCGGCGCGGTCGCCAAGAGCTCCAGGGAGGCCGCAAGAACGACGGTGGTGCCTGATAGTGTGTTCGATGCTGTTAAAAGCCGTGTCGCATACCACGTATGTACTCTTTATTTCCAGCGTGATGGTAGATGATATAGTAGGGCATCCATGGCCAGGTGCTTGTGTGTACTTGATGTGCGATGAGGCTGTGCATAGTGGGGGATTTCCTCGGGCACCTCCCGAGACCACAGACGAACATGAGCTCATCCTCGTCCGAGTCCTCACTCAAGAGAGTCATAGTATCTACCTGCTCGGCGAGGGATGGGCTGCCGGGGGAGGGCCCATCCCTGCGCAAGGCGCGCGGCCCGACACATGACCATGCCGCACCTGCGAAGCGACGGCTCCTTGAACTCCGAGTCCCCGACGAGAGCGCGCCCGACGGGGGGGCCACGAGAACGACGCCGACGACGACGACGACGACGACGACGACGACGACGAGGACGAGGACGACGACGACGACGACGACGACGAGGAGGACGTCGACCACGACACGGACTACGGAGCGGACGAAGAGCAGGACGACGACCACGAGGACGACGACGGCGACGATTCGCGAGGCCGGGCGGCGGCAGGGCGCGCGCCTCCGCACCGCGGGGGACCGCTCCGCCTCCGGCTCCTCGCTGTAGGAGCCGGCGAGGCCCGCGAGGCGTCCCGTCCTGGTGGCGAGGGGGCGAGGCGGCGAGGAGGGGGGGGGCGAGGCGGCGAGGGGGCGAGGCGGCGAGGAGGGGGGGGGGAAAGAGGAGGGAGGCCCCCTCCCCTCCTTCCCCCTCTCCTCCTCTTCCTCCTCCTTCCTCCTCCTTCCTCCTCCTCCTCCTCCTCCTCCTCCTCCTCCTCCAACCTCCTCCTCCTCCTCCAACCTCCTCCTCCTCCTCCAACCTCCTCCTCCTCCTCCGCCGCCCTCCTCCTCCTCCTCCTGCTCCTCCTCCTCCTCCTCCTCCTTCCCCTTCTTCCCCCTCCTTCCACCCATCCTCCTCCCCCTCCGTCCCCCTGCCCCTCCTTTCCCCTGGGAGGTGGGGTAAGAGGACGGGCGGGAGGGGGGCTGCGACAGTGGCCGAATGCTTCCAGATCAAGAACCTGCCACGGACCTGTCCTGGGGAGCGCATCAGACAAGACTCTACACGAGGCGGATCTGGCCGCGGCGGCCACGGCACCCGGGGAGGCCCCCAAAGGGGCCCACAGACAACCGAACCAAGGCTGCCAGGTCGCCTTTTGGCAGCGCGGGCTCGGAGTCGAGCATTCAGGTGCCCAAGTCGAAGGGGTAAAGGTGGAGGCTCCGTGACTGTCTCGTGACGCTTGAAGTCTAGGCTTGCTGTACGTCGGGCATGTCCTCCTACAGGTGGACTTTGGAAGAAGGTGATCTAAACAAATGATCATAGATTCGTCCCCGGACTATGTTTTGACTACTTTTGGATACTCCTCCAGTAGAGGCACGTGCCCGACTTAAGCCTGGGCCCGCGGGGTTCGGGAGCGCCCACGGGCGCGTGCTGCCGTGCGCACGGGGCGGCGCAGACCAAAGAAGGCATTCGGATGCGGACCCCCACTGGCCCGCGACGATGGCCGAGTGGACGGAACACTCCTTTCGTCGGCGGCGGGGCAGGGTTGCTGCACCAGCGGTCGGGCTAAACGGGGCCACCGAAGAGCGAATCGCCCGGCGTGCAAGAGGAGAGACCGAGACAGACAGGGCGGCCGCGGAGGAGGCCGAGAGACGGAACAGGTGCTTCACATCAGGCAGCAGAACCTCCCCAGACCCCCGACGCCAGAACCTCCCGTGTTCACCCTACCTCTGGACCGGCGATTCGCCAAACGTATCTTTTGGCAGTCGGCCACGGGGCCCGCAGTGAGGGACCCCCAGGCCGAAGGTGGCCATGCTAGTCAGCGTCGGCCACACACAACGATGTCCTACAATCTATGCGGGGCAGTCAAAGTGGTGCAGCCCATGTGGTGCACTGCCTGTGGCAAAAGGCGATGCAAAGCAATGCGAAGCAATGCAAAGCACTGCGAAACGACGCAAAGCAATTCAAAGCTCTGGAATATGGCACGCGATTGCAAAGCAATGCAAGACAATGCAAAGCAATGTAAAGCAATGCAAAACCAGGCGAAGCAATGCAATGCGAAACAACAGGAAGCAATGCAAACCAATGCGAGGCACCACAGAGGAAAACAAGTCAGAGCAGCGCGGCGCAAAAAGCAGTGCAACTCGATGCCAGGCAGCGTAGCGCCATTCGAAGCAACGTGGCGCAATATACAGTGCAACGCACAGCCGTCCAAAGCAGCGTGAAGCAATGGCAATCCATGCAAAAAGCGCTACAGAGCAGTGCAAAGCAGAGCAGTGCAGGCAAAGCCGTGCAGAGAACGAGCCTCGCACGCGGTCAAAACTCGGGACCAGGGACGGCGGCGACGGGCGGCCACGAGCAGGCGGGAGCGACAGCCAGGCCCAGTCCCCTGGAAAAGAAATACAAGGCAGTTTCTTAACACACGGGAGTTTAAACATATGGGATTTCTAATACATGACTGATTGATGGACAAATTTATGCATGAACTCATCGTTGTCTTGAATACTAAACCCCTTTATTTTTGATAGATGATCCGCACGCGGAGCATGTATTAAAACCGGCGCTGTAGTGTAAGCCCCTTTGGGGGGAAAAACGCCTTTTCCGCCGTGCATCGTCCACGGCGCGAGGGGGGCCATGGGCCACGGAGAATCACTCGGGAGAGAAAAAACCGAGGGGCAGCGGTACACGTCGGTTGGAAGAGGTGGGTTAGAGCAAGCAGCAGGAAGGGGGATGAAGCATACTGGGCTCAGGCCCTCCCAGGAAATTGCAAAGCACAGCAAAAGCACAATTATCGACTCATGGAGTAGGAAGGCGCGTAAGGTAGATCGGGACTTGGGCATCCAAAAATACCTCCTTTCAACGACCGTCGTGTAGGGGGAGTGGCTCGGTGGGAGGACGTCGGGCTGGAATCGCCGACACATCGCCAGCAGGTCGTCGATAGGGCGGCATGAAAGATCAGGCTCCTGTCGGCGGTCATTGGGCGATTCGGGGTCGACGCCCTCCCCCCCCCCTGAGCCCATCCCCCCTGACGTTGGCCTCTGGGTTTTAAATGAGGGACGCACCGACCCGGGTCAACGCAAACCCGGGCCATTTAGGTGTTGCAGGATCCTGCAAGAGCCTGCAGGACGCTGCGCACCAGCCCGGGTCAATGCACCCCAGGCCCTGCAGGATCCTGCAAGATTTGGCGCTCTGGCGGACCCCCGTTTGCGTTGACCCACGTCTCTCAGGCCCCGATGGTTTTAGGGTCATAACTCGGCTCCCCGACGGCCGTTCGGAACGACCTGCGCACCACCGGGACGCTCTCGGCGAGGCGCAGCCGCTGGAAAGCATCCCGAGGCAGGACCGACGAGAAACCACGTCCGAAAACCTCGAGCCTGGAATCACGAGGCCCCAGCCTGAGCCTATTGCAGCTCTCGACCTTGCCCTTGAGAAGCGGGGGGGCACCGGCCGAGCAGAGGCGGCGCGACTGGAGGAGGAGGGGGGGGGAGATGGCTCGTCCTGAGGCTGCCGCTGCCGCCCCAGGACGCCGGCTGCGCGGGGACGCGGTTGAGGCCGCCTGCGCCGAGGCTTCGGTGAGGAGGCAACTTCTGTGAGGCTTTCGTCAGAGCGAGTAAGGGCGATTCGGCCAAAGTATGGAGCCATGAAGCCTGATCAGGCCGGGTTAGGCCTGGCATGGGACCACCAGACTAAGCGGAACTAGACCAAGTGCTGAAGGTGGCTGCTGGATTATGCAGGTTGTCGCCCACGGATATACCAGCGCCGATGCTGCTTTTCACCTCCCATGAGATGCACTTCGGGGGGGGAACGGTGCTACCATGTATGGGGAGCAAGCTGTAGGTCACCCAGCCAACTTTCGGTCGGGCACGTCCTCTTACAGGCGGATTTTGGAAGAAGACTTAAACATATAGTCAAAAAAAGATTCCCCAATCAATGCTTGCACTGAAGGAGCCCTAGCGGAAATTGAAAGATTTGGCGAACATTTCTCGCCGATTTTGGTGGCCAGCTGGGTTCCCCGGTTCCCAATTCCGGGTTCCCGGGTTCCTGGTGATTGGTTCCGGGCCGATTTCGGTGGGTTCCGAGTTCCCGGGTTCCCGGTCGATCTCCATCATCGAAAACCATCCACTGATTGGGGCATTTTCTCTGGTGTACTTCATATCCAAACCAACAAGAAAAATCGTCACCTGACGATTTTCTCTACTATTCTTGACTATTCCTCCTGTCGAGGGACAGGCCCGACTCAAGCCTAGCTTCGCGAAGCGCGCCCAGCGGCGTGCCACTCGCCTCTCGGAGGTCCGCGCGAACTCCTCGGGCCAGGGCACTACCCCCCCCTCGGGCGGGTGGCAGTGTTAAGTCGTGCCTGTCCCTCTCCAGGGGGAATATTCGAAAATAGTAAAAAAAATAATATGGGGACGATTTTTCATATTTCCCCATATCCAAAGGATAAGGTTCTTGTTATTCTCTCACCGCGCCGGACCTCTACACTTCCCTTCCTCTCTCTCTGCACTAGACGAGAGCATGATGTGAGTATGATGGTGATGGTAAGTGATTGGTGAATATGATGATGGTGATGAGGAGGAAAAGGATGTCAATGATGATGATGATGATTATGCTGATACTGATACTGATGATGATGATGATGATGATGATGATGATGATGATGATGATGATGACGACGATGACGATGAGCAGATGATGAAGATGTCTCGAGCGGTTTGTTGGTTTTAGCACTCCAAAGGGGGGGCGCCAGGGGGTGTTGCACGGCCTCCGTTCGCGCCAAGGTGGCGGGGATGTTTCCAGCGGGTTGCCCTTTTGCATGCTCAACATCCTTCGTTTTCGGAGCAGATGATGAAGATGTCTCGTGCGAGACGCCTCCTAATGGGGGGGCGCTAGGGAGTGCTGCACGGCCTCCGTTCGCGCAAAGGTGGCGGGGATGTCTCGAGCGGTTTGCCTGTTTGCGTGCTCAACGTCCTTCGTTTTCGGAGCAAATTTGGAGGATGTCTCGAGCGAGGCGCTCCTTGTCGCCCCCCCAGGGGGGCCAGATGTTGAGGATGTCTCGATCGGTTTGCCTGTTTGGGTGGCCAGACTCGTGGGCGCAGATTCTCCCCAGGATGCCACAGGAGGCTCCAGCAGGCTCCAGGCCCCAGGAGGCCACATGAGGTCCCAGGAGGCATCAGGAGGCCACAGGAAGACTCAAGATGCCACAGGATGTCCCAAGAGGCTCCAGGATGCCCCAGGAAGCTCCAGGAGGCCTCAGGAAGCAGCAGAAGGCCCCGAGAGGCCCCAGGAGCAGGAGGCCTCAGAAGGCAACAGGAGTGGCTCCAATCCCATGGGTTGTAAGTATGCTCCTATAGATTGGGCCTCACCTGGAGCACGAGTCCTTGATGTTATACGTATGTTTATATATATATATATATATATATGTATGTAGTGTCCTTCTCCTGTGTATACAATCCTACATGGTTTGCGTGTGCTTCTAGATATTGGGCCTCCCCTGGAGCACGAGTCCTTGGTGTTTCACGTGTGGTCCTATAGATTGCCCTTCTCCTGCGGCTCCAATCCACAACGTTTTATGTACGTCTGTTACTATAGATTGGGCCTCTCCTGGGGCACGAATCCTCCCTAGGAGGTCCCAGGAGGCTCCAGGAGGCCCCAGGAGGCCACGCGAGGCTCCAGGATGCCTCAGGAGGCCACTCGAAGCCCCAAGAGGCCCCAGGAGGCCCCAAGAGGCTCCTGGAGGTCCCAGGAAGCCCCAGGAGGTTTCAGGAGGCCCCAGGAGGCCCCAGGCTCATGCGCAGAGGCGCGCTCGTACTACTGAGACTCATTCACACTCCAATTCATTCGCAATTCGACTCATGACCAGACCGTCACACCTCAAGCCCGCTCGAGGCGTTGACGCGTGGGGGCTGGGATGTGGCTAGCGTGTCGCGCAGAAACTTGGTGGGCCAGAAACAGAGCCGCGGCACATTAAGCAAACGTTCCTGACTGTGTACTTTGATGTATGCATGCTGCTCCTCTAGAAAAAAACATGAATTTCCGAAGTTCCAGCTGCCATGTCTTTACCGCACACTAACTCTATTCTGTCTTCCACTCGCACTAACACCGCTGACCACCTCACTGAACGAGTTCAGCTCCATGACTGGCCAATGCAAAATGATGAGGAGGATGAGGAAGGAGGGAGAGAGAAGGGAGGGAGGGAGGAGGAGGATCACTTCCTCCTCTGTCTCTCTTCCTTCCCCCTCGCTGGTGTCATACTTCCCTCCCGCCGCCCCTGCTCCGCATCCTCCTCCTCATCCAACGTGATCATTCTCCTCCAAATCCTCCCTCCTTCCCTCCCCTCCTGTGCCCCCCCCCATCCCTTATCCCCCTCATGCCCATCCTCCTTCCTCCTGCTGCCCCCCCCATTCCCTCCCTCCTCCCTCCTTCCTCCCTCCCTCCCTCCTCCTCCTCTTCCTCCTCCCTCCTCCTCCTCCTCCTCCTCCTCCTCCTCCTCCTCCTCCTCCTCCTCCTCCTCCTCCTCCTCCTCCTCCTCCTCCTCTGGTGGCGAACGCTGTGACTGTCCCTACGTACGTTTGACGAGACGACGACAAAGATGGCGGACACTGCGCTGACGTGACGACGACGACGACGACGACGACGACGACGACGACGACGACGACGACGACAAAGACAACGACGGCGACGACGATGACAACAACGACGACGACGACGACGACGACGACGACGACGACGACGACGACGGTCTCCGAGGGCCCCCCGACGACTCCCCGAGGTGCGGAAACCAAAAGGCACCGATGCCCCCACTCCTCGGAGTTTTTCTGGTTTGTATTATGACCAGAAATTCGAAGAGAGTCCAGCCGCGGCGACGAGAGCTCTCCAGAACGAGCAGCGGTATCAGTACCTTTTTCCTCTTCTGACCAGAGGTAAGATCAGTCAGCATCGAATCGGGAAATCGGACTGAATCGACATGCACGTCGGATCGGGCCGCATCGACACGGAGTCGGGATCGAAATGGGATCGGCCGCGCCAGGATGCACACTAGCGACCATGCACGCATCGGGCCGCATCGGATCGTCGGAATATCGGAATCAAATCGGATCGAGCCTGCCGGAGTCGATGGGGAGACAAAAATAGACCCACCCCTGGATCTCTCCAGGGGTGCGTTCTGACCAGGACTTCGAGGCGAAGCAAGCGCTGGCGACGAGGGCCACCCAGGAGGCCCCCCCCCCCCCAAAAAATGAAGCAACAACACAAAGAACGGGGCGAAGCGTAGCGGTACCCAGACACCCGACGTCATGATATTTTCATTACGTCGACCCCAAAAGGTCTGGACCCATTCCCAGGGACCGGTTCTTCATCCAGAGTCGTTGTTTGACGGTCCCGAGGTCCAGTAGAGCCCCCGGAGGCCGAAAATTGTGAAACACCTCCCGTCGTGATTTTGTCATTGCTCCAGGGGGTCTGGGTGTGGGTACCTGGTTGGGTAGTCGTTTTGAATAGAGCACTGCGGTCTCCAGTCCTCCTCCTCCTCCCTCTCCTCCTCCTCCCGTCTTCTTTCTACCGCTCCCCTCTTGTCTCCTCTTGCTTTGTGCGGATCTCGCCATCCCTGGGGGGCTGCGATCGGAGAAACTTTCGCCACTTTCGAGGGCTGCTGGGGAGGCCGTGGGGGGGGCTGCGATCTGCGACACTGTCGCCATTTTGGAGGGCTGCTGGTGGGTCCTGCGGGCTGAGGCACCGCGGGAATCTGAGCGGGACCTCGCCGTCCCTGGGGGGCTGCGGTCTGCGACACTGTCGCCACTTTCGAGGGCTGCTGGTAGGTCCTGTGGGCTGAGGCGCCGCGGGGATCTGAGCGGGACCTCCCTGGGGGCTGCGGTCTGCGACACTGTCGCCACTTTCGAGGGCTGCTGGTGGGTCCTGCGGGCTGAGGCACCGCGGGGATCTGAGCGGGACCTCCCTGGGGGCTGCGATCTGCGACACTGTCGCCACTTTCGAGGGTTGCTGGTGGGTCCTGCGGGCTGAGGCACCGCGGGGATCTGAGCGGGACCTCGCCGTCCCTGGGGGGCTGCGGTCTGCGACACTTTCGAGGGCTGCTGGTAGGTCCTGCGGACTGAGGCACCGCGGGAATCTGAGCGGGCCCTCGCCGTCCCTGGGGGGCTGCGGTCTGCGACACTGTCGCCACTTTCGAGGGCTGCTGGTGGGTCCTGCGGGCTGAGGCGCCGCGGGGATCTGAGCGGGACCTCCCTGGGGGCTGCGGTCTGCGACACTGCCGCCACTTTCGAGGGCTGCTGGTGGGTCCTGCGGGCTGAGGCACCGCGGGGATCTGAGCGGGACCTCCCTGGGGGCTGCGATCTGCGACACTGTCGCCACTTTCGAGCTGCGGGGATCTGAGCCTCGCCGGGGGCTGCGTCTCTGTCGCCACTTTCGAGGGCTGCTGGTGGGTCCTGCGGACTGAGGCACCGCGGGGATCTGAGCGGGACCTCCCTGGGGGCTGCGTCTGCGACACTGTCGCCACTTTCGAGGGCTGCTGGTGGGTCCTGCGGGCTGAGGCACCGCGGGGATCTGAGCGGGACCTCGCCGTCCCTGGGGAGCGGCGGTCTGCGACACTGTCGCCACTTTCGAGGGCTGCTGGTGGGTCCTGCGGACTGAGGCACCGCGGGGATCTGAGCGGGCCCTCGCCGTCCCTGGGGGGCTGCGATCTGCGACACTGTCGACACTTTCGAGGGCTGCTGGTGGGTCCTGCGGGCTGAGGCACCGCGGGGATCTGAGCGGGACCTCGCCGTCCCTGGGGGGCTGCGGTCTGCGACACTGTCTGTCGCCACTTTCGAGGGTTGCTGGTGGATCCTGCGGACTGAGGCACCGCGGGGATCTGAACGGAACCTCGCCGTCCCCGGGGGGCTGCGGTCTGCGACGCTGTCGCCACTTTCGAGGGTTGCTGGTGGGTCCTGCGGACTGAGGCACCGCGGGGATCTGAACGGGACCTCGCCGTCCCTGGGGGGCTGCGGTCTGCGACACTGTCACCACTTTCGAGGGCTGCTGGTGGGTCCTGCGGACTGAGGCACCGCGGGGATCTGAGCGGGACCTCGCCGTCCCTGGGGGGCTGCGGTCTGCGACACTGTCGCCACTTTCGAGGGCTGCTGGTGGGTCCTGCGGGCTGAGGCACCGCGGAGCGGGACCTCGCCCCCTGGGGGCTGCGATCTGCGGTCGCCACTTTCGAGGGCTGCTGGTGGGTCCTGCGGACTGAGCACCGCGGGGATCTGAGCGGGACCTCGCCGTCCCTGGGGGGCTGCGATCTGCGACACTGTCGCCACTTTCGAGGGCTGCTGGCGGGTCCTGCGGGGTGAGGCACCGCGGGGATTTGAACGGGACCTCGCCGTCCCTGGGGGGCTGCGGTCTGCGACACTGTCGCCACTTTCGAGGGTTGCTGGTGGGTCCTGCGGACTGAGGCACCGCGGGGATCTGAGCGGGATCTCGCCGTCCCTGGGGGGCCGCGCGACGCTGTTTCACTTTCGATGGCTGCTGGTGGGTCCTGCGGACTGAGGCACCGCGGGGATCTGAGCGGGGCCTCGCCGTCCCTGGGGGGCTGCGATCTGCGACGTTGTCGCCACTTTCGAGGGCTGCTGGTGGGTCCTGCGGACTGAAGCACCGCGGGGATCTGAGCGGGACCTCGCCGTCCCTGGGGGGCTGCGGTCTGCGACACTGTCACCAATTTCGAGGGCTGCTGTTGGGTTCTGCGGACTGAGGCACCGCGGGGATCTGAGCGGGACCTCGCCGTCCCTGGGGGCTGCGATCTGCGACGCTGTTCCACTTTCGATGGCTGCTGGTGGGTCCTGCGGACTGAGGCACCGCGGGGATCTGAGCGGGACCTCGCCGTCCCTGGGGGGGCTCTGGAGAACTGCTGCGGGATACGTTAGGCGCAACGGGCGCATGGCACAGCAAACGGGGGTGACTTGTGAAACAGACCATCTGCTGGGCGATGGCCATAACGTTGCGCCTAGACGTATCCCGCGGGGTCTCTCAAGAGCTGCTGCGGGATACGTTGGGTGCAACGGGCGCATGGAACAGCCAACGGGGGTGGCTTGTTGTACTAACGTAGCCCTTAGATCTTGATCGGGGGCCTGCGAGCCTTCCGATTGCTGCTCGCAAAATCACATGCGTCCATGTTACGTCATCGTCCCCGCTGTAGCACTCCGGATGTACTTAGGCCCCGCATTGCGCAAGGGTTGGGCACGTCGCCAGGGTAATTGCTCGATGGGGGTCTGGGCATGGGTACCTGTTCCTCCGCTGAATCGTTATCGAATCGGACCAGCTCGGATCGCTCGGATCGGCCCCCGAGGGCCCCCAGCGGCGGCGGTGGCGACGCGGCGACGGGCCTCCAGCCGGCGGTGGCCAGCCGCCGGCCGCAGTGCTCCGGGGAGCCCCGTGAGCCCCGCGCGGGGCTCCGAGCAGGGCTCCTGCGAGCGCCGAGGGCGTCGCCGACGACGACGACGCCGCCGCAGCCGCCGACGACGACGACGACGCCGCCGCTGCCGCCGCGCCCGACGACGACGACGACGACGACGACGACGACGACGACGGCGGCGGCGGCGGCGGCGGCGACGGCGGCGGCGGCGGCGGCGGCAGAGCCGGCGAAAGCGGCGACGACGGCGACAACGACGACAGTGGCGCCGAGGGCGTCGCCATCCCCGCGGCGCCGATGCGCCCCCGTTGCTGTCGTCACAGCTGTCGTCGTCGTCGTCGTCGTCGTCGTCTTCGTCGTCGTCGTCGTCGTCGGCGTGGAGCTTTGCAGGCGTTCCTAGCAAATCCCGCTGACGCGGCTCGGCGCGCAGCCCGGGAAGGCCGGCCAGGGCGGGAGCCCCCTGGAGGGGCCGAGGGGGGAGTCGAATCCGGACGGACGTCGTCGCCGCCGCCGGCGACGACTCCGACGAGGGCCCTGCCAACGGCGGCGGAGGCGGGGACGAGGCGCGCGGCACCCGCGGTCCAGTTGAGCTCGGCCGCGCCAACTGCGCAGGGGACGCGCGCAGCGACGCAGCCGAGGGCTGCCGCGACATCGGCGGCGCCGTGGCCGCGGCGGCCGACAGCGCCCCCATCGACGCGGTGCTGGCCAGGCCGCTGGCACCTGCCCGGCCGCCGCCGCCGTCGTCGTCGCCGTCGTCGTCTTCTTCGCAGCCGCCGCCGCCCACGCCCACGACCCCGCCCTCGACGACGGCGACGACGGCGACGGTCGTCGTCGCCCCCGCCGTGGGCGTGGTCGTGGTGGCCCTCGTCGTCCTCCTCGTCGTCGTCGTCGTCGGCGGCGGCGGCGGCGACGTCGGGGGCGTCGGCGTCGGGACCGAAGTGGCCAGGGGCACCTGACCAGCGATCGCAGGAGGCCGACAAGGAGGAGGAGGAGGAGGAGGAGGAGGAGGAGGAGGAGGAAGACGAGGTAGGAGGAGGGAGGAGAGGGAGGGGAGGTAGACGGAGAAGGACTGCAAGGCAACTCCTGGGAAGTCTTTGAATGGTTTACGCCCGAGCAAGGGCCCATGAAGTAGGACTAGCCGAGATTAAACCCAGGGCTATGCCCGACGAATTCGGACCTAGCGGGATTTGTACGAATTCAGCGGGACTTTGGAAGATTGCGCTGGTTTGCGACGACAGATATACCAGCGGCGATGCTGAATTTAATATCCTAGGGGTTGCCTCATGAGGAGAGGGGGCAGAAGGAGGAGGGGGGCGACGAGGAGGATGGAGGATCAGGACCAACCCAAGGTGTCTCAAAAACGCTGCGGTAACCCCTTCCGTCCCAAGTCCCCTCTCCAACCCGTCGCTGAGGGCGCTCTTCTTTGCCGCGCGAAACGCTCCCGTTGAAAGACGAGACCCCTATGGACCCGCCATGCAAGCGGGAGCTCTGTACCAAAAGAAACGGCCCTGCAGCTGCATCGTTCAAGCGATAAGGTTTAGCGACAAGGCCGGGCCCTGGCATTCGAAGACACGCCCATCGCAACCACGATTTTGACAAGAAGCCGCCGTCAACCCGTTTGACTCTAGCACAGCTGGATGCTTATGGCCATATGTTTGCAGGCGTGGACCCCCTAAAGAAGGAGTAGGATATGTTTCTCTGCAGTGCATTATGCGTGGTGCAACCCACCTAAGCACATGGCAATCGTCAACTCTGATGCTCGTGCAAGCACCCCACCATCCCACCCGCCGCATGTTGGCAAAACTCATCTGGCAATGATCCCGACAAGCGCACGAACGCGTGAACTCAGCCGCGCAAGCAAGCTCGTCTTGCAGGTCACGAAACGATGATGGCGATGGCGACACCCACCACGCCCATGATGGCGATGACAGTGATGGTGACGCTGAAGTCAATGGTGATGCAAGTGGCGATGGGGGCAATACCGTGTGGGCGACGACGATAGTGCTGATGCAGCAGATGGTGATGATAACGGCGGTGCCAATGATGACGTTGGCGATGGTGATGGAGATGGTGCTGGTGATGATAATGATGAAGGTGAAGAAGTACCTGCGCGTACACATGTGACGAGGGCGACGACATCGAAGGTGACGATGATGACGGCGGCGCTGATGATGACGACGATGGTATGGTTGATGCTGCTGATGACGATGGCAATGGCGACGATGACGCTGATGATGACGATTGTGCTGATGAGGATGATGAGATTCCGCGCCCGCAGAAAGTCTGACACACTGACATTTTCTTGTTCAAGCCAAAGACCTCCTGTGCTGTTGCACACAACTGTGCTGAAATGATCAGACACCAATGGTTGCATAAGGATTTCGGCGCGCGCGGCGAACGCGCGTGCGCGGCCCGCATTGTACAGTTTGACAGAATTGGTGGGCGCGCGATGGTGATTGAACGTTTTCGAAATGCTCGCGAAAATGACCCAGTTGGTCTGATTTGACCATCTGGCTAAACACACGTGGTTTTGCAAGATTTCGATCTGCGCGCACAGAATAAGCTTGATTCCTGTTTGGTTGAATAAACAATAATTGCTTTCATTGTTTTCGGCTCGCCATGCCCCAAAATTGTTAAACAACCACCGGCCATATTCTTGAAAACGGAAACCAATCACTGGATTGGGAGTGATTTTGACGTGCGCGCGCAGCGGCGCGCGCCATGTGTATATATATATATATATATATATATACAAGTGGCACGTGTGTGCCCAGGCTCATACAAAAAACTGAAGGGGCGTTTGAAGCAGGAGTGAAATGCAACATCGAAGTCGCACTCGAGCGCAAGTGGGGTTGCCTCACCTTGCGATGTGTGTACCAGGACCCCCCAGGAAGCCTCAGAAGGCCCGACTTGGATACCAGAAGAGGCTCCAGGAGGCCCCAGGATTGTGAGTGTTGTGCGTGTGTGTGTGTGTGTGTGTGTGATGTATGCTTTGTGTGGTGCGTGCTTTTTGTGTGTTGTAGGTGTGGTGTGTGTGTGTGTGTGTGTGTGTTATGTTTGTCTAGCGTGTGATGTGTTGGGCGTGATTTGTGTCTCTGTGTGCATGTAGTTCTGAAGCCCCAGGAGGCCCCAGGAAGCCCCAGGCGGCCTCAGGAGGCCCCAGGAGACCCCAGGAGGCTTCAGGAGGCCCCAAGAGGCTCCAGGAGGCCGCAGGAGGCCCCAGGAGGCCCCAGGAGGTTTCAGGAGACCCCCAGGAGGCTCCGAGGCGGGGTCTGGGGTGCCAGAAGGTTCAGAAAGCCCCAGGAGGCCCCAGGAGGATCCAGGAGGCCCCCAGGAGGCTCCGAGGCGGGGTCTGGGGCTCGATTTTGGAAGGATTTTTCAAGTGAAACCGCCATCCCCTGAGAATCGGGGTCACAATTATTGAAATTACCATGTGTTTTTGAAGGTTTTGTTAAAATGTTGAAATTCCCATGTGTTTTTGGACCCTGACGTCACGATCTGCGTGAGGGGTGCCACCGATTTTCAGAATTTCGAGGATGTCCCGAGCGAAACGCCCAGAAAAATCGCGGACGCGTGCGCATTAATCGCCTCTGAGCTCTACTCCCTCGGAGAGGTGCGTATGAGAATATATATATATATATATATACACACAAGACTGCATTGGCGCTGCGCGCCATGCACCTTGGTCCTCTGAGTTCTGCACGCAAGCGGAATGCGTGCGTGCGTACATGCGCGCATGCACGCGCACGTGCATGCACCATCCGTATACATGTCCAGGTGTATACAATATACTTACATTGTTGTGTGTATACGGCATACATGTCTACATATAATTGTATGTGAGTAAGGGTATGAACATGCATATGCAACTCGTAAGGGGCATCCTCTGGCATCTTCGCTGAATGCCACGAGACCCTCAACGACTAGGTCACAATGTGAAATATCATGGGAGCACAATCGATGAATGTTGGCATTCGGAAACATCGTGGGGGTGTTTTCGGGGCCCTCATGGGCTGCTTTAACGCCTTCATGGGCTGTCCTGGGGCCTTCTTGGGCCGTCTTGGGGAGCTTGGGCCCGCTGGAGCCCCCTTTGGACCCATCTTGGGCATTTCCGGGGACCTCCCATGGCCCTTTTGGGTCTGTGCTGGGAGCCCTTGGGGGGCCTCTTGGTTCCATTATGGGCTGTCTTGGGGCTCTCGTGGGCGATCGTGGGGCCCGGCTCGTCCGTCCTGAAGCTTTCTAAGGGGGCCTTTTGGAGCGCTTTGAGGCGATCTCGCGGGCTTTGAAACCGTTTTGAAAGCTGATGAAATCCGACAGGCGAATAGGCTAAAATTGTAAGTTTTACGAAGGGAACGGGACGATTTTTGTAGTTTGAAGGCCCCTTGGAAAATTTTTTGGGGTGCCTTGGGGGTCTTTCTGTTGGCATTCGGGAACATCGTGGGGGTGTTTTCGGGGCCCTCATGGGCCGTTTTGGCGCCTTCATGGGCCGTCCTGGGGCCTTCTTGGGCCGTCTTGGGGAGCTTGGGCCCGCTGGAGCCCCCTTTGGACCCATCTTGGGCACTTCCGGGGACCTCCCATGGCCCTTTTGGGTCTGTGCTGGGAGCCCTTGGGGGGCCTCTTGGTTCCATTATGGGCTGTCTTGGGGCTCTCGTGGGCGATCGTGGGGCCCGGCTCGTCCGTCCTGAAGCTTTCTAAGGGGGCCTTTTGGGGCGTCTGGAGGCGATCTCGCGGGCTTTGAAACCGTCTTGAAAGCTGATGAAATCCGGAAGGCGAATATGCTAAAATTGTAAGTTTTAAGACGGGAATGGGCGATGTCTGTTTTTTGAAGGCCCCTTGGAAAGCATTTTGGGGTGCCTTGGGGGTCTTTCTGTTGGCATTCGGGAACATCGTGGGGGTGTTTTCGGGGCCCTCATGGGCCGTTTTGGCGCCTTCATGGGCCGTCCTGGGGCCTTCTTGAGCCGTCTTGGGGAGCTTGGGCACGCTGGAGCCCCCTTTGGACCCATCTTGGGCACTTCCGGGGACCTCCCATGGCCCTTTTGGGTCTGTGCTGGGAGCCCTTGGGGGGCCTCTTGTTTCCATTATGGGCTGTCTTGGGGTTCTCGTGGGCGATCGTGGGGCCTGGCTCGTCCGTCTTGAAGCTTTCTTGGGGGCCTTTTGGGGCGTCTGGAGGCGATCTCGGGGGCTTTGAAACCGTCTTGAAAGCTGATGAAATCCGGAAGGCGAATATGCTAACATTGTAAGTTTTAAAACGGGAATGGGAAGATGTCTGTGCTTTGAAGGCCCCTTGGACAGCTTTTTGGGGTGCCTTGGGGGTCTTTTGGGCCGTCCTGACGCAATTGGAGTCCCTCTCGGAGCGCTCTTGTGCTGTCTGGGGCCTCCCTTGAGCATTTCTGATGACCCCTCGGATCGCTCTGGGTCTGCTGGCAAGGCGTTTGTGGAGACCCGGAAAGCCGGGTGACCTTTTCCAAGGACGTCCAAGGGAACCCGAGAAACCCAGATCCCGGGGGTCAAGTTTTTTTTTTTTGGGGGGGGGGTGAGGGTTTTCCTCCCCCCCCCGGGCTTGTAAAGATAAAGGAGCTGAATATGCCCCGTAATGAGCGGCGCGCGCCATATATATATATATATATATATGTACAGATATGTGTATATATATATATATAAATATATGTGCCCCGTAATGAACTCGCCACAAGGGACCTTACAATAATACACTTCTTAGATAAACGTATGTGTACCACATTCTATGTTTCGCCTGACATGGCGGTGGTGTCGTTACCAATGTGGCTCGGATGGTACGAACTGGAATGAAAAATGAATGATGGGGACGAATCATATGTATCATCCTTACCCCCACAAAAAAGCCTGCACACTCTGAAATTATCATCGTGGTGCGCACTGGACCGAGCGTGAGACAGGAGGAGGAGAAGGACAACGCAGAGCCCGAAAAGCGGGTGCCCAGAGGGGCGTACACCCAAGGGCACTCCCAGAAACCAAACAAGAACGGCAACGCCCAGCGATAATGTTACGGCCCTCAGCTCGGCAGCACACCAACATTGTAGCTGCCAAGGACTCGGTGCACAACAGTACGGCGCACTGCAGGAAAGACCGGCACACCGCCAGAAGAGGGGGATGACCGAGAAGAAAGGAGGAGGACCCGAGAGCAGAGTATGGTGCTGTGTGCTTTTCTGTTTGAGCCGTCGTCGTCGCCGTCGTCGGCGCCGTCGTCTCCGGCAGGCCTCAGGAAATTGAAGAACAAGGAAAAGGAACGCTGTAGTTGAGCCGGCTCCCTTCGCATCTTCCCTTCCCTGCCAGGGGGCGAGGAGAGGGGGGGGGACAAGTTAGGTGCGCTCGCGTCAACATCTGACATCCTACCCCTCCCTCCCATCCCTTACCATGGCGCTGATTTTCTCTATCCGCAGACGCGTGTCGTAGCGGACCTGTGGCTCCGCGCGCGTGTGCGTAGTGGGTGGTGGAGGGCGGTCCGAGGTCAGAATGCCGGCCCCCCACGGGTCCCGGCGGGTCCAAGGAGGGGTCGACAGCGGGGGTCCTGAGGGAGGGGCCCCGCCTGCAGGGTCGGCCGGTCACGGCCTTCGCGGCATCACTGAAAGCACACGGCGGCGGATCGAGTCACAACTCCTGGGGAGAACGAAGCGGGGAGAAAGGATGGGGGAGGGAGGGGAGGAGGGAGGAAGGATGGGGGAGAGAGGGGAGGAGGGAGGAAGGAGGAGGGGTAAGGGGAGGAGGAGGAAGAGGGGGAGGAGGAGGAGGAGGAGGAGGAGGAGGGGGAGGAGGAGGCTAAGGAAGCAACTCCAAGTCACAGGTGTTGCCATAGACGAGGGGGGACACAGGCCCGAATGCCCAGCACGCCCAAGGCGGAAGGGGCAAGGCAAAAGGGAGGGCACACAGAGCACGCGGGGACGCACAGAATGAGGTCGGGCAGGTCCGCCTACAGAGGCGTCTGCTGGACGAACAGTAGAAGAATTCTCTAACAGTGCTCAAAGACAGTCAAGACATCCGCCGAGCCGGCGTGTGAGCTTAAGACTTCTAAGCTGAAGCTCTGCTTCAGCATGAGCTTTAGCTCTGCTTGGGAGGGGGGGAGGGGGGGACCTCATTAACTGTCGAATTCAGTGCTCGGCACCTCCCCCCACCCCCACCCCTGCCAGCCCCCCCCCCGCCCTCGCTTTCGGCCCCCCCCCCCCCCCCCGGAGTTTTGCTCTGCAAGGGTGAAGGCAGGAGAGGGGGGGGGCGCTCTGCAAGGGGGGGGGGCTGCAAAGGGGGTGGGTCCTCTCAGGCGGGAGCGGGAGCTGCAGGGAAAGGCGGTCCGCTTTGCAGATGGGCGTTCTGCAAGGGGAGGGGGGGGGGGACAGGAGAGAGGGGGGGGGGACAGGAGAGAGGGGGGGAGAGGGGGGGGGGGACAGGGGGGGGAGACAGGAGAGAGGGGGGGGGACAGGAGAGAGGGGGGGGAGGAGAGAGGGGGGGGACAGGAGAGAGACAGGAGAGAGGAGGGGGGGGTGGGGGGGGCGGGATCATCACCATCTCACCATCACCATCACCATCATCATCACCATCACCATCACCATCACCATCCCATCATCATCATCATCATCATCATCATCATCATCATCATCATCATCATCATCATCATCATCATCATCATCATCATCATCATCATCATCATCATCATCATCATCATCATCATCATCATCATCATCATCATCATCATCATCATCATCATCATCATCATCATCATCATCATCATCATCATCATCATCATCATCATCTGGAGCGCCCCGGATCGGCGGCACTGGCCAGAGGCCACACTACAACACACAAGACATCGTCCCCAGACGAGGTGTTCACTATTTCCAGATCTTCCTCCTGCAGGGGGACACGCCCGACTCGCAAGCAGCAGCACGGTGGACACGCGAGCAGACGCTGCAGGCGTGCCGCTGGCTCGGGGCGCGGCGGCGCACCGCGGCCCGGGCTGGCGCCCGAGCGGGCCGCGGCGGCCCGGGGCTGCTGCTGCCTGGAGCCGCCGCTGGCCGCGGAGGGCGCGGCGCCGTCCGGGTCCAGGCCGCCCTCCAGGAAGGAGAGCCTCGGCTGCTGAGCATGTTCTTCGGGTGGAGGACTCGGGGTGGAATCCACAGCGGCTTCTGCACCTCGAGAATCCATCCGCCTCGTGAGTCACCGTTGGCAGGTTCAGACCTCGAAAATCAACCGAAACGGCATGTCGGACTTTACTCTTTGCCCTCCACCCGAAGGAAATGCTCGGGGTTGGCGGCGCGCACAAGGGGGCAGAGATCCTGGCGGCCCAATGTTTCCGAGCTGGGCGTGTGCGCTCCCTTTCGGGCCCCGAGATCCTCGCAGATCGATGCGACTCGAAAGCTGGCGCAGAAAGATGGGGTCCGGGGGTCGGGTCGTGACGTTTTGCGACGCTGCCTTCCTGTTTGCAACGTCGGATCTCGGGAGGGACAGAGGGAGGGGGGAAAGGCTTCTTGGAAGGAGGCCCCCTCTTAGAAGGCGCCGGCCGCATGATGTGCGTGGCTGGGTCGGCCGTCGAGCCGGCGAGAACGAGCCAGTCAGTCCTCCCTTCCCCGAAGAGGCCGTGCGTCCAGGGCTGGCGAGCGAGCGAGTGGGCGCGAGCGATCCAGGGGGGGGGGGGCTGGAACGGGGACGAATGTCGACATCAGCTGCTGCGCACACGGAAGAGGGTTCGTTGTGGCGGTAGCCGCAGAAGTCGCCCGTCTTCATCGGAAAACACGCCAGCCCAACGGCGGTCACATGAAAAAGAGTCAACAACAAAAAAAGTCCCAAATGAACGACACATCGTCCCCAGAGAATTTTTCTCTTCTTGAGTAGATCCCCCCCTGTCGAGGGACCTGCCCGACGCAGGTCTGGCGAGCGCGCGCGGGCGTGGGCGAGCCACTCCGCCCTCCCTGCGAAGCTTCCGGGGAACCCTGGGGCGCCGGCGAGCGGCGGCGACGAGGGCCAGAGCGCGAGCGCGTTTCCACCGTGGGTCCCTGGCCCTGCAGGCGAGGGAATGGGGGGGGCCCGGGGCTCAAGCCCCCTCGGGTCGTGACCAAAATCGCGACGGGAGGCTCTCCGCTGGTGTCGGCCTCTGGGGGCCCCTGCCCGGCCTCGGGGCCGTGACAAACGACTCGGGATGAAAAGCCCGTCCCGGGGAAGGGGTCCAAAACCTCCGGGGGTGGACGTCGTGAATCATGACGCCAGGGGTCTGGGGAAGGGGGCCCCGGGGGGTGGGGGGGGGCGGGCAGGGGGGCTGCGGGCTGCGGGCTGCCGGGGCTAGGGGGAGAGGCGGGGATGGCCCTGAGACGCTGGCGGCCCAATGTTTCCGAGCCGGGCGTTTTCGCTCCCTTTTCGGGCCCGGGGACCCTCACAGATCGATCCGGCTCGAGGACTGACGCAGAAAGATGGGGTCTGGGGGTCGGGTCGTGATTTTTTGCGATGCTGCATTTGTTTGCAACGTCGGCTTTCAGTGGGGGAGAGGGGCCGGGCGCGAAAGGGGGACACCCTGCCCAAGCACGGTGAGGCGTGACGGGAGGAGGTGGATGAGGATGAAGCGAAGAACGAGGGGTCGGAGGAGAGAGAGGGTGTGGAGAGGGAGGCAAAGGAGCGGGAGAAGGAACAGGAGGATGTGAAGGATGGTGCGGTGGTTCGAGGAGCTGGAAGACGAAGAGGGGAAGTGCAGAAGTAGGAGGAGAAGGAGAGAGAGAGAGAGAGGCGAGGATGTCTGGGAAAAGGAGGAGGAAGAAGACGAGGACGGGAAGAAGAGGTTGGGTGCGCGAGCACCCGGCCAGTGGAAAATCCAGGGCCGAACTGCCTTGGACGGTTGTCCACCTCCTCTTCTACTATCCCTCCTTCTCTTTCCCACGCTCTCATGATGCTGCTGCTCCCTTCAAACCTACCCTCCTCCTTCTCAGCCAGTCGCCCTGGAATCCAGCGAAGAGGCGTGAAACCTCATGGGATCAGCACGAAGGATGAGGATGAGTCGTGAGTCGTGAGTCGTGAGTCGTGAGTCGTGAGGAGGAGGAGGAGGAGGAGGAGGAGGAGGATGAGGAGGAGGAGGAGGAGGAGGAGAAGAAGGAGGGACGACGGCGACGGCGACGGCGACGGCGACGGCGCCGACGAAGACACGACGCCGACGACGGCGACGACGGCGACGGGGAGGGCGCGGCGACGGCGACGGCGACGACGGCGAGCCCGACGGCGGCCGCGGTGCCGACAACGACGATCACGACGACGAAGCCGACGACCCCTGCGCGGCGCGGCGGCGGCGACCCCGCCGCCTCGCCGACCGCATCCGCCTCTTGGCGTCCCGCAGGTCGCCGGACGCGTCCTCAGGGCGCCGCGGGGCGCTCGTCCCGGCCGCCGCTGGACGGGTCCTCCGCCTCCTTCTCCTCCTCCTCCTCCTCCTCCTCCTCCTCCTCCTCCTCCTCCTCCTCGTCCTCCTTCTGCTCCTCATCCTCCTCCTCCTCCTCCTCCTCCTCATGCTCCTCCTTCTCCTCCATCTCCTCCTCCTCCTCCTCCTCCTCCTCCTCCTCCTCCTCCTCCTCCTCCTCCTCTCCTTCCTCCTCCTCCTCCTTCCCCTGCTCCTCCCTGCCAGGTTGCGTCGTCGTCTTCGTCGTCGTGATCGTCGTCGTCGGCACTGCCACCGTCCTCGGGGTCACCGTCGTCGTCGTTGTCGTCGTCGTCGTCTTCGTCGTCGTTGTCGTCGTCCCCCTCCCCCTCGTCGTTGTCGTCTCCTTCGTCGTCGGCGTCTTCGTCGGCGTTTTCGTCGGCGTCTTCGTCGATTCCGTAAGCATCAAGACTCCGCCATGCTCATGTTTCCAGACGGCGGCAGCCCCCCTGGGGCGGCTCCCTGGGGCGGGTCCGCTCCGTCGACGCCTTTCCCAAACCTCTTTTGAACCCTCGAGCCTCGAAGATTGGCCCGTTCGCGGAAACCTCTCCTGAGACCTCTGGGTGTCAGGTCCGCACCCGTCCGCCGCCGCCAGTTCTTCCTGTCCTCCAGGCCTCCCTCGCTCATTCCTGTTTCCGTTCGCTAGGGCCGCGCCAATGACGTGCGCCGCTGCTCCCCGCGAAGGCCACGCTTCAACCAGGCTTACCGGACCGAGTCAGCGATGACTTATGAATCCCGCAACTTCAGGCAAATCCCTCAATGGACGCATCTGGGGACGACGCGACGGTTGACTCATCTTGTGACAACGACAACTTTGGGGTGCAACACTCTTTGCCAGGTGGCTCACCTGAGTGCCAAATCCCACCAGCCCTCTGGGCGTAGGTGGTCTAACGGGATTATTTCTTTCCTCTTCCACAATCCCTCTTCCCCTTCGGGGAAGGGTTTACCCCTCCCCTTACCACCTCCCCTTGACTTTTTGGGGGGGTTCGCGGGTCGTTCGCGGGCCTTTTTTTGGCCCCTGGGAGGGCCAATTTTTGACACCCCTGACGAGGATCGTGGCCCCCGAGGGGGGGACCTCGATCGGGACCCTCCCTCCTTTGATCGATAGCCTCGAAGATGGCCCCAAGAGGCGCTCCAGGGCTCCCAAGAGCCCCAAGAGAGCCCCAAGAGGGCTTGAAG
>CAUYUJ010021054.1:92500-102500 GCA_963575745.1 Prorocentrum cordatum | reverse complement strand
GTAGCGGTCGTGTCAGTGAGGAGCATGAAGAAATTCACCGACCCTGTGTCGGCGCGTGTGAGGGGTTGTTCGTCCTCGTCGTCGTCGTCGTCGTTGCAGTGCTCTAGCGGCCCTCCTCCTCCTCCCCCGCCTGCTCCTCGTGCTCCTTCTCCTCCTCCTGTCCTCCTCCTCCTCCTCCTCCTCCTCCTCCTCCTCCTCCTCCTCCTCCTCCTCCTCCTCCTCCTCCTCTCCTCCTCCTCCTCCTCCTCCTCCTCCTCCTCCTCCTCCTCCTCCTCCTCCTCCTCCTCCTCCTCCTTCCCCCAACTTGCTCCCCTCCTCTTGCTCCTCCTCTGCCTCCTCTTGCTCCTCCTCCTCCTCCTCACCCTCGTTTTCATCTTCGTCGTCTTCAGGGTTGGCGGCACCGGCCGTAAGACCTCCGCAATAGTTGCGAAAAATACATGCTCTAGCACAACTCGTAGTAGATATGAGAATGACCGCAATGAGAACAATACCAAAGCTCATCGGGATAGCGTGATTAGTCCCACGTAACCGTAATAGTGCTAGTGAAGGTATCAAGGTGCATCTAAGTAGTGCTCCTACGCTGGCGTACTATCGACAAAAACGTTGCCCAATACAACCACACGTAGGGGCATTGTACAATAGGGATTGGTCAGTAGCCACGGAGGAAGTAATAGTGGAGTTGTCGTAGGTAGGTAAGCAGGTAGGTCAGCAGGTATGTAGGCAGGTCGGTAATTAAGTCGGTCGGTCGGCAGGCAGGCAGGCAGCAGGCAAGCAGGACGGCAGGCAGGCAAGCAAGCAGGCAGGTAGGCAGGCAGGCAGGCAGGCAAGCAGGCAGGCAAGCAGTAATAGTAGTAGTCGTAGTAGTCGTAGTAGTAGTGGTAGTGGTAGTACTACGAGTGGTCGTAGTAGAAGTAGTAGTGGTAGTCGTAGTCGTAGCAGTAGTAGCGGTGGTGGTAGTGGTAGTAGTAGTAGTAGTAGTAGTAGTAGTAGTCGTCGTAGCACTGGTAGTGGTGAAAGTGGCGGTCGTAGTAGTAGTTTTAAAAGTAGTAGAAGTGGTAGTAGTAGTAGTAGTAGTAGTAGTAGTAGTAGTAGTAGTAGTAGTAGTAGTAGTAGTAGTAGTAGTAGTAGGAGTCGTAGTAGTGGTAGTAGTACTAGTAGTAGTAGTAGTAGTAGTAGTAGTAGTCGTCGTCGTCGTCGTCGTCGTCGTCGTCGTCGTCGTCGTCGTCGTCCTAGTCGTCATAGTAGTAGTAGTAGTAGTAGTAGTAGTAGTAGTAGTAGCATTAGTAGTAGTAGTAGTAGCAGTAGCAGTAGTAGTAGTAGTAGCAGTAGTAGTAGTAGTAGTAGTAGTAGTAGTAGCAGTAGTAGTAGCACTAGTAGGAGTAATAGTTGCAGTAGCAGCAGCAGTAGCAGTAGTAGTAGTAGTAGTAGTAGTAGTAGTAACAGGAACAATCGTAGCAACAGGCGTAGCAGTAGTAGTAGTAGTAGTAGTAGTAGTAGTAGCAGTAGTAGTAGTAGTCGTCGTAGTACTGGTAGTGGTGAAAGTGGCGGTCGTAGTAGTAGTTTTAAAAGTAGTAGTGGCATCAGCAGTCGTAGTAGTAGTAGTAGGAGTAGTAGTAGTAGTGGTAGTAGTAGTGGTAGCAGTAGTAGTAGTAGTAGTAGTAGTAGTAGTAGTAGTAGTAGTAGTGGCTGTAGTCGTAGGACTGATAGTAGAAAGAGTGGTAGTCGTAGTAGTAGTGGTCGTAGTGGTAGTAGTAGTAGTAGTAGTAGCAGGAGTCGTAGTTGTAGTCGTAGTCGTAGAAGTAGCAGTAGGAGTAGTAGTAGTAGTAGTAGTAGTAGTAGTAGTTGTAGTAGTAGTAGTACTAGTAGTAGTAGTAGTAGTAGTAGTAGTAGTAGTAGTAGTAGTAGTAGTGGTGGTAGTAGTATTCCAAGTGGTGGTAGTAGTAGTTGTAGTAGCAGGAGTCGTAGTAGTAGTCGTAATAGTAGTAGTCGTAGTAGTAGTAGTAGTAGTAGTAGTAGTAGAAGTAGTAGTAGTAGCAGTGGGAGTAGTAGTAGTAGTAGTAGTAGTCGTAGTAGTAGTAGTAGTGGTAGTAGTAGTAGTAGTAGTATCAGTAGTAGTAGTAGTAGTAGTACTACTAGTGTTGCGAGTGGTAGTTGTAGTATTAGGAGTAGTAGAGGTAGTAGTAGAGGTAGTAGTAATAGTAGTAGTACTTGTTGTTGTCGTAGTGGTAGTACTGGTGATATGAGCAAGGTAGTTGTAACAGTAGTAGTAGTAGTAGTACTAGGGGTAGTAGTAGTAGTAGAAGTAGCAGTCGTAGTAGTAATCGTGGTAGCCTTCGTAGTACGACTACGACCACCACCACTACTACTACTACTACTACTACTACTACTGCTACGGCGGCTACTAGTAACCTGACTACGAGTACTATTATTACTGATATTATCAATCGTAGACATAGAAGTTGAAGTAGGGATAGTACAAGTAGTAGCACAAGCAGTAGAAGTCGTAGTAGTAGTAGTAGTAGTAGTAGTCGTAGTAGTAGTAGTAGTAGTAGTTGTAATAGTAGTAATAGTAGTAGAAATAGTGGTAGCCGTAGTAGCGATTGTAGTAGTAGTAGTAGTAGTTGTTGTTGTTGTTGTAGTTGTAGTAGTAGTAGTAGTAGTAGTAGTAGTAGCCGTGGTGCTGGCAACGTAAGAGTCGTAGTAGTAGTCGTAAAAGCCATAGTAGTGGTAATACCAATGACGCAAGCCGTCGAATGGTCAGTTGTAGTAGTAGTTGTAGCAGCAGTAGTAGTAGTAGTAGTAGTAGTAGTAGTAGTGGTGGTGGTGGTGGTAGTAGTAGTAGTAGTAGTAGTAGTAGTCGTAGTAGTAGTAGTAGTAGTAGTAGTAGTAGTAGTAGTAGCCGCAGAGAGTAGCAATAGCAGGAGTTGCATCGGTATCAATATATTCTTCGATCGCTGACTGCGAACAGCCTAGCAGCCCCAGCTGCTGACGAACCATTGATAGGACAGGCAGCGCCAGCGGGCAGCAGCAGCAGCAGCCAAAGCAATGGCACGCGCAGAACTGCCACCAGCAGCCGCCGCAAGAGGCGGCAGGCGCCCCCCCCCCCCCTCCGGCCGGCGAGGAGGCGGGGGCCCCGCGGTCCGAGCCCGCCGAGCTCGCCGCATCGGACGGCGCCAGGGCCAGAGCCGTCGGCGCCTCCCAGGCTTGGCGCCCCAGGGGGGGGGGGGGGGCGCCTGAGCGGCGAGCAGGAGCAAGGAGCGAGAAAGGAAGACAGTTGTCTTCGTCGAGCACGAGCCACAGGCATGCTGCCTCCACCTCGGAGCACGGCATGTCACCGCAGCCAGGCTGCGCCGCAACTCAAAGGAACGGATGGTGGCCATCTTAACTCGCGGCGCCGCGTGCTCGCTCAATGGAAGCCCACGTGCTAGCCCGCCGGAAAGACAAAACAAGGCGAGCCGACAAAGGAGCGAGGAGGTATATCAAGGATAGCCTAAGCGAGGAGAAAGAGAAATAGCCAGGAGGTTCCTCCCTGTCAGGAGATCCACAGCACACGCACGTTACAGCAACTCGTGCGGGGGCACGCTTGTCTTCGAAGGTTGATTTTCCGAAGGTGCTCTCGGGCTGCTGTGGGTACACGGGGCCTTCGGGGGACAAGAAACATCTGTATGGCACCTGCTGGAGTGATGGATTATTATTTGGTGAGCCTGCAACAAAAAAACACCGTGTGAAAGGTGTAGATACTTGGCAAACCCGCCAGGAAGGGAGGTTGTGATGACATGAGCCGGGCTTTTGCAAGACTGCGCCATTCCCTGTAGGATGTCTTCTCGCACTGTTTCATAAGATACGTACGGCCACAACTGCACTGCCTAGACCACAAAGATCTCCCCGGACCAACTCCTCGAAGACTCGACAATGCGCTGCTTCTGTTGGTCAGTCGGTCAGTCAGTCAGTCAGTCAGTCAGTCAGTCAGTCAGCCAGTCAGTCAGTCAGTCAGCCAGCTGCTCTGGAGATTTCTGCGCGTTGTCCTGCGACTCCGGAGCGTGAGGAAGCCCTGCGGGAAGCTCTGTGAGGTTCCCCGCGGCGCTGGGCCAGGTGGACGACGGCGGACCGCCGGCGCCCAGGAACAAGGGCAGGAGCGAAGAGCAGGAGGAGGAGGAACACTGGCAGCACCTCTGACCACATGCCATTCGGAGAGGAGAGAGGAGGAGAGAGGAGGAGGAGGAGAGAGGAGGAGGAGGAGGAGGAGGAACACCTCCTGTTGCCTCCGCGCTGCCCTGGCCGCAGGGCGACCTCAAAGCCCCGAGCGGCCCACACGAGGTCGCCGGAGCACCGCTCCTGCCGAGCCCCGAGCCTCGCAGGCCTGCTGCCCGTGCTTCTTCCTCGTGCGGCCGCCGCCGCCGCCGCCTAAAAAACTGCGGCGCGAGCCCACCACGTCCATGTCGAGCCTGTCCCCCTACAGGGGGATTTTCGAGGAGAAAAACAAAAAGCCCAACAATACCCCCCCAAAAAAGCCAAAACATATTCCAAAAATAGTCCCCAGACTATGTGTGGCATATTGTTTGGCTGTTTTGGGGGTATTTTTATTCTTCGTCGAACATCCCCCTGTAGGGGGACAGGCCCGACTTGACGCCACGCCCTCGGCCCCCCGGGGGGGGGGGCCTGCCGGCACCCTCGGGCTGCTGGAGCAGGGACCGTTGAGGGAGCGAAGCCCCTTTGTTGGCCCCCAGGGCGCCTGCGAGCGCGAGGAGGGCTAGAGGAACAGCCATCGGAGGACCTGACGAGCATATCGGGCCCCTGCCGAACCCTATGACCACACCCCCTGCTTGGAGCTTAAAAGCAGGACGCTCGGGCTGCTGGAACAGGGACAGTTGAGGGAACGAGGCCCCTTGTTTGTGGCCCCAGGGCGCCCGCGAGCGCCAGGAGGGCTGGAGGAACAACCATCGAAGGGCCTCAGGAACATATCGGGCCCCTGCCGAACCCTGACCACAGCCCCCTGCCTAGAGCCAAAAAGCAGGACGCTCAGGGCATGAGCTTCGCTCCAAGCGCTGCCTTGAGCAATCGCCCAGGTCCAGATATACGGAAGCATTGCGAACAAGAGGATCCACGACAGTGCCCAGGGTCTGGTCCTGATTCTTGATTCTCAGACGCGAAATCTGTAGACCAGGACAGATGATGCTGCTTCTTCAGATGCCTTATGGGTGCGTTCCTTGCCCCAGCGTTTTGACGCTATCCCGAGGCTTCTCTCCCTGAGCGCGCCAAGACCAGGACTGCGAGGCGCGTCCAGCCGCCGTGGCGAGGGACAGGGGCAGCGATGCCGTGCTCCTCCCCTCCCCCGAGACATTCTCCTCCGGCCCCCCTCCCCCCAGGAGGGACCCCCAGACGTCCTCCGCCGTGGCCATGTCCAAACGTGGCTCCCCAGCCGTCTGGACCCCTTCGAGACACAGCCAGGACCGAGGAGGATCGGTCGAGGGTCTCTGAGATCTGGCGGCTCTGGAGGAGGTCTCGGGCGCCGCGGCCTCCTCAGAGCGCTCTGGAATGTGCTGAGAGCGCTCCAGAACGCTCTGGAACGGATTTTTTGATCCTCGTCCTGGCACTGTCCGACCTTGCCCGGGACTGGCTCTTCGTCCCGAGCCGTTCTCCGACGGTCTCGCGAGGCCCAGCGAGGGCCCACCCGGCGACCGAAGGCGGGCAAGCCCCCTCCGCACCTGCCTCTCTCCCGCAAAAAGAGAGGGCCTCGGGGTCCGCCGGGCCCTCCTCCAGTCGGGCGTTCGCTTGAGGGGGGGGCGAGAGAAGGAAATGAATTGGGAGGGGGGGAACACGTGCACCTTTCGATCCCCTTTCGGGCCATATGGGAGCCCTTTGGGGCCCCTCTAAGGCACAAAAGGCGCACCTCTCCCCCCCCCCCCGGTTTTCTGGATCAGTCAGAATCGAGTCGGGGAATCGAATCGCACGGAACTGTGCACCGGATCGGGCTGCCTCGGCACCGAGTCGGAATCGAACCGCATCGGCTGCGCCAAGATGCACGGCAGCGCCATGCAAGCCTCCGTCCCGTCCGCGCCGCACCGCCCACAGGCAGAATCGAGTCGAGTCGGGCCGCCCAGAATCGAAGCCGAATCGGATCGATCGGATCGAAAGGGATCCCTGAGGCATCGCGCCCCCCCTTGCGCAACGCCCGCAAGAGGACGCCAGGGCCCGCCAGCCCCCTCCTCCAGGAGGCACCGCGGCGGCGCCGGCCGGGGCGCGCGCGCGCCTTCCACTCGGGCTCGAGGTCGCGGAAGGCAGAGCTCGGCCGCGCCGACCACTCGGGGTTCTCGCCGGCGGCGTCCGCGCCCTCCTCGGCGGGAGGGAGGGGGCGGCGATGCAGTCCAGTCGCCCGAGAAGGATGCGCGGCAAGGATACACGGGCCTTGGAGCAGGGCCGCGCCGGCATTCTCGAGCGGGGCTGGCCAGCGAAAGGCGCTAGCGGTGGGCCGAGAAGGGGCAAGGAGGAAAGGGTAGCCTCGGAAAGTTGCTCATCCGTACTGTGCGCCTTGACTCGCAGTGGGGACTGGCATCGGGGGGGGGAAGCATCGACCTGCAATCGGCGATGCATCGCCGACAGAGCGGCGAGGGGCTCCCGATAGCATAGGTAAAAACCCTGTTTCGAATGCTGTATCGGCACACGTGGAGGGTGGGTGAGGGTTGTGGGTGCCATGACATTGGACAATCTAACAGCCCGAACATTGGATTAAACATGTGTTTAAATTGTGTAAAACATGTTCTAAGCATGTTTCAAGCATGTTTTTACATCTGGAAGCTCTTTGGCAGCATGCCTCCTCTCCATTAATCGACTTCCACAAGGTGAGGGTGCCGTTTTCTGCATTCACGAACATCGACCTGGAATCGGCGGTGCCTCGCCGATAGATCGGCGATGGGCCCCCGATGGTGGCGAACCTGCACGCCCTTGGGCAGGGTTCGAAGGACCCTCCTTTGGCACGAAGGAGAGACCCTCCTTTGACCAGTTTTTGGTTCTGGAATTCAAAAAACGACTGGCTTGTGAATTGAAACATCAGTTTTGTGAATTCAGAAACAAATTTCTAATATCAAAAAGCGATTCATTGAATTCAAAAAACCAGGCACTAAGGGGGCGGGATGGTGACTTTCGGCGGCGTTGTCGGCTTTCCCCCCAGGGATCCGCTCGTCATGCAGAGTCTTTTGTTAAACATTTCCCCCCTGGAGGCCGACCCCCCGCCTCCAGACAAGAGACCGGGCGCGATGGGTGGGGCACTGTCGAGGTTGCCGACACGGTCGTCCAATCTTGGTGGTGCTGGTCCTCCATCGTGCCCGGATCCAGACATCGAGCTTGAGTTACCCCAAAGTCGATGTTCTCCTCGAGTCACACGTAGAATGTTCGTAGGTCTACGAAAACCGACGCACAAATCAATTCTGGGGTGAAGCAATTCTGTAGTCGATCCCCTACTCGAAGACAGTAGCAAATTGCAGGACACTTCTCCTTCATAATCCCCTCTGCTGGCATCCTGGCATCGTAGGCGCCTCCCGGATGGGGTCCGAGTAGAGGGGGTCGAAAAATCGGGCCGCATCGCGAATACATCGACAGTGCATCGCCGAGGCATCGGCAGTACGTCGGCAGGGCATCGGCGAAGTCGGCGTGGAGAAACTCAGGCTCCACATCAGGCCGCACCGACGATGCATCGGCGATAGGGTGCGATCCCCCCAACCGCACTGAACCTCTGAAGGAATTGAGAGCCCCCCCAAAGAAGGGACCCCCCGAACAGTGGAAGCTGATGTGGTTTGGGGGGGCGGACTGGGCCCCACCAGTAGCGGAAAATAATAATTCACCCGCGGCACCCACCACACAACAAGGACGACGACGAGATGAAAGAGGAGATTGTGAGCAACGCCTTCGGCGAAGAAAGTGTCAACATATAGCGCAATCCTCTTACACACGTGCTCACAACTCCTCTGTCGTTCAGGGTGGCCCAGGGAGCACGATTCCCTGGGAGACAGAATCCCCTAACAGTACCCAGCACGCACAACAGTAGAAGAAAATGAATCTCTGCTGCGACAACGACGACGACAACGCTAACGACTACGACTAAGATTACGACTACGATTGCGACTACAACTTCGACGACGACGGCAACGACAACGACGACGAAGACGACAACGACGACGATTACAATCGCGATTACAATCACGATTACAATCAATGCTGAAATAACGACCACTATCACGAGTACAAGCACAACCACTAACTCCCATTTCCATCCTCGTGAGAAGATGCTCACAAATCCTCTTGCGTGTAATTAGGGTAGCCCAAAGACCCCAACAATATCCAGCCCGCCCCAACAATCAAATGAAAATAATCTCCGCGGCGACGACGACGAGGAGGGGGGAAGAGGAGGAGGAGGAGAAGGAGGAGAAGGAGGAGGAGGAGGAGGGCGAGGAGGAGGAGGAAGACGAGGAGCAGCAGGAGAGGAGAAGCAGCAGGAGAGGAGAAGCAGTAGGAGAGGAGCAGGAGGAGGAGGAGGAGGAGGAGGAGGAGGAGGAGGAGGAGGAGGAGGAGGGGGAGGAGGAGGAGGAGGAGGAGGAGGAGGAGGAGGAGCGAGTTTGTTCCCCGCCGAGAGAAACGGGGGGGGACCCAAGACTGAAGACCTCCTGAGTTTTGGACCCCCTCTGGGAGGCCAAGACACAACGGGGGGCAGCGGCCCTCCTGCCCGAGCCACACGTAGTTGTGGTGGAGCCGGTCGAAGACGCCGTGGGCGCCCGCGGTGGGCCGCCTGCGGCGGGGCACCCGAGGCTGTGCCCCCGCAGAGAGCAGGGCTAGCAGCCGGCGCCGCAGGGCCCCAGGCGGCAGCGACGACGGTGGCGAGGGCAGAGGGCGGCGGCGGCGACGACGGCTGCTGTTGACGACGGCAGCCAGCGGCGACGACAGCGAGCGGCGACGGCGCCGGCGAGAGGTGGCGAGCGACGACGGCGAGCAACGACGACAGCGAGAGGCGTCGACGGCGTGCGCGCGACGGCGGCGGCGAGGCGCGGCGGAGCGTCTGGGCGGCCAGGCCGCCTGTGCCGGTGGATGCTGCCCTGCGCCAGGGCCTCGCGCTCCTCCTCCTCGCAGCGCCGGATGGCCTCGGTGCGCTTCTCCTGCGGCGGGTCGCGCAGCCCTCCGACGTGCCGCGGGTGGGCACGAGCGGAGGCTGCGCATACACTACCGCCACCAGCCGCGAGGCGCCAGGGAGGGTCGTCCTCCTGCTGAGGTGGTCCCCCCGTCGCTCGAGGCGTCCACTACGCATCTCCTGCCCGGGGGGGGGGGGGGGGCATCGTGGATCCGTCGTTTTGCCTTCAATCCGCCTTTAGCGCAAAACGAAATCGAAACGGAAACGGCCCACGAAATCGCCAAAACACCGTTTAGGTCCACCCCTGAACCTTGGACCCGCTGGCTGGAGGCGGCCCCACCTGGTGAGGGGGGTGCCGCCCCTCCTGCCTCCGACGTTGAGAGGACAATGCGGCAGGCTCGTGTAGTGACGACCCCGGCGTTCGTTTCTGACACCGCGAGGATCGTTCAACCGTGAACGATCGGCGGCTCTTTGGATCGCCAGATCACTCCACATTGGCCGGTTTGGGGCCACTCGCGGCGTTCAAGCTTGAATGCCCGCGGCAAGATCGCCGCAACGTCAACACGACACGAACCTACCGTGCGGAGGACGTTCACCGTTTCGGGCCCCTGGGCGCCTCACCGCACCCTCAGGACGAAAGGCCGACCCTGCATGGGGAATGGGTCGGGATTTTCGGCGGGCTGGGGGGGGAGGTCGAGATTTGATGTTCTTGTGCTGTTCGCTTTGTTTTGGCCTCCGGGGAACTCCTCGTAGCCACGGCTGGATCCCCCTCGAAGTTATAGCCAGCCCCCGATCCCAGACGCCCTTTCGGGTAAGAGGGGGATGAGGGGGGAGAGACGGCACAAGCCAGCGGATGAGCAGTCGGGTCGATAACTCCCACCTGGA
>CAUYUJ010021054.1:42500-90000 GCA_963575745.1 Prorocentrum cordatum | reverse complement strand
CCCCCTCCTGCCCCTCCCCCCCCCTGGCAGAGAGGGAGCGACGAGGACCTCCCCGAGCGGTGGGGGTCTGACGCCGAGCTGTTACAATTGGAGCCCAGACCCCGCGTGGAGCGCGCATCCAATACATTCCACTTCTGCCTCCCCCCTCCACCCCCCCTGCCCCCTCCGCCCCCTCCTCCTCGTCGTCCTCGTCTCTCGTTTCCCAGCTCCCCGTTCTCCTCCTCACCCGCCGTGATCCTATACTTTCCTGTACCCCCAACTTGCCCCTACTCCCTTTTTTCCTGCCCCTCATCATAACATGGCCCACGTCATCCTCCTCCTCCCTCTCCTTCTCCTCCTCCTCCTCCTCCTCCTCCTCCCCACCATCACAACCACCACCATCATCATCATCATCATCATCATCATCATCATCATCATCATCATCATCATCAGCATCATCATCATCATCATCATCATCATCATCATCATCATCATCATCTTCATCATCATCATCATCATCAGCATCAGCATCAGCATCAGCATCAGCATCAGCATCATCAGCATCATCAGCATCAGCATCAGCATCATCATCAGCAGCATCATCACCATCAGCATCAGCATCATCGCCATCATCATCAGCATCATGATCATCATCACCATCAGCAACATCATCAGCAGCATCATCATCGACATCAGCATCATGAACATCATCATCATCGTCATCGTCATCGTCATCATCATCATCATCATCATCATCATCATAATCATCATCATCATCAGCAGCAGCAGCATCATCATAGTCATCATCATCAGCATCAGCATCGTCATCAGCATCATCAGCATCATCATCATCATCATCACCATCGTCAGCAGCATCATCATCAGCATCGTCATCATCAGCATCGTCACTATCAGCATCATCAACAGCAGCATCACCAGCATCATCCTCATCCTCATCATCACCGCCACCACCACCGCCATCATCAGCATCAGCAGCATCATCGGCAGCAGCAGCAGCATCAGCACCATCATCAGCACCGCCACCACCACCGCCATCAGCAGCAGCACCATCGACATCGGTATCACCATGGTCAGCATCATCACCATCATCAGCAGCATCAGCATCGTCATCATCATCGTCATCAACATCATCACCGTCCACATCATCAGCAGAATCATCATTATCATCAACAGCATCATCAACATCACCGTCATCAGCATCATCATCATCATCATCCCCAGAATCGGTATCAGCACTGGCATCATCATAATCATCCTCATCATCAGCATCATAAGCCTCATGCTCAGAATCAGATCAGCGTGTCCAGCAGCAGCATCGTCCTCATAATCAGCATCACCAGCACCATCAACAGCATCACCACCATCATCATCACCATCATTACCATCATCCTCATCGTCGTCATCATCATCAGAATCGTCGTCATCAGCATCATCAGCATCCACATCATCATATTAATCATCAGCATTATCATCATCAGCATCACAATCATAATCATCAGCAGCATTATTACCATCGTCATCCTCACCACCATCATCACCCGCAACATCATCAGCATCAGCATCACCATCATCATCATCACCATCATCATCACCGTCACCATCACCATCATCATCATCATCATCATCATCATCATCATCATCATCATCATCATCATCAATTTCATCATCATTATCGTTCCCTTCCTCTTCGAGGACCAATGGTCCAGAACGCTGTGTGTCAATGTGTTCCGATGTTCCCAGAAACATCCGAATGCTGAACGCCTCATTTCTGCCGGTACTGCTCATCCTCCTTCATTGCCATAAGATGGTGTTCTTCCTCTTTCTCCTCCTCCTCCTCCTCATCCTCAACCTTTCCCTCCTCAGATTCCCCCTCCTCCTCCTCCTCCTTGTCCTCTCCTCCTCCTCCTCCTCCTCCTCATCCCCCGACCTCCCCCACCTCCTCCCCTTCACCGGCATAACTTGACGGTTGCTGCACTGGTGCAGACATCCCTCGCCCTTCCACGTACCCCTCTGCCTGCTCCTCCTCCTCATCATCACCTCCCCATTCCGACGAAGACAACGACGACGTCGACGGCGACGGCGATAGCAATGACGTTGTCGATGACGTCGCTGTCATCGACGCCGTCGGATGAAGCCGAGGAGGAGGAGGAGGAGAAGAAGGAGGGCCACGAGGAAGGCAGGGGGAGGGGAACATGGATAAGGGGGAACAAAAAGGGTGAGGGGGGAGGAGGCAAGAGGGAGAGGAGTAGAGGAGGAGAGGATGGAGAGGAGAAGGCTAAGGAGGGAGCAGGATAAGCTCATCAAAATTCCGAAAGTCAACCACTCTGCTTGACCGACCCCTAGGACTGAATATGGATACCCATCGGTCGGAAGAAGTAGGTAGAAACATGAAGTAGGAAGGCGTTAAAAGTAGATTGGGTTACGTCCGCCCCCTAAGGAGCACGGAGAAGGTGAAGCCACTCGATCATGGAAGTAGGACGGCGCCTATAAAGTATATTGGGATCTGGGACTCCATCGACCGATGGGTATGGGTACAGGCCCAAACCTCTTGGCTCAGCAGCTGCCTGGGGTAAGCCCCTCCCCCCACACCCCGTCTGTCTGAGAGAATGGGCGGCCCCGTCTGGCGGGAGACCCCGATTCGGTGCGTGAAGACTGCTGCCAGCGGGCGGAGGCGGCTACCACTCTGTGCTGCACCTCCCCCGGTGAGGACCTCTCTGCACTCCGCCGTACCTCACTCTCCCCCACAAGCACCCCACAAACGAGAGAAAGCAGCTGCCATCAAACATAGATGAGACAGTCCCCTGAGCCCTGTGAGGCGCGCAGCACTGGCAGAGGCCTCACATTCTGGCCGAGGAGTGTGTCTCGCTACTTGTAATGACTGCTACGGCTGGATCTATGCATATCTGCTGCTGTGCTCAGGCCTGCTCCTCGCGCGATCTGCGTCCTAGCCCAAAACCCTGCCGCTGCCGCGACCTGCGTATCCCTCATGCGCAAGTCACCGTGACCATGGCTGGCAGAGCGAAGGGGAGGAGGGGGGAAGGACGCACGTGGACATCTGGAAACCTCCAGATCCGGGCCGGAGGTAAGACTTCCCACTCCACCTCCTCGTGCGGTCCCACACGAAAGGCTCTTGCCTGTTGGTGACAACCTGGCGGGTGCGAGGCCTGACCAACCGGCGTTCCCGGGGGTTGCCCGGGGTTGCTCGGTGTTTCTCGGGTTGCCCGGCCTTCCTAGGTTGACCCCGCCTTTCTCGAGCTGCCCCGTGACCCGGTTGCCCGGGGTGCCCGGGGTGCGCGGGGTGCCCATGTTGCCTGGTTGCCGAATTGCTGGGTTGCCCAGGTTGCATGGTCGTCCAGTTATCAGCCAGTGCAGCGCAATGCGACGCGAAGCGCTGCAGAGGAAAGGAAAGCAAAACCAAGCAGGGCTGTACACAATGCTATGCCAAGCAGCGCAAAGCAAGGCACAGCAACGCCAAGCAACGCAACGCCATACCAAGCAATGCTAAGCAACGTCGAGCAATGCCCAGCAATGCCATGCAAATCAAGCAACGCCAATCAATGCCAAGCAATGCAGAACAACGCGAAACAACACCGAGAAATGCCAAGAAATGCCAAGCAACACCAAGCAAAAACAAGCAACGTCAACCAATGCCGAGTAATGTCAAACATTGCAAACACTGCTACTCAGTGCCGTGCAATACCAAGCAACGCCAAGCTTGGCAAAGCAAAGCAAAGCAAAGATATGCAAGCAAGCAGCGCCAAGCAATGACAAGGAGCGCCAAGCAACGCCAACCAATGCTAAGCAACGCCAAGCAGCACCAAACAACACCAAGCAACGCCCAGCGATGCCAGCAATGCCAAGCAATGCTGAGCGGAACCAAGCAAAGCCAAGCAACGCCAAGAGATGCAAAGCAATACAAAGCAATACAATTGAAAGCAATGCAGTGTCAAGAAATGCCAAGCAATGCTGGTTTGGAAAGGTTCCTCTAATTGGGGTTGCGCAGGGCTCATTTGGACAACTGAATACCAACATGAGTAAGCCTCCCGAGTATCATGTCAACTCCCGTCCTCGAACTCTGCGATACCGCACACACACACGCACACACACACAAACACACACACACACACACACACATACGCACACACACGCACACACACACACACCGCTCGCACTGACCTGAAGACAAGAACGGAAATTCCTGAAGGCCCCCGGAAGTACCCTGAGGCCCAGAGACATCCTGAGGATCCTGGAAGCCCTACAAGGGTCTGAAAACGTATCAACCCCCCTCAAAACTCTATGACGACGACAGCGCGAGGGACGGACAAACGTAGAGGGGCCACATCGCCCCAATATTGGGAAACGTTTCAGCTGGCATAGGCGCCGCACCGTTATGAGACTGACTGCCTTAGCGGGTCGTCGTCAATTCGGAGTCTTCCTGGTGCGTCTGGTGGTTCTCGTTACCACGGCTGGATCTGGATCGCAAAACTGGCCATGAAGGATCCTGGGACAGGTACCGAGATCGATTCAGAGCATGTTGGTCGCCCGACGACGGCGACCACGTGCCTTTGCGGGTCTGAGGTTCTCGGAGTCCTTCTGCACCCATTCGTGGTTAACATTGTCAATGCCGCCGTAGCTCACCATCACCTTGTCTGCTGCGACCTTCACGATCGTGCACGCCTTCTTCTCGTTGTTTGGGCCGAGCATCACAAGCTTCTCGCCGACGATGAATCGCAGCTGCAGGGATGCGCATTTTGCTTAAGCACGCGCTCAAGCTCAGGAAGCGAACGGCAAAGCGAGACCGACACGGACGGTGCCAACCAATGACAGGCATCAAAATTGGGCAGCTGATGGCTGGTGAATCGTCGATGTGGTCCGTGCCTGCGTGCTGCCGCCTCCGAGCCTGTCTACATCACCCAGCCCGGCTCCGGGCCCTGCGACGCACACAGTGGGCCCCTGCCAACAACATCATGTATCATGTGCAAACCCAGGACCCAAGCTCTCTGAAGCATCCCAGCACAAGCTGAATGCGCACAGCACATGCGCGCAGTTAGGACGCAAGGAAAGGATGCAAGACCACGGGGCCGGCCCCAAGAAACCTAGCAGCGGCTGGCGCGCGGCCACAGACGCCGACCCATCAGGCTCGAAGATGATTGGGGAAACCAAAAGGTACCGATACTACTACTCCCCGGACCTCTCCCGGGGTGCGTTCTGACCAGGATTTGGAGGCGAATGTAGCAGTGGCGACGATGGCCTCCCAGGACACCCAAAAAGGAGAAAAGGGGCGAGAGGGCAGGGGTATGGCTACATCTTCCTCCTCCGAATGGTGGCGTTTGCATGGGGTCCCGTCTCCCGCGCGCCACATCCTCGGGCCAGCACAATGCAAATGCGCTGGAAACGCACGCGGCTGGATGTCCGCGACGGGGGCAGGCAGGCGCTGCACACGAGGCCTCGGCGACCTGGCGCGCTGGCTCTCGCGGGCCGCCAGCACGGCGCACCTCGCGGCAAACAGGGCGCGCACGCGCGACCTTACGCGGGCAGCTTGCGCGCCGATGACCACGCAATCGACCCCGTTTGGCATGACAGGAGCAGGTCCTGAAGGAAGCGGGTCCAGGATACCAGGGCTTCCCCCCTGGGGGAGGCAGCTTTCCATCCTGAGCCGTCTCCACTGACGGCCCCAGGGCCCACGAAGTGCCCCCGAGGGACCGAACACGCAGAGAAGCCTCAGGACCAGCTCCCCTCAGAACCTGCTTCCTTCGCAGCGATTCTCGGGAAGCCTCGCGCGGAGGGCCGGCCTCGTCTGCCCACGCTTTGTTTGTTTCACCACAAACAACCAGCAAGCTCATGAACGTTCAACCTTGACGGTCAAAAGTGACTGACATCAAAGATGTTTTAACATCATCGGAGGCGCCCACGCGAAGGCGAAGGTGCTGGAGAGAAATGCGGCCACGCGTGTGTTCGTGTGGCTGCCCCGATGCCGTCCAAGGCACCCACAGACACATGTAAAAAGGGGCCTAGGGACACACAAATAAGTAGACACAGGTCCCAGGGTTCCCAATACTTTCCCATATTTTCTGGGTTTTCGCCCTCCGCCCCGCTCCCCATCTTTTCTTGGGAGTCGACGATTAATTGTGTCTCTGTGTTTCTTTCCCTCCTGAACCTAGCAATGCAACGATTCGAAGGGGACCACCGGGCGGGACCGGCTCAGGGGGAGGGGGAGCATCGACTAATTAGGAGAAGAAAAAACGCATAAACATAAACTTGTGGCGCTCCGCGCGGATTGCTTGGATCTGTGCTGGACCCCCTTCCCTGGCGCGCGGAGCGCGCCAGGGGCGCCGCCGGAGGCGCCGCCTGAGGGGTCCCCGCGCGGATCCAAGAAATCCGCGCGGAGCGCCCAAAGTTTATGCCTATGCCTTTGTTTTTCCCGTTATCCAAGGATGGGGCTCTTCTTTTTACTTCGACCGCGCGGAACGCGAGAGGGAGAGGGAGAACACACCTCCCACCCTCAACACCTCCCACCCTCAGGTCATCATTCTCTGACTCACTCACATGAAAACTCACTCATCTTCAAACTCACTCATACTCAGATACACTTGCTCTTCGATTCTTGATACTCAGGTTTCTCATGCTCGGGATCACTCATATGCAAACTCACTCACACTCCTGGTACTTTCGCGCTCAGACTCACACACACGTTGTGAGGATGTCTCAGGCGAGGCGCTGGTTTCAGTACTCCCAAGGGAGGGCGCCAGGGGGTATTACACTCCTCCGTTCGCGCCAAAATGGCGGGATTGTCTCGAGCGGTTTGCCTGCTTTGGTGCCCGACATCCTCCGCCTTCGGAGCAGATTTGGAGGATGTCTCGAGCGAGGCGCTCACTTTCGCCTCCAACGGGGAGCCGCCGGGGGGGTATTGCACTCCTCCGTTCCCGCCAGGATGGCGTGGATGTCTCGAGCGGTTTGCCTGCTTGGGTGCCCAACATCCTTCTCTTTCGGAGCAGTTGCCAAGGATGTCTCAAGCGAGGCGCTGGTTCCAGTACTCCCAGGGAGGGAGCCAGGAGGTATATCACAGGCCCGTTCGCGCCCAGATTGTGGGGGGGGTCTCAGGCGGTCTGCCTGTTCGGGTGCTCAATATCCTTTGCTTTCGGAGTAGTTTCCGAGGATGTCTCAAGCGAGGCGCTGGTTTCAGTACTCCCGGGGGGGGGGGGGGGCAGGAGGTATATCACAGGCCCGTTCGCGCCCAGATTGGGGTGCGGGCGGGGTCTCAGGCGATTTGCCTGTTCGGGTGCCCAATATCCTTCTCTTGCGGAGCAGTTCCCGAGGATGTCTCAAGCGAGGCGCTGGTTTCAGCACCCTCAAGGGGGGACGCCAGGAGGTATTGCACGGGCCCGTTCGCGCCCAGATTGGGGGGATCTCTCAGGCGGTTTGCCTGTTTGGGTGCTCAACATCCTTTTCTTTCGGACCAGTTTTCGAGGATGTCTCAGGCGAGGCGCTGGTTTCAGTACTCCCAGGGGGGGGGCGCCAGGGGGTATTTCATGGGCCCGTTCCCGTCTTCACAGATGGATTATCCTGGCAGGTGTTGATAGGGAAAGGAGGAGAAAGAGGAGGGGGACAAGGAGGAGGAGGAGGAGGAGGAGGAGGAGGACGGAAGGAGGAAGCAACTACTTAAAGTCGTCGTAGTCGTCGGCGTCTCTCTCGGCCTCGTTTTCTACGCGGATTCGCTGACACTCGGATAGTGAAAAGGACAATGTCTTCTACCGAAGTTCGCCATCACCATGAAATGCACATATGGGGATCTCCGCGTCGAGTAATTCTTGGATCGACGTGCGGTCGGCGATACGTCGCCGATAGATCGGCGGCAGGCCCACGATAGCGAACCCGCATTTTCCTGTGCCTTGGCTACGGAGCCCCTGCCTGCGATCCATAGGCGGTTGGGGGCTGGTGCATCCCTCCACGAGCCCACCCCCGATCCGAAGCCTGCCCCTTGCAGCCGCCCCAGGTCGAGGTCCTGGCAGGACGCTGGCCCTCCAGAGCTCGCCGCTACGTCGCGGGGTCACTCCGTGGTGGCCCGGGGGCCCGAAGAGGGCCTCTGGGCGCCCGAGGTGTGAGCAGAAAGGCGGCCCTCTCTCCTCGGGCGCCGCTTCCTGCCGAGGCAATTGAGCGGGGGGGAGAGGGACAAGGTGCGCCTTCCGTGCGACTGCGGGGCCCCAGGCCCAGGGGGGGCCTTCAGGGCCCCTGTCGTGCAGCCCTCGCCCGCCCCCGCCGTGGATCGTCCCCCACTGCACGACACGCCCAGGTCTCGACTTTGCGCGGGTGGCGCCGGAGGTCTGGCCCAAAGGCGCCTGGCGCGGATCGCCACGGACTGGCTGCAGGCACCTCGCGTCCACCGCGCCCTCGGGCTCGATCGGCTGCATCGTGAAGCCGCCCTCGACCTCGAAGGCTCGGAGGAGGAGGAGGAAGACGAGGGAGAGATACTGGCTGCGGCACCAAATCTGTGGAGTCTGGGTCCTCCTGCTCCTCCTCCCCACTCAACCTATCTCCCCTGTAAGCAACTCCACCACGCCGCACCGCCGGACATGCTGGCAGGGGGGGGGGCGACGGATCCACCTGAGACTTCCCCACCAATTGCGACTTCTGAGCCGGAAGCACGCATGTTCCAACAGCTGCTCGGATTCAGGGCGAATGGCTTTCACAATGTGACTGTCGCCATCGAGCCACACACACACATTCGTCTGCAAAGCCCCCACCTGTCACCAAGATGGAAGACGGGAGGTAATCCAAATGTAAATCTCGCCTGGGTACCGTCCACAGTCGCCTGCGAAAGTTCACAGCAGCTACGTGGATGGAGACCTGCATGGAGAGCGGTGCCGAAATGGGACCCTCGTCTGAGCACCGCGCCTATTCGTCTTCAAGTTAGCCACAATGCCTTCAACAAGTAGTGGGGTGCCCACAGGCTCATGCAGGTGTGGGGATGAAGGAGGATGTAGACTTCGTAAGGGTCCAGACTACCAATTCGACGGAGTTCTTGGGCGGCGCTGGGCGCTTCTGGCGTGTGATCCGTGGGCCTCCGGGGAGCCAGGCCAGCCCACGCCGACCCCAACGTCACCTCAGAGCTCTGCGGTAACCCCAAGGGGCCGCCCTGGGGTTCTCTGGGGGGCATCTTGGGAGCCTCTTGGGCTATTTTGGAGGCGGTGAGAGCAAGCCCAAGATGCCCAAATCATAAAACAGAGTATCCTGGCGAAGGGCCCAACCATATGCACTTGTCAGTACCTTAAGGCAGGTGGGACGAAGGCGAGGGAGCTCCTTATGGGGCCACGGGACGTGTGAGGGGTATGCCGACATGAGCGGGGGGGAGCATGTGGACACCGCCGCGAGGCCTTCGGTGGAGCTCCCTAGGGGCAGGCCACGAAACGAGCGAGGGGGATACCGAAATGAGTCGGGGGAGACGCATGTGATCACAGCCACTGGGGCCTTCGGTGGAGCGCTTGTGGGAGCGCCTGGCTTGGGAGCGCCTGGGAGCGCCTGGGAGCGCCTGGGAGCGCCTGGGAGCGCCAGAAGCGCCTGGGAGCGCCGGAGAGGCCCTTGGGAGACCTGGGAAGCGCCTGGAGCGCCAGGGAGCGCATGGGAGCACGTGGGAACGCCTGGGGACGGGGTGTATATCCCCACGAAGCTGGCACCATACGTGCAGTGCCGAGGGTGGCGGCTCGCCTTCCCATCCCACCATCACAGGAGGGATGCGAAGTCCCCGAAGACGGGGCTTACCAGGCACGAGTGGGAATCACAGCTGTCCCAAAATCAAAAGAGGCATCATAGCCTCATGGATCATCATCTTAGCATTGCCTTCATTGTCTGCGTCGCATGCTCTCCCCAAAACGCCCCCAGGAGGCCCCAAGAGGGTTCCAGAAGGGCCATAAGAGGCCTCCTCCTCCTTCTTCTCCCCTCCCTCTTCCTCCCGCAAGCGTTCTCACAAGATTCTCCACAACGGCTGGGGAACACACACACACTGACCAAGAATATCTTGGCCAGACTTTGGTCCAAGCTTCGGCCGCAAAGTAGGGGGGTTCTCAAGACAGAGAGGGCGGCGGAGGGGTTGGCCGTAGGCGTTCGTCGATACCCCATGAACGACAAACGGCGGGTGGATTTCACAATGTGGCCTTCGACCAAGCGCCGCTCACATTCGTCCTAGAAGCTTCAAGACAGCTAACTACACGGACAAAGGGCGAGTCTCGCTCAGAATAGGGCTATCCACCAGAAGATTAAAGCAACGACCTGTGCAACAGTCATTTGCGTGGGTTGAGGGCGGCTCCTTTTCGAAACAGAGCTGTGGTCTGTAACCCCTTCCAACGTATGACCAGGAATCAGAAACAAGGTATGCAACGCTATCAGCCGATGGAGAGCGCGCCATGTTTTGGGTGTTATATGCTGGATATGTCTTGGAGGTTAAGATGCTACACCATGGCAAACCCTGTAGCCGACAACCCAAACATGATGCAGAGACTCATGGCGATGTGACTTGAGACGGAAGGGTGCTTTGGTCCCTCTCCTCCTAATTGTAGCGTATGGCCGGAAGCAACCCGAAAAACGAGCGTGGATTAACCCTCCTCATCCCCCTCTCGATCTCTCGATCCTCCTCCTCCTCCTCCTCCTCCTCCTCCTCCTCCTCCTCCTCCTCCTCCTCCTCCTCCCCGTCCGCTCCTCGCGTCTGACGACGCTGTCTTCTGGCTTCGTCTTCGATAGTTCGCTTGGCGTTTGATCTTCGGTGATTCGCTTGCGTTTCATCTCTATTTGTCTCGTCGAGCCGCGCTCGCTCGCCTTTTCCACCCATCCTTTTCTTCCCTTTGCCTGTCTCGGCGCGCTCGGATTCCTCGAGTTGGCGTGCCTCCTCCTCCCCCGCTCGATCTCTCGACCCTCCTCCTCCTCCTCGAGGAACCCTGGGAGGGCTCCAATCGCGCACAAGTCTTGAGCGGATGCTCGGGCCGACGGGCGGGGCGAGGGCGGGGTTCCTGGAAGGCCCGGGGGCTCCTTACAGCAGTAGCAGAACAACATAACAACAAAACGACAAAACATCAAAACAACAACAACAACAACAACAACAACAACAACAACAACAACAACAACAACAACAACAACAACAACAACAACAACAACAACACCAACAACAACAACACCAACACCAACACCACCACCACCACCAACAACACCAACAACAGCAACAACAACAACAGCAACAACAACAGCAACAACAACAACAACAGCGGCAACACCAAACGACAACGACAACAACAACAACAACAACAGCAACAACAACAACAACAACAACAACAACAACAACAACAACAACACCATCAACACCATCAACAACAACAACAACAACAACAACAACAGCAACAGCAACAGCAACAGCAACATCAACAAAACACGCCATAGTCGAAACTTTTGGCGCTCCGCGCGGATGTCTTGGATCAATGCTGGACCCCCCATCTCTGGCGCGCTCCCGCGCCCAGAGCGGCGCCGGAGGCGCCGCCAGGGGGTCGGGCCCCAGCGCGAAAGTTGATGTTTTGTAGAGTTTTGTCTTCTTCGAAGCAGGCGGCCGGCCCCACCTCCACGGAGGACCCCCAGAGAGCAGGAAGGCTTCTGAGAGGCCGGGTGCCTTATCAGGGGGCCGCAGCCGGCTGCATAGGGGGGAAAGGCCGGCGCCAGTGTCGGCGTCGTCGCCGTCGGGGTCGGCGGCATCGCCGCCGTCATCGGCGGGGACGCCGTTGGAGGAGCAGGGGGGGGGAGGAGCAGGAGGAGGATTTCTCCCAATCATTCTCTGGTGTTGGGTCCTCGTTTTGAAGAGAACGCTCCGCGTCCTCCTCCTCTCCTCTCCTCTCCTCTCCTCTCCTCTCCTCTCCTCTCCTCTCCTCTCCTCTCCTCTCCTCTCCTCTCCTCTCCTCTCCTCCTCTCCTCTCCTCTCCTCTCCTCTCCTCTCCTCTCCTCCTCCTCCTCCTCCCCCTCCCTCCTCGCTCCTCCGCAGTTCGCGTGCGTCTCTCCCGCCCAGTACCAATGTTTCTTGGCCCCAGAGGGAGCTTCACCGGCCCCAGAGGGAGCTCCACCGAAGGTCCAAGTGGCGCAGTCCGCATGCGTCCCCCCCACTCAGTACAGCGTTTCGTGGCCCCAGAGGGAGCTCCACCGAAGATCCCAGTGGCGCAGTCCGCATTCCTCCCCCCCATCCAGTACACCGCTTCGTGGCCCCAGAGGGAGCTCCGCCGAAGGTCCCAGTGGCGCAGTTCGCATGCGGTTCCCTTGCCCAGTACAGCGCTTCGTGGCCCTGCAGGGGGCTGCGCCAAGGTCCCAGTGGCGGAACTCGCATGCGGTGGCGGAGCTCGCATGCTTTTCCCCCGCCCAATACAGCGCTTCGTGGCCCCATAGGGAGCTCCACCTAAGGTCCCAGTGGCGCAGTCCGCACGCGGACCCCCACCCAGTACAGCGATTCGTGGCCCCAGAGGGAGCTCCACCGAAGGTCCCAGTGGCGCGTTCGAGTCCGCCCCCCCCGCCCAGCGCAGCGTTCCGTGGCCCCAGAGGGAGCTCCACCGAAGGTCCCAGTGGCGCGTTCGAGTCCGCCCCCCCCCGCCCAGCGCAGCGTTCCGTGGCCCCAGAGGGAGCTCCACCGAAGGTCCCAGTGGCGCGTTCGAGTGCGTCCCCCCCGCCCAGCGCAGCGTTCCGTGGCCCCAGGGGGACCTCCACCGAAGGTCCCAGTGGCGCAGTTCGAGTGCGTCCCCTCCACCCAGTACACCATTTCGTGGCCCCATAGGGAGGTCCGCTGAAGGTCTCAGTGGCCCAGTTCGCATGCGGTTCCCCCGCCCAGTACAACATTTCGTGGCCCTATAGGGAGCTCCACAGAAGGTCCCATTGGCGCAGTTCGCATGCGTCTCCCCCCACCCAGTACAGCGTGTCGTGGCCCCACGGGGCTGCGCCGAAGGTCCCAGTGGCGGGCTCGCATGCGGTTCCCATGCCCAATACAGCGCTTCGTGGCCCCAGAGGGAGCTCCACCGAAGGTCCCAGTGGCTGAACTCGCATGCTTTTCCCCCGCCCAGTACAGCGGTTCGTGGCCCCAGAGGGAGCTCCACGGAAGACGATACCCACAACTGCGGTACTCACAACTGCATATGGTTGGGTTCTTCGCCAGGCTATTTAGCTGTTGTTTTCTGACGCTTCGGGTCCAAGTGGCCCAATAGCTTGCCCAAGAGAGGAGGATTCTCCCCCCCAAAAAGAACAGCACTCCTCGCAGCCATGCGTGATTCAGATATCCTCTGGTGCGTTGTCGTCTGATCACAACGATTGTTGCCGCGTCGACTCTGCGTGGAGAATCTGGATGCTGGACGCAAACTGCTAGCCGTGAGGCCGGGCGGAAGCCTACATATAAATTGCGGAGGGGAAGGAGGAGGAGGAGGAGGAGGAGGAGGAGGAGGAGGTCGGAGAAGAAAAACTGAATAAGCAAGGAGGTCTAAGAAGAAAAAGCGGCAGAAACGTATTACATCGACGGTTCTCGACGGTCCCCGCCTCCTCTTGGGCGCCGCCAGGGGTGATCTTACGTTCCTCTTGGTCTGTCGTCGCCAATATTTGAGCTATCCGCCACCATTTCGTCGCCCCGCTGAGAATGTGTGTCTGCTGTCTGGAGAGGTGCTTTTAGTGTCGCCCAAGGCCTACCCCCCTCCCTCATCGCTCGTGTACTCAAAACGTGGCCCGCCTCGTTTTTCTCTCCGACGCCCTCGTCGGCCTCCAGACGGCTCCATTAAAGTTAAAGACAGCTCCAAAAACGGCTACGCGACCCCCCAAGACCGTGCAAAGAGGCCCCAGGAGGCCCCAGGAGTTCTCCAAGAGACGCCTGATGAGGCACCCAGCGAGGCCCTCAGAGGATATAAAAGCTGTGAACAACCAAACGAGAATCAATGTCTGCTGCTTTTCCAGCGTTTCGGCTCCGGATCGCCTCGGAAAAGATCCAGAGAGTCCCAAAAGCCCCACGGCCCCAAACTGCCCCAGGACAGCCACCAGATGAACACAATACTGCCCAAGAACCCTCCAAGACGGCCCAAAGCTCCAAGACGGTCCCAAGACCATTCAAGACGTCCCCAAGATGGTTCGACGGTGCCTGTTCGGAAGAGCTCGTCGAAGCCATGGCGCCCAAGTGTTCGGTGGTTGGGGCGGTACTTGGTGGGTGCGTCGATGTTTGGCGGGTCTGGTGATGTCTAGTGGTGGTAGGACAGCCCCCATGAGAGCCCCAAGAGGCCCCAAATAGGCCCCCAACGAAGACTCCAAGGTACCTCCAGGAGGGAGGAGGAGGTGGGGGGAGACGGAGGAACGAGGAGGAAGGAGGAAGGGCACGGAGAACGAAGTTGCAGACAGGAATGGCAAGGCCGGGGGGAGGCAGCAGCAGTCGGGGGAGAACGGGCGGAGGTGAGTTTAAGAGAATTGCGCGCGCCAGTTCAGATCTCGGCAGAGAGGAGGCGAAAGGAGAGGAATGACAAAGGATGGTGAAACAAGTCTGCGTACTAAAGTCGGAGAAGGAAAGAAGGCGAACAGGAGGTAGAGGAATGAGAGAGAGAGAGAGACGGAAGGATGAACAAAGAGAAGAACAGTGCTGAAGATATGGAGATAGCGTCTAGGGCCATCGTAAGACCCGCGTTAGATCAGTGCCCAGCCTGACCTTGAGCGGGTCTTCAACTTTATCTGCCCGCCCTACCCACATCGCCCTCTACCATCTCCTCATATCCTCGTCCACCCATCGCTGCTGGTCCTCGTCCGCGCGGCATTCTGGGAGCGAGGTCGAGTTTGAGGAGGATGGCTGATGTGGCTGCCTTCTTGTGGACCAGAGCCTTCAAAATCGGAACCCTGAAACCCTTCCCACTCTGTCCAATGTCTCATCTCAAACAAATTGTTTCTGACACCCATGCGGCCCGGAATCGCACCCCCAGATGCCGAAACCAATAACCGCATCACTGACGATTCTGAAAAAACACGGGCGCCGCCGATGAGGGCTGAGATCGAGAAGATCCCTCTAGCCGAAAATCGAAGAAATCCCCGACGCGTCAGGGACGCCGTCGGGCCGAGCAGGTCCAAGAGCGCCCCCCAGCCAAAAGCGACCCAACCTGGTGGCGACTCCTGCTGTGAGGTTTGCCGATATCGCGGCCCATGCGATGCGGTAGCAGCGGCCCGCGTGCCTGGGCAGGGCTCGACATAAATCGGTCGTCATTGTGCTTGTTTTACCTCGTTCCGTCCTCAGTCTGCCTCTGCTGCGAGACAAAATCAACAAGAAAACTGCCCACGACATCGCCAAAACACGGTATTTGGCTCGAGCCCAGTGTGTGCCTGGGGCTGCCCTTCACCCCCCCCCCCCGGGGCGCCACCCCCGAAGAACGCCACGCCCTAGGAGTTCACAGGGGATGCTCGGCGGCGAGCGAAGGTGGGAAGTGCGAAGGTTGATCTCCTAGATGGGGTCCGGGTAGATTTGTCCCTCCCATGCCCCAAGCGACGATGACCCACGAACACCACGCAGCGTGCATCAAAGAAGCGCCTGGCCAGTTTTGGGGGTACGAGTACTTGGATGGGGTCGGAGGATCGCACCGCATCGTCGAGGCATCGGTGACGCACCGACGATACATTACTGGCGATGCATCGGCGACGTCGGCGGTGCATCGGCGACGCCGGCACGGACAAAATCGGGCCTCGCATCGAGCGGCATCGCCGATGCATCGGCGATGTGGCGCGATCCCCTGACCCCGTCTACTCGGACCCCATCTAGGAGGCCTAGAGAAGGAGAAGGCCTTCTCAGAAAGCGGCGGGGCTTCTCAGAAGCCCTCTGCCGTCCACGAAGAGTTTTGTGCCTTCGGCTTAGATAACTTCTTACAAGGCCAAAATACTTCCGAGCACTCTGAGAGGGCCTTCAAAGTTGTCATTCCCCCTCAGGCTCGACGCCGACATTTGTCGACCCCTATCCCCGCCTTTGGTGGGGTTTTCGCTTGGACCAAAAATACGGGGCCAAACCCGGGGATATACAGCCGGGGAAAAAGTTATAACAACATCAACAAGACGATCGTTTTGAATGATCTGCAGAGGGCAACGCCCAAAGAGTATCATTAAGTGACATTCGCCTTTCAATGTTGGCAGCGTGGGCAAATTTATTGATATGCCATGATTTGGCTTGCGCGCCCGGTGGCGACATTGGGAGGCGGATGCCACTTAATGCCCGAGCGCTCTTCCAAGTTCACGCACGGAAGAACGGTTCCACGTTCTTCCGTGCGACCTCGTTCCCACAGTCGGATGGCTAAAGTGCACCGCGCAACGCAGACGATATGTTTTTCCGTAACGTTGACAGGCGGATGTCGCTTCCATCCCTGTGCCACTTGTGTTATACAGTTTTTTCACCGGGATGTATACGATAGGGGGGGGCACCCACCCTCGATAGTGGTGTGTCCGAATAGCCCCTTTGGGGTGCATCCCCGAGTCTCTCTCCTTTTCTGAGCGGCTTGATGTGTCGTAAAAAAATTGGGGAAACCAGATGGCACAGATACCGCTACTCCCCGGAGCTCAGATGGTACGGATACCGCTACTCCCCGGAGCTCTCCCAGGGTGCGTTCTGACCAGAATTTCGAAGGCGAATCCAGCAGTGGTGATGAGGGCCCCCCAGGAGCCCCAAATGGCGAGAACGAGGCAGTGGTAGCGGTATCGGTACCCGCTCCTCCTCTGAAGAGCAAGAGCTGGAGGCGAAAAACCGCCTGCGAGGAGCCACTCCCGCGCGGATGACCAGCCACACATTGCGATTGCTTGTCCACAGCGTGGCTCCCGGAAGCCTGGGCCCTTTCCCCGGAGCCCGTTCCTCGTCGCCGCGCGGGTCCTGTCCTGTTCCTTCACGGGCTCGGGGCCCGGCGAGGGCCCTTTGGAGACCGAAAGCTCAGAGAGATCCGACGCTCCGAAAAAATCGGAGCCGCCGGTTTTGGACTGTTTTCGGCCTCAGAGGGTCCTCGCTGGGCCTCGGGACCGTCAAGAGAACGGCTCGGGGCAGAAAACTGGCCCCAGGGAAGTGGTCCAAGCCTGCGGGGCCTAGACGCATCGAAAAGCTTGGAGCAACCTTGGGGGGAGACCAGGAACGGCCAAAAACCGCGCCTCGGAGATGACTCCAGACTCCACAATAAAAACGGGGGGGTCCCATTTGCGGCGTTTCTGATTTGAGCCGCCTCGGAGGGTTCGATGGGGGTCTGGGCAGAAGCCCGCCCTGTCAGGCCTGGCCCCGGGGGGTCTAAAACTGCTCTTCTGGGAGGGCTGTGACCCCGTGTTCACGACGCGAGGGGGTCTGGGCTCGGGGAAGCCCCTGGGCTCCCTCCAAAGGGCCGCGCACCAGGGGCCACTCCAGAGGAGGGACACTCCTGGAGGCCTCCCTTCGGGCCGGGCGAGAAGGGGGGGATAGCAAAGGCGGGGTTTGAGAATCAGCTCACGTAGCTGATTTTCCCGGCGCCTCCCGGCGCCGGATGCGGTCATGCATCGAGGAATGGGCCCCTCGGCGGGGCCGAAACCAGCTGCATGCAGCAAATGTCGCAATCCCCCCTTTCCCAATCCCCCCCTTTCGTCCGGCCCGATCCCTACATGGGGTCCGCGGAGGTGGGGTCGGAAGCTCGCGCCGCCTCGCCAATTCACCGCCGATGCGTCGGTGCCATCGGCACTGCTTCCCTGCGGGGTGCCCTCACCGCGGGGCGCGGTCACCCTATGCCGCGAGGGCTGGGGCTGGGCGGCTAACCGTGGTACTCAACCCACGGGACGTTCTACTCAATGAGAGACACGCCGGAAGGTCACATGGGGGAGGCGGCCGTGAGGGTCTTCATCGCCGCCGAGCCTGCTGGCACGCCGAGTGGGCAATTCGGTGCACGGTAACTAAGTGCACGGGACCCTTTTTCTTCGGATGAGGCGCCTGTCAACCCAGTAAGATTTGTCTGGCGAGGGCATCGGTTTCGTTCGGTCCTTTGCTAATTTCGCGTGCCCGAGAATTTTCGGTCCAGGGGCATCGACTTGAGTCCTTTGCTCCAGGCTGTGTGCAGTGAAACAGAGACTGCTCATTGCCTGTGCCCTCAGCGGGTACGTACTCGGAAACAGTGCCCAGGGCAAAGATCTCTGGAGAGCACTGTGCCATCGGCGCGGAAAACTCTGGCTCCGCATCGAGCCGCGTCGTCGATGCATCGCCGAGGCGGAGCGGCCCTTCGACCCCATCTGCTGGGACCCCACTTGGGAGGCCTAGGCCCTAGGCTTGGGACTTGCTCCACGGGGAGACGATACAGAAGGGAGGACGGGGGGGAGACACGTGCACGGCCCGTGCCCCTTCTCGGCCTCAGGGGGGCCCCTTCCAGGCCCCCCCTGGAGGGCGCCAAAGGTGCACCTGCCTCCGCCCCACAAATTCCCAGACCCCCGACGTCATGCCTTCTGCCGGGGGAGCGCAGACATGGATTAGCGATCCATCGACGTGGCGCGCGGTCGCCAAATCTATGGATCGGGGGAAGTGCCCTCCCCAAAATGCGGCTGGTGCCGCCTCGTTCGGCGGCTGAAATCCGCGATTTCCCATGGAAGCGGGACCCGTCGCCAATCCACGGCCCCCTTACCCCATGTTTGCGATCGCCTGCTTTTGCTCAGCACGCCGAGCCCGGGGAGGTCTGGACGCGCTCCCCCGGACCGGCGTGTCGTCGCGAGCCGCCCCTCTTGACGGCCCCGATGGCCGGGCGAGGGCCCCCCCATGAGGCAGAAAGAAAGCAGGCCACAGAGGCCTCCCGCCAGGACTCTCTCGGGAGTGTGGAGCGGGCCTGGGCTCGTCGCCTCCCCGGGCCCCCGACGTCATCCTCGTTTTTTTCCATGACGTCGACCCCTCGAGGTCTGGGCCCGTTCCCCGGGGCCGGCTTTTCACCCCGCATCGTTTCTGGACGGCCCCGGGGCCCGAGTGGGGGCCCACGGAGGCCGAAGATGGCGAAACGCCTCCCGCCGCGATTTTTGTCCTAACTCGAGGGGCTCTGCTGAGATGGCCGCGGCGGCTGCTAAGGGGATAGGAAGCTTCGAAGCGGATGCTAAGGTGGTTATATTTGGCCGATCCGACTTTATAAATGGATTACAGGTGCCCTAAGTGATTTAGGAGGTTGACGATCCGGGCTAAGGTGGGCTCCGCCCACTTAGTGGAGTTCTATAACCACGAAAAAACTATTTAGCGCACGTGTAGCCTACTTATAAGCTAGGTTCGGCAATCTATAACAACCCTTCGCATCCACTTCTAACCTCCCTATCCCCTTAGCGGCCGCCGCGGTCATCTCAGTGGGCCCCCAGGACGCCACGCTCGGCAGGCCCTCCCGGGAGGCGTGCCCCGCCGGGCCGCTGCCGGGCCGCTGCCGGGGGGCGGGGCGGGCTGCGGGCCTGCTCGGGGGAGCCCTTGGCCTCGGCGCGCGGGGGGGGGGGGCAGGGGCGGCCGCAGAGCGCCTCCTGCGCGGCGGCGGCGAGGCGGAGGGGCGAGGGGGGGGGGGGAGCGAGGAGGAGCGAAGGGGGGGGAGGAGCGCTGCAGGAGGAGGAGGAGCGACACTGCTGGAGGAGGAGGAGGAGGAGGAGGAGGATAGGATAGGATAAGGATAAGGATAAGGCCCTTGGGGGTCTGTCAACTTCGCCTACCGACAGGCATGCCGACCCCTGGGGAAACATGGATGCGAGCCCCCATTCACCACCTATAGGCTGTGAGGGCCGCCTGAGGCGACGGGGCCCGCCTCCGTTGAGACGTGGTCCCCGAGCCTCGCTAGCAGGGGAACCCTGCCTCGGTTGAGCGCTGGAGCTGGTGCAGGCGGAGGGGAGCTGCCGCACTCTGTGGGCGCACCCCCCGCCGCTGAGAGCCCACCCACCCTCGCTCCCCTCTCCCCCCCCGCCCTCAAGGCGGCAAGAAAAAAAAAGGCGGCCTTGTACTTGATGGACGCGTCCCGTCCCCACTCCCATCACACTCGCTGTGCACTGAGACCGAGCAAACATACACTGGGATAGCGAATGCACTGGCTGGATCGAGGCAAGCTGTCGCTGTCACGAGCGTGATCCGAGGACGCACCCAACGCGTTTCCCCCCGCTCACACACGGCTCTATCCAAGCAGAGGAAGGCTATATGAAGGTGGCGTGGCCGCACTGGCTCACACAAGGAATGCTGTGCCAACCTCTACTGCCTGGGTCGAGCGTGTTGGTGCTCTCGCGGGGGGAAAAGAAGGCCTGAGACGATTGGAAACAGCTCTCAGCTCACGACATCGTCCCGAGCCCGATGCCCCAGCCTGCCGCCGACGCCGTCCTTGGCGACAAGAGACGCACGTCTCCACTCGGAGCTGCGCCTGGGCTGCGGTCGGCCTTCGTCGCGGCGACTGGGGCCTCGGCCACGACCACCCCGCGCTGCTCCCAGCCCTGCACGCTCTTGCTCGGGCTCGGGCAGGCCGGCCTGAGCGTGGGCTGGAGGAGGGCCTGCTGCTTCGTCACCGCCGCCGTCGCTGCCGTCGCACTCTGGGTGGAGAAGAAAGCCTCGTCGTAGGCGTAGCCTTGCGGCCCTTTGGTCCAGCGGGTGTAGATGTGGTCGATCTCGTCCGCCTGGCGCCTCATGTAGTCGAGCTCCCACGGCATCGGTCCGTGCACCATCTTGCCAAGCTTGTCGTCCGTGGTGCCGATCGCGCTCCTCAACGCGCTGATTGCGTGGTGAATGTCGCGCAGCTGCTCTTTGAGGTAGAGCTCTGCCTGGCTGCGTTCAGCTTCTTCGTGCGGGTTCAGGCTCCTGCCGTTCATACGCCCGAGCGTGGTCACCACCCGCTCCCTCTGCTGGTGAAGGACGTGGAGTGCCATCTCGCCGTATTCGGTGGCCTCCGTGAACGCCTCGGACGTGCTCTGGAGTGTGTTGTGCGCGACCTCGAGCCTGTACGCCACCGTGCCCGAGACCTGGTCAGCCGCTCCGTAGCCCCCCCTGTCGTGGGGTTTCTGCACTACCGTGGGCTGCGGGTTGAGCTCCGCTCCTGCTGCGGCTGACTGCTGCTCAGTCGCCCCCGCTTGCGCCGCCGTCGTCGCCTGCGCCGCCGTAGCTGCCCAGGTCGTGGGTCCACGAGAAAAGTAGACGGCGTCCATGTTCTGGCTTGTTGGTGTCCTGGGTCTGCTTTTACAATGCCCTGGAAGTCGCGAGAAAGCTCGAGTCGTCGATGTCTACTGATGGTATGTCGGACTGGGTACTGGGTCTCGGTTTACCTTAGTTGACCCCGCCTGGCTGTTGTTCACCTTAGGTGGTGTAGTAGTTTCCTTAGTTCCCGAAAGGTTGGAGCGGAGAGGGACCGTAGTGGGAGCCTTGAGGTAGGAGTAGGCGTAGGCTCGGTAGTTCGCTGGAGTCGGGATCCTGGGCCTGCCCTTGGTATGCGACTCTTCCTCGCGCCCTCCGTCACGCTGAGGGTCGAGGGAGGTAGCAACGATGGTAGCTAAGGTTGGAGGTAGCTGGGCGGAGGAAAGGAGGTCGAACCGAGGTCGGACCACACGCGCATGGCTGTGCTGAATGTTGTGGTGTGATAGTTCCCAGTGCGGTCGTGTCCCTAGTACGCAGTATGTAAATTGTAGCCGTGTGCTGTCGTGCTGCCGTGCGAAGTCCAATACGTGAATCCCTGAACGTGGGCCCCGATTCCTATATACTGCTCGGGACCTTATGTGTGCTGTCTGGGCTCCTGGAGGCTGGTGAGGCTGCATGTCCCTATTAGAGGCCAAGGTGAGCTGTCTCGCTGTTTTGTCCACTCCCGAGGCTGCCGGCGCAACTACAGCTCTAAGATGGCGGTAGAGGCTGCGGAAGACTGGCGACCAGAGTCACGAATACGTCGGCGCCGATGTGGGCATCAGCAGTCGTATCTGACAGAGGGGCCGCGCGCGGGGGGAGATCGACTGCGAGTGGAACTAGTCGTGAGCCGAGAGCCTGAGGAATAGTAGGTTGGAGTTGGTGTGGGAGGGGGGCGTAGGTGGTGGCAGCCCGTGTAATAGTAGGGTGGCGGCTGGTTTAGTAAGTCAGCCGTCCACCCTTATTTTTTCGCCATAGGCTGGTAGTAGTCCCTTGGCCGTAGGTCCCGATAGTATGTAGCCATCCGATAGAGGTAGGCCATCTGGCCTCCGTGTTGTTCGGCCTGGCCCCTGAGACTCGTCATACGAACAAGGTCTGTGCTGATCTGCTGTGCGATTTTTTCCTCTCGAGTGACTGGCGGAGCAGAAGGTGGCCAGGCACGAGGGCGCCCCATGGAGTTGAGGCGTGACTCGGGAGCGCTAATCGGCGCCGAGCTGGCGGCGCCGCTAGGCTGCGAGCCCGGGGGGGGCTGGCCCGCGGGGCTCTCTCGCTCGCGGCGGGGCGAGCTGCTGGGCATCGGCTGGGGCGTGCCTGGGCTCACCTCCTGTTGAGCTGCGCCTCCACGGCCCTCTCCAGGCCCGTCTTCGGGCCCCCCGAGCGGCTCTTCATGGCCCCGAGGTGCGCCAGCGCGTGGCCCAGCGCCTGCTTGAACATGTCCCCCTTGAATTCCGAGGAGGAGGAGGAGGAGGAGGAGGAGGAGGAGGAGGAGGAGGAGGAGGAGGAGGAGCAGCAGCAGCGCTGTGGAGGAGGAGGAGCAGCGCTGTGGAGGAGGAGGAGGAGGGGGAGCGCTGCGGAGGAGGAGGGGGAGGAGGAGAAGGGGGGCCGAGGTGAGAGAAGGAGGAGCGTGGAGCCAGTAGCGATGAGGAGCAGGAGGAGGAGGAGGAGCGTCGACGGTTGAGGATCGAGGGTCGAGCTGCTTTTGCTTTGCTACATCTTCGCAGGAGGAGAGGATTGTGATGGTTCTTGCTATTTGAAGCCTCTGGTATGCCTCTCGTCGCCACGACTGTACTCTCCAACATATTCTGGCCAGGGCGCACTCTGGGACAGGTCCGCAGGTCGTTTTTGTTAACCCTCGGACCCACACCTCTAGACGTCTCGGAAACATCGCGACGGCTGGTGGGTGTTTCCAACTTTCCCGCACTGGACTGCCAAACCAATGCAACAACGACTTGCCTCTGTTTTGTGTTACAAATTCAGGCCACAGCGATTCAAATGCTACCGGAACCCTTGAGCTCTTCAGCAAAGAGTTATACCATATTGTTGCCCGCGCGCGTTCACTCGCTGATGCAAGAAAGCAACTTGTAATGTGACCTGGCGAGATGAGACAATGCGGGCAACACGCGCGAGCATGTCGGAAACCTTGAAGTAACAAACCATAGGAACAATAAGGGGAACCACAGAAAAAGTAAGGAATAACATAGGACAAGTAAGGAAAATAATAGGAGAAGTGAGGATAAGCATAACACAAGTAAGGATCATTATATTAATAGTAACCACAAGTAAGGATAACCATCGTGCGCCTGCCAACTCTATATCCAATAGTACAATGCGGGCCACACGCACGCTTCTGCGAGCACACGTCAAAATCCTTCCAAAACAATTGGTGTGTTGAGCATTTCAGCGCAGACACTGTCAAGCACGTACGAGCACCACATGTCTGCTTCAATAGAAATGTATATTATAGGCTCCGGATTTCTGCGAGCGCGCCTTTGTTCATCACCCTCATCAGCACAATCGTTATCATAACCGCCAGCGCCATCATTACCAGCGTCACCTTCATCATCGTCACCAATTGCATCATGAACAACATCACCATCACCATCAGCGTAGCCGCCGTCATCATTACCACCACCGTCATCATCGGCATCGTCGATGCCACCGCCCTCGTCAAATTCCTGCGCGCGCTCGCACTTCCTCATCATCCTCACCAGCACCACCGTCATCAACATCATCATCATCATCATCGTCATCACCATCAGCATCATCGTCATCACCATCATCATCATCACCATCATCATCATCATCATCATCATCATCATCATCATCATCAACATCAACACCAGCACCGCCGTTGCCACCGTTAATCACAACTATCATCGTCGTAGTCAGTTGGCTTGTACCAACAAGCTGCGGGTGGGTGGGTACGTAGGATGGTGGCACGAGCATTGGATTTCACGACTTGCAGATTGACACGTGAACTGCACCCCACAGACTGCATCCCACAGCTTACATCGCACGGCTTTCGCAAGCACGCGCTGCAGCCCACACGTGTGTATGTATATATATAGAGAGAGAGGGAGAGAGACACGTGTAGTTCGTAACGCACCACACAGACTGCACCGCGTGGGTTGCACCACGCAGCTGGCACCACAGCGTGCGCGCTGAGAAGGCAAGAACGAACCCACCCTTCTGGAGCCCACGCTGGCACCAGCCGTCCTCCTCGCTCCCCCGACGCGGCACCCGGCGGGGCCCGGCCCCGCCGCCGCAGAGGGCTGCGCCGGGCCTGCACCACGTCCCCCCTGACGACGATGCGGAGCACCTCGCTCGCGCGCGCACGCGCACTGCTGACGCCCTCGCCGTGGCCGCCGCCGCCAAGGTCGCCGTAGTCGTCGTCCTCGTCCTCGCCGCGCCCGTCAGCGCCGTGCGTCGTGCGGCCTCGTCCTCCTCGTCGTGGTCGCCCCCGCCGTCGTTGTTGGCCTCGCCCTCGTCCTACTTTTCGGCGGCCGTCGTCGTGGTGATGGTCGTCGTCGTCGTCGCAGTCGGCGGAATTATCATCCTCCTCCTCCTCTTCCTCCTCCTCTTCCTGTAGCTCAGTCCTCATCCTCGTCCTTCCCATCATCGACCTCCCCGTCTCATCCTCCTTTTGCTCATCGTCTCGTCGCCGCGATCATCGTCGCAGGTATCGACGTCGGTGTCGTCGACGTCCTCACCACCGTCGTTCCCGTTGTCGCCGTCGCCCTCGTCCTCTTCCTCGTCTCTGTTTTCGGCGTAGTCATCGCCGCCGCAGTCGCCGTGGTGGTTAGAATGATCAGGACTAGTCGTGGCTAGTGGCAACAAGTGCTGACAGACATCGCGGGCACAGCAGGACAGAAGAGCCGGCCGAGCTGCTCGTGGATGCCAGCGACAAAGACCAGCATCGTCGGCACATCAGAGCACCCCTGGATAGAACGCCGCTGCTTTGACACCCAACGGCGCAATCACTGCCTTGGGCAAGCTCACGCCTCGCAGAATCATGCTGCGGCTGTTGTGCCTCATCCGCAAAGATTGTCATTGGGGGCTGGGAGGACACCTGCGGCCCGATTCGCGCGAGGAACACGCGGAGGTCAGGCGTTCGGCACACGCGGGGTGGGCCAGCGCACCCGGCCGTGTGAGGCTGGGCGCTGGAAAGACAAGCGGTCACACGTGTACGCATCCCTCGAGAGGGCCGAAGACGAGGGCGAGGAAGAGGACGAGGGCGACGACGACAACGAGAACGACGAGGATGAGAACGACGAAGAGGACGCGGACGACAAGAATGGCCACGACGCCGACGTCGACGACACTGCTCGACCAGGCCGGCCTCGTCATGCGTACAGTCATCGTGCTACCATGAGGAAGCCGAATACAGGAACGAAGGGGCTGCTCTGGCCAGGGCGCGCATCGGCCATGAACATGTTCCCCGGCCAACGTCTAAGGATCGGTACGAAAACCAGGGCACCTCCTGAGCCCAAAGTGGCCCTTACTTCAGCATCTTGACTGTACCCACCACTCGGCCAAGCTGGACACATCATGCGTATCCAGCTTTGCTAGCACAAGGGCTGTGGATGCCATGACAATGGACACTCTAACAATCCGAGCATTGAATTAAGAATATGATTCAAACGTGAACCACGTGTTCTAAACTTGTTTCAAACATGTTTGTAACACATTTAACACATATGTGTCACATATTTTAGACACACGGAAATCATTTGGCAGCATGCTTCCTCTCCATGGATCGACTTCCTCAGCACAAGGGCACCTTCCGCGAGGTCGTCGTCGCCCAGACCTCGAGGCTGTCCTTGGCGACGAGGTACCGCGCGTCCTCCCGGCACGACCGAGCGGCTCTCCCGGGGAGGCTCCGGAGCTGGGCTCCGACGGACCCCGAGGAGATGCGGCAGACCCCGCCGAGCTGGCATTGTGCTCGCCACCGTGCTGAAGCCTCATCCTCCTCCTTCTGCTCCCACTCCGTCTGCCGCTGCTGCACGTCCATCCCTCCCAACCCCTCCCCTCCTGCCCATCTCCCCCCTCTTTGGACGCCCGCAATGGGTACGGAAAGAATGGGTACAATGCCCAACAACTAATGTTGTCCCAAACCAACAGCGGCCGCTGTTGGGCAGGCGGCCTTCTGTCTCGAATGGACACAGTCCGCGTCGGCGCGGACAGCGAGTCCTGTTCAAAATGAACAGGATCCGCTGTTGGGCATTGTACCCATTCTTTCCGTGCCAAATTCGTTCGTGCAGGCCCTACGTTGCTGCTCCTCCCCCTGGGAGCGGACAGCGCGGGGCCCCCGGCCGAGTGCCGCGCCGAGTCCCGACACTCTTTCGAGCGGCCCTCCTCCTCCCACTCCGCAGACCCAGAGGTCCCAGCGTGAGGGCTCCGTGGCTCTGATAGCCGACATCTGCACGATTGCACCATTACAACATTGTGTAGAAAGGGTGTGCGCCTGCACCTTTCCATCGTCACACCTTTGAAAGAAGTGGTGCGGGCATGCACCATTACACCATTACGCCATTATGTTGAATGGTGTGCCGCTGCATCGTCGCAACTTGTTGAAAATGGTATTTGGACACACACACACACACACCGTTACAGCAATTATCTAGAATGGTAGAAACTCACAATATCACGCAACTTTGAACACTTGTGCAATTCAAGCCACTACACCATCACCCCATGTTGCGGAATGGAGAGGCTGACCCAACTGCACCATTGCACCGCTTAGCACGAAGAGGGATGATGCATGACCGCGGGCATGACTACCATGGGAGAGCTGTCTGGTCAAAGGTTATGTTTCTGGACCCCCCGAGAATATCCTCGAGGATGGGGATTTTCGGACACACGCACACTTTGCGAATCCCATCAAGGCCCCGAAAAGGGCACCAAGTCGGCCCAACAGACCTCCAAGATGGCCAACAAGGTACGTAGTCAACACGGCCCCCAAAGAGCTCAGGAAAGGCCGAAGAAGAGAAATCCGAAGGAGTCCCGTGAGGTTTTCACGGAATTGCCCCTAATGTCCCCACCGTGCCCCTGAGAAGCACCCTGTTGCGCTCTCTCGAGGGTGGCCTCTTGGGGGTAGTCTCTTGGGGGCAACCTGTTGAGCCCTCTTCAGACGGAACCCACGTGACCCGCCACGAGGTCTCCCAGAGGCCTCTCATGGAGATTCGCAACAAACTGCGAGTAACTTTCAGCATGCCCCGTCGTCGTCGTCGTCGTCGTCGTCGTCGTCGTCGTCGTCGTCGTCGTCGTCCTCGTCCTCGTCCTCGTCCTCCTTCTCCTTCTTTGTCCGGTCGTTCTCCGTATCTTCTGGAAATCGGTGCAATGGCGTAAGCCTCTTGAGCAGGATGGCTGTGTGACTGAACACGTGGGATTCGACGGCGACCCACGACGACGACGGCAACGGCGACGACGGAGGCGCCAGCCTGGCGATCCCAACCCGCCCCGCCCAACAAAAAAAACCCTTTCGGGGGGGGGGTCACTAGAAGCATCGGGAGGTTTTGTCTGGAGTGACCCCACAATGAGGCATCCGACGCCGCGTTTTTTTCCACAACGTGGCTCCCCAGAGGTCTGGACCCGTCCCATGGGACTGGCTTTTCATCCTATAGCTGTTTTCTGCCGGTCCAAGGGCCCGATCGGGGCCCCCAGAGGCCGACCACTAGTAAAAGCCTTCCGTCGGAAAATATCAAGGTAGAGGTGGGTGTCCTGGCGTTGTGGTCACGCCTCGCCCTCAAACGGGGGCAGTGCGCGTGCGCGTGCGCGTTCGTGCGCGTGCGTGGGCGTGCGCGTGTGCGCGTTCGTGCGCGTTCCCTGAGAGCCGACCTTGCGGAAGAGTTGCAACATCGCAAACAATCACGACCGGACCCCCCGACCCCCTCCTCCTGCGTCACTCTTCGAGCGGGATCCATCTGCCAGGGTCCGGGGGCCCGAGATGGGGCGAGGCCGCCGAGCTCGGAAAAGTTGCGCCGCCAGGATCTCGGGGTTCGTGCGCGCTCGTGCGCGCGCGTGCGCGCGTATATGCGCGCGCGTTCGCGCGCGCGCGCCCGGGCGACGAGTGCGCGGGCCCGCGGGCCGAGCTATGCAGGATCCCGTGCGCGAGGGTCCCGCGGGGCGGCGACGAGGACGAGGGCGCCAGTCTTGCTGTCTTTGGGGGCCTCCTCATCCTCCTCCTCCTCCTCCTCCTCCTCCTCCTCCTCCATCTCCTCCTCCATCTCCTCCTCCATCTCCTCCTCCTCCTCCTCCTCCTCCTCCTCCTTTCCTCCTCCTCCTCCTCCTCCTTCTCCTCCTCCATCTCCTCCTCCTCCTCCTCCTTCTCTTTTCCTTCTGCTCCTCCTCCTCCCTCCCCTCCTCCTCCTCCTCCTCCTCCTCCTCCTCCTCTCCTCCTCCTCCTCCTCCTCCTCTTCCTCCTCCTCCTCCTTAAGGGGAGACCGGCACAGGGGGGGGGGGGGGCACATCGACGTGCAATCGGCGGTACATCGCCGATGGATCGGCGATAGGCGCCTGACAGTAAATCCGCACGTTCATGGGCAGGCTGGGGCTTTCGGGCCCTTTATCGGCGATCATTGGGCGGTCAGGGATCAACGTTTCCCCCACTATGCCGATACCCCCCTATCGAAGGTTCAACACACACACACACACCCATACCCATAGGGGGATCGGAAAAAGGAGGACTGGTTATGGGTATGGGTGCGGATCGTCGGACCCCGGGGGGAGGCTCCCGTTCGAGCGGAGAGCCCCATCCGACGACACGCGCCCGCAGACCCGTCCGTCCCCCCTGTGGGTATGGGTGTGTGTTGTTCGTTCGGCATGTGCTTGTTGGGTAAGGATAAGCCGAGAATCTCTGATATCTCGCGTCTCTTGAGGTTGTCTCGGGCGCCGCGGCCTTCTCGGAGCGTTCGGGGACGCTCTGAGAGCGTTCAAGAGCGCTCTGGAACGAATTTATCCTCGTCCTAGCCCCGTCCTGGTGGACAACTCTAACCTGGCATCCACCCAAGACTGCCGGAGCTTGAGGCTGCCTCCTCCTCCTACTCCTCCTCCTCCTACTCCTCCTCCTCCTCCTCCTCCTCTAGCTCTTCATCCACCTGCTCCTCCTACTCACCACGGTCCTCCCCCTCCTGCCGAACCCCCCTGGCCCTCCGCTGCCTTCCAATACTCCGCAACACTAAACGGAAAAGGATGAGGAAGACGCGGAAGCGTAAACAGAAGGGAGGCGAAGGTGGAAGGGGTGGACGGGGACTGATGAGGTGGAAGAGACGGTGGATTTGGAGATGTGGAGGTTGAGGAGGGGAGGGGTTGATAGGGGGATGGAGAGAGGACATTGCAGACGGAGGAGCAGCAGCAGGATCAAGAGAGGGTGGGACATGGACACGAATACGACGCGGAGAGAAAGGGGGAGACACGCAGAGGTATCATCGGCAAGTTCCTGTCCGAATCCTAGCAGACACGGCGTAAGGCCTGAAATTGCATGGAGGAATCTGAAACAAACAACAGAGTCTGGAGGAACCTGGGGCAGCCAAGAATGTGACCAGCGTGAAGAAGCCTCAGTACGAAATTACCCCTGGATATGTTAAGAGTTGCGAGCTATAAAACTTGGTGGTGGGCACATCATGAGCCTGGCTCGGCCTCCGTGTCTGGCACAAGTAGCGGTGGGAAGACGCTGGCAGGAGAAGGAGAGAAAGAGAGAGAGAGAGAGACAGACAGACAGACAGACAGAAAAATAACACACACACACACACACACGCAAACACACACACACACAAACAAACAAACATACAAAATGTTTGGGACAAGTGCGACATCAGCATACTGCGTATGAGTAAATTGTACAGCCACAGGCAAAGCAGAAGCAAACACCCACACACATACCGACAACACGAAACAAAACCATAACGCACTAACACGCAATGATTGGAAGGAGTACGGACGGAGAGAAGAGAAACGATAGCCATACCAACACAGACAGCCAGACAACAAACACACACACGAATACAAATGAAGCGAACACACACGCACACACACACAACCGACCACACACACGCACACACACACACACACGAAGCACGCAATACTCGGAGGAAGCACGGGACAAAAGAGAGAGAGAGAGAAAGCAGAGGCATTTTGAGAGATAGAGGTAATTACCGAGAGAGGGGGCGGGGAGGGAGGGGACAGTGCGAGATGGAGGCCATCTGCTCCCACACCGCACCCTGCTCGGCGGCGCGGGCCCCCTCGAGCATCTCGACCGCTCTCCCCCGGCCCGGCCCTCCGCCCCGGCTTCGCTCTCACCGGCCGCGGGGGGCCGGGAAGGTGGCCCCCGGAGGCCGTCGCGATCTGATGATCGTTTCCGTAGTCCTTGTCTTGCCGATCGGCACGGGCCCTCGCACCCCCCCCCCCCCGCAGAGTGGACCCTGGCTGTTCTTGGCGCCCGCTTCGAGCAGCTGGGGTCTCTCCCCAGTCGGACGCGCTGCTGCAGACCGACGCGCCAAGAAGAGGTCCAGAGGCCCCCCCCCCTCCCGCGCAATGGCGACACCAGACGCCCCCCTGCTCTGCTGCGAGGAGATGGAGGAGGAGGAGGAGGGGGAGGAGGGGGAGGAGGGGGAGGAGGGGGAGGAAGAGGAGGAGGAGGGGGAGGAGGGGGAGGAGGGGGAGGAGGAGGAGGAGGAGGAGGAGGAGGGGGAGGAGGAGGAGGAGGAGGGGGAGGAGGAGGAAGAGGAGGAGGAGGGGCCCCGAAGAGCGATCCCGCCCCCGGCGGGCGTTCCGGATGGGCCCCCGCCACGGACCGGCGATGGGACGCACAGAGACACACCAATACTGCATGTCCTCCTTGGAGGCGCGCGTCCGACACGAGCATATAGCATACCCATCTTGTAGTAGATCGTTTCCCGAGCGGCGTGGCCAGAAAGCGCCCGTTACGACGAATATGCTGCCAGAGTTCTCGGTGCGCGCGTCGCCCCTGGGGGGGGGGCGACGCACATATAGTATAGTTAAATATCTTGGGGTGACGCCGATGCGACCCCAGAGACTGAGGGCCAGGGCTTCCTGCAGCTTCTCCTTCCGTTTCGAGTGGTCGCCGTGCAGCCGCTTGAAGACCTCGGGGTCGCCCTGTCGCCCGTCGCGGACGGTCGAGGGCGCCTGCGGTCCCCGCGGGGCTGGGCGGCGCGGTCGAGAGGCCCCGGCCACCTGGAAGCCTCCCGAAGCCCTCTCGGGTCCCCCGCGGAAGGCCCCTGGAGGCGCCCAGGGAAGGGGGACAAAATGCAGTCGGACCTACGGCAAAAGAAGAACCCTCAAGAACATGAGGCCCTCCGCCGGCCAAAACGAACAGAACACCCAAGGGCACCCTCCCCAGGATGCACAAGAACATCAAACAGACACGAAGAACACGCGGGTACCCTCCCCGAGCAGAACTCGGTCTGATACCTCGGTCCGACTGTCAGACATCGTCCTGAAGGGTGCCTTTCGCAGCATACCTCGGACCTCATGCGTCCAACTCCTCCATCTTCTCCTACTACTACGAATAGTACTACTACTACTACTACTACTACTACTACTACTACTATACTACTACTACTACTACTACTACTACTACTACTACTACTACTACTACTACTACTACTACTACTACTACTACTACTACTACTACTACTACTACTACTACTACTACTACTACTACTACTACTACTACTACTACTACTACTACTACCACCACCACCACCACCTACTACTACTACTACTACTACTACTACTACTACCAGCATTACTACAACTACTACGTCTACGACTACGACTACGACTACTACGACAACTACTACTACTACTACTACTACTACTACTACTACTACTACTACTACTACTACTACTACTACGACTACGACTACGACTACGACTACAACTGCTACTACTACTACTACTACTACTACTACTACTACTACTACTACTACTACTACTACTACTACTACTACTACTACTACTACTACTACGACTACGACTACGACTACGACTACGACTACGACTACGACTAGGACTACGACTACGACTACGACTACGACTACGACTACGACTACGACTACGACTACGACTACGACTACGACTACGACTACTACTACTACTACTACTACTACTACTACTACTACTACTACTACTACTACTACTACTACTACTACTACTACTACTACTACTACTACATACTACTACTACTACTACTACTACTACTACTACTACTACTACTACTACTACTACTACTACTACTACTACTACTACGACTACTACTACTACTACTACTACTACTACTACTACTACTACTACTACTACTACTACTACTACTACGACTACTACGACTACTACGAATACTACGACTACTGCTACTACTACTACTACTACTACTACTACTACTACTACTACTACTACTACTACTACTACTACGACTTACTACTACCACTACTACTACGTACTACTACTACTACTACTACTACTACTACTACTACTACTACTACTACTACTACTACTACTACTACTACTACTACTACTGCGGAACGCCGTGCCCGTCCGGGCCCCAACGCCGTGCCTGTCCGGGTCCCACGCCGTACGCCGTGCCCGTCTGGGTCCCACGCCGTACGCCGTGCCCGTCCGGGTCCCACGCCCCACGCCGTGCCCGTCCGGGCCCCACGCCCCACGCCGTGCCCGTCCGGGTCCCACGCCTCCCGCCGCCCCACGCCGTTCCCGTCCGGGTTCGCGATTGCGCGCCTCAGGAACCCCTGAAGTGTATGAGCGCCTCGGAATCCAGAGGGGATCCTAAGAGAATCCTGAAGGAATAGCGAATCCGAAGGGAATCCTCAAGAATGCTAGCGAAACCGAAGGCACCCGAAGGAATCCTAAGGAATCCCACCGAATCCTAAAAGAATCCTTGCGCAGACCGCACGCCTTACTTCTACTACTACTACTACTACTACTACTACTACTACTACTACTACTACTACTACTACTACTACTACTACTACTACTACTACTACTACTACTACTACTACTACTACTACTACTACTACTACTACTACTACATAATACCACTAGACGTCGACTACTATTACAACCACTACGACTACGACTACGATTACTACTACTACTACTACTACTACTACTACTACTACTACTACTACTACGACTACTACTACTACTACTACTACTACCACTACTACTACTACTACTACTACTACTACTACTACTCCTACTACTACTACTACTACTACTACTGTTACTACGACTCGGTGTACGATTACTGTTACCACGACTACTACAACGACTACTACCAATACAATTTACTATTTTGCCATGGAGCCTGGACGCATGCACTGTGTACCTTAGAACAATATGCGGACCAATGTACTTTGCACTCTGTTTTTCTCCTGCATGCGGTCTGTTTCTTGTTGCGACATGGTCACCCATTCATCTGGCAACCTTCCCACCACACGAATAGACCTGTGCACTGGTGAGCGTTTTCTTATTCGGCGTTCTGACATTGGGCGGAAGGGGGGGGCGACTGTCTCCAACAGGGCGGCCTCTGGCGGAGACTCCACCCGTTCGAAAAAGGCGCCAAAAACAACCAAGATCTACTCCATTGGGAGGGGGTGGGTTCGAGGGCCCGCGCCGTTCGGCAAAACAGTGAATAAGAAAACGATCACAATGAATAAGAAAACTTGGATGAAAGCAACGGGCTTCATGGGTCCCTTGCGACTCTTCCGCACAGCAGAAGGTATTCAAGGAACGGCTGGTGGAATGGGTTGCGCGATGCCCTCCGCAATGCGGTCTCGTTCGACACCAGCGAAATAGAGCACGGGTGGATACCGAGAATACCCCGCAAGAAAGGGCAGTCAAATCCATTCAAGCGCCTCGTCTCTGCGACGCTGAGCCAGGCCGACTTGAGCCCGTAGAGTAGCCAGCGGATGATGCCAATATGCTCCGCTTGAAGCTGACGAGCTGCTGGCACTGTCGTTTTCTCCCTCGGAACATCGACAACGCAGTGAAATCGCCCCATGCGTGACCGAATTTCCTGGCGAGTTCATGCCTGATCCGCCCGTGGGTCCGGATGCCTGCGCCCGAGTGATTCGAGAGGTCGGCCGTTGGAGTACGCTAGCCGCCTGGCGTCTGCGCGTCTGCAGGTACTATCCCCGCCCCAGCGCCAGCGATCTGAACTTCGGACCAACGCAACTTCTGTAGCGAGCACCTTTGCGCGCAATTGAGTCGGGCAGTCCCCGCACGTGTTCCAATCTGCACTCCGGTGATCAGCCTGTCATCCGTGTAGAGATGGACGTGCAAAGCTCCACCCTCGAACTCGCGTCGCACACTCGGTGACAGTTCCCGTGGAGTCGTGAATTGCCACCGTCAGGGGCAGCGCAGGCGAGATACGGCGGCAGCGGGCACCCTGGTGAGATGCCGGACGCTTGGTGCCCCTGACTGAAGGTCTGGCTGGCGTCCAGCACGCTGAACCGGCGGACATTGCAAAAACTGCGAACAAATAGAACAGGCTTCGGAGGCAGCCCAAAACGTCGGAGCGCGGCCATGAAAGCGTCGACGTCGACGGAATCGAAAGCTTTCGCCCCAGTCCAGAACGATCACGCGCACCTTCCCATGTTTGTGCGCACGCGCAAGTTCACTGTGTGGCCAGACCATGGAGGTTGCGTCGCTTGAGCACTGGCCTCTTCGGAAACGAATCTGCGTACGAGTCAAATATATTTCGGCCCCTGCTTGCTGTAGCCTTCTCAATACGATTGGAGCGAACACTTTGTCTGTGACGCGCACGAAGCTGATAGGCCAGAACTTGCGGCAATTCAGTTCGGAACGTCCCCTTTCTTGTGCAGACTCACCACTTTGGCCGTGTGCCAGTCGTCCAGGACACTCTCCTGCACCCAGCACTGGTTGCACACATCTGCGAGCCACTGGAAAGCCTCCGCGGTGTCTGCAAGCTTTCTCAGCCTTCAAGCTCTTCAGGGCGCAAGCGGCCTCGTCCTTCGTAGCTTCTCCGCGACCCAAGGGGAGCATCTCTCCTAGATCTGGTGTGTCTACCAATCTTGCTGGACGCACGCGCTATTGGATCCGCTCGAAAGATTGATCGCCAACGCCCTGTCTGCAGTTGATCCCCCCACTGCTCTCTGGTAAATATATGTGACTGCTTACGGGCGGACAAGAACTGAAGACCGTGAGGAAGCCGCCGAGAGAAAGCAAGGGCTGGAAAGCTACAGTCAACCCGCATCCTAAGGATGCGCGACAAGGATGCAAGGGCCTTGGACGCCCACTTCGAAGCTTCTCGGGCGGGGCGCGGCCAGTGAAAGCGGCCAAGGACGGACCGAGGAGGCAAGGGTGCAAGGGTATATACCCTGGGGGAGACTGCCCCTCCTTACCGGGCGGGTGGACTACACTGGGAACCAACGACACTGCGTGTCCCGCCCCCGCCCCCCCCCCCCCTCGTCTGCCCCCGAGAGGGGGTGGGCGGGGCGGCGCGCCTCGTGGAGCTGCTGCTCCAGAGCCGACGCCACCAGCTGGGCCTTGGCCTGCGCTCGCCTCACCGCTCGCCTGGCCGATCGCGGGCCGGCGGGCGCCGGAGAGGGGCAAGGGGGCGGCGGGCGGGGGCGGCGGGAGTCGGGGGGAGCCCCTGCCCCTCCCCCTCCATCCCCCTTCCTCGTTCCCCATGCTCCCCCTCCTCCCCTCCGCTCCTCCTCCTGCTCCTCCTCCTCCTGCTCCTCCTCCTCCTCCTTCTCCTCCTCCTTCTCCTCGTCCCCATCCCCGCCCATCTCCTCCTCCACCTCCTAATTACCTTCTCCTTCCGGGGGGGGGGGGGGGGAGAACGCGCGGAGCGGGAACCTCTCCGTGAAATGCCGCCCGTGGGATCCGCCTTCGGGGGGGCCTCGGCACGCCGCGGCCGTGGACGCATGCTGCCCCCCCCCCTGCACGGTTTCCCCCGGGGCCGCAGGCGAACCGAGGAGGAGGAGGAGGAAGAGGGGGAGGGGAAGGAGGGGGAGGAGGAGGAGGAGGAGGAGGAGGAGGAGGAGGAGGAGGAGGAGGAGGAGAGAGGAGGAGGAGAGGAGAAGGAAGAGGAGGGGAGGAGGAGGAGGAGGAGGAGGAGGAGGAGGAGGAGGAGGAGGAGGAGGAGGAGGAGGAGGGAGGAGGAGGCCGAGGAGGAGGAGGAGGAGGGAGGAGGAGGAGGAGGAGGAGGAGGAGGAGGAGGAGGAGGAAGACGAGGAGGCCCCAACGACGGATCGACTGATTAGGTCCGTTCCGGGCCTCCGGCGGGGTGGGGTCGTCGCCGCAGCCGGCATTGCGCCCCAAATGGGCTCTAGTCCGGGCGTTCCGCGGGGATGGGCCCGTGCGTCGGCGCTGGCCCTCCGGGCCCAAGCTCGAGGATCGAGGGGACCAGCTTCAGGTCGGGCATGTCCTCCTACAGGCGGATTCTGGAGGTAAAATAAAAAGATGGTCAAACATATTGCATATAGTCAATTAAGTACTACTACATAAACCGCCCCTAGACAATGTCAAAATATTTGAACATTCCTCCTGTAGAGGCACATGCCCGACTTCAGTCCAGATGGGATCAGAACAGATGGGGTGGGAGGATCGCGCATCATCGTCGATGTATCGGCGGCGTCCGCGAAGCATCGGCGCCGTCGGCGTGGAGAAAATCGGGCCCCATATCGAGCCTCATCGCCGATGCATCGGCGATGCGGTGCGATCCTCCGACCCCATCCACTCGGACTCCATCAAAGAATAAGAATAATAATAAGAAGAAGAAGTAGAAGAAGAAGAAGAAGAAGAAGCCGTGTCCAGAAGGCGCGTGAGCAACACTCTTTTTGTGCCATGGGCCGAAACAGGGAAAGAGGGGGCGCGGACCTCATGTGGGAGGCCTAAAATCCCAGGGATAGTTGTTCAGCCCAGCGGGTTTTCGTCGACCCCAGCCTCTCAGGAGGCCTGGTCGAGAAATATGTGGGTGCGGATCGAACACAAACATCGACGGGTGTCTGGGGAGCTTCGGTGTAAACTGTAGTGCATCGAAAATGGGACCACGCTCGCGCGCGCTCGCGCAGTCGAGAAACTCACGTCAACCACGCATCGCTCAAGGAAATCTGAGGCGGACCCAAAGAGCCCAGGGAGGTAACTGAGAGAGCCCTGAGGATGTCGCCATGGCAGACGCAGGAGCGAACGTGAGATAGAGCATACCACCTGGAAATGTCAGAACAACCAATACCTGAAAAGGGGCGCGCCAAACTTTCGCGTCCGACAGTCTCTGAAACTTCCTGCTAATCTATGAAGCACCCAGCACGACCAACATATGTTGCACAAACAGAGCTCCCCAGAGCTGGTCATACTCTCTGAGCAATATTCGGCCTGAGAATGCTGGCGCCCGAACTTCCCTTTTCAAGGTCACTTTGGAAGCAATGCAAACCAGCAGCAGCCCCAACACAGATGGCCGTCTCCACCAGGCGACGATGCTCTCAGATGTTTGTACTGGTGATAACCTCTCGACCGCCTGAAAAGCCCGAATCTTCCCACCACCCCTGAAATCGGGATCATCTTCCCTCGGCTCGGGGAGACGTAAGCCTCGGGTTCGGGGGACTCGGGTTGGCCTGGCGAGGAACGTCAAGACAGTGGCGAGACCCGGTCTGAGTTTTGACGCGAGCTCCCCCTGCAAACCTCCGCCGGAGACGGGCCCGTCAAGCTCCAGGGCGGGCTCGGGCGGAGGCAGCCGCCGATGCTGGTGCCGCTGCCGACACCCAGGCCTCCCACACGCACCCGCAGTCGAGGCGCCTGTGGTGGGACCCGGCGCGCCGCCGCGGGGCCCCTGGCGCTGCGGCGGCGCGGCGCTGCGCTGCGCCCTGCCGGGCCAGGCCGCTCCTCGAGAAGGGCAGCGCCCCGCCCGAGCGCCGCTCGCGCCCTCGGCGCCGCTCCCGGCCGCCTCGGCGACCGCGCAGGACGGCGGTCTGTCCGTGTTCGCGCGGCTCGGTCGTCGAGGCGGCGGCGGTCCTCCCCCGGCGTGCCCTCCTCTGGGCCTCTCCTGGATGGGGTCGGAGTAGGAGTAGGAGTAGTAGGAGGAGGAGGAGGAGGAGGAGGAGGAGGAGGAGGAGGAGGAGGAGGAGGAGGAGGGAGGAGGGAGGAGGGAGGAGGGAGGAAGGAGGAGGAGGGGGAGGGAGGAGGGAGGAGGAAGAGGAGGAGGAGGAGGAGGAGGAGGAGGAGGAGGAGGAGGAGGAGGAGGAGGCCATACACGCTTGCCTGGTCAGGACACGCTGGGGCTTGGGCCGCCCCGGCACCTCCTGGGCCCATGCTGGGCACTGTCCCGAGCTGGCACCTGTGCCGCTGGGTGCCCTCGTGGCGTCCCAGGAAAACAGGCGGGTTGGCAGCCCGATCGTCACCACACCTCGACGGGGCTGTGGGAGAGACTCTTGCCCTGTGGTTGGCCAGCCACAGTAGGTGCGGGCCCGCCGTACTACCCCTGAGAGGCCCGATGGGGTTACTCGAAGGGGTCCTCCGACGTGGGGGGCGCGGGAACTTACGTCCTTGGGCAGCGGGGGGTCCGCTGCTTGAGGCCGGCGGCCAAGTGGGGGTGGTGCCGGTGGCCGTGTCTCGGGCTGGCATCTCGAGGCACCTCGCAACGGCGGCGCGGATAACGCCTGGGGCGGGTCCGTGCCGCCGTTCGTGTTGCGAGGTCCGACTGCATGTGAATTGATGCAGGCACCTTGGGCACCTCCCCTCGGGTTGTGTCGCCCAGGTGTTCTGTCCGGGGGGGGGGAAAAAGCACTGTCCCGAGCTGCGCTCCAGCCGTGGTGACGAGAACCTCCGGAGAACCCCGAGAACATTCAGCACGGCGATGACCCATTCGACCTTGCGCTCCTTGATCCTCGATCCTCGTCCTCCATCCTCTCGCTGTACCCCGGCACCCCCCCCCGCCCTGAGCGGTAACGTCAGGACGCCTTGGGGTGGTGGACATCATCGAGCTGGAATCGGCGGTACCTCGTACGTCGCAGGCCCCAGTAGCGCAAATCGAGCGTGCCTGGCCGGCGCGGGCCTTCGACCCCCCATCGGTGATGAATGGGCGATCGGGGATCGTGGCGTTGCCCCCGAAGCCTGTCCCCCCTGACGTTGCCCCTGACATCCTCTCGCGGCGCTCTGGCGCCACTTCCCCCCCCCGCGGAGGGGCTGGCGGACGGGCGGTCGCTTGTAGGAGTCGTCGTGCAAGCTTTCGGCGTGGTGGCGGCGGTCCGGCCGCGCCAACGCCTGCAGCGAGGGGCGCGACGGGGGGGCGGGGCTTTTCCCTCGAGGGCTTTTCGACATAGCCCGTCGGCCATGGGCGGTTTTCGGCGGCCTTCTGGCGGTCTTTTCTGGCATTCTTCGGTGGCCTCCGCGGGTCTCCAGCGCTGTCTTCGACGGTTGCCGGCGGTCTTCGGCACGAGAGCTGGATTGATGGGCCTGTTTTCTACGATCGCTACCGCAAGTTAGAGGGGAAGGGAAGGAGGTGGAGAGGAGGAGGAGGAGGAGGAGGAGGAGGAGGAGGAGGAGGAGGAAGAGGATGAGAGAAGGAAGGAGGAGGAGGAGGAGGAGGAGGAGGAGCAGCAGGAGGAGGAGGAAGAGGAGAAGGACCCCCTCCCCCCTCCTACTTCTGGTAGTGGTAATGGAAAACAAGCCCATCACGGATGGCTGCGTTGCACAAGGGACCCATGATCGATAACTTTGGCAGTCCGAGTGACCTCCCCACTCGCACCTGGATACGCTCGGCGAGCGCCTGCAAACCCCGAGATCTGGAAATGACGCGAGTGCCAGCAGGCGACGAGGTGCTGGCAGCGCGGAAGAAACGGGGGATGCTGAGTTTTGCGCTTGGACCTCGATGCTCGAAGAGAGAGTTTTTTGGAACGCTGTCGGACATCTACTATGTATGGCTTGGCCCTTTGTTTTGTTGTTCACCGGCGTGACTCCTCAAACGACAACAGGAAGAGAGCAGGTCATGCTCGAGCAGAGGCCGACCTGCTTCACGGATGGCCCCGACTGTCCATGGCAGACGCCGTGGTGGTTAGTACGATCTGACAGGTTTACCCTCGAGTGGGGCTCGTCAAAGTCGACTGAAACTCCAAAGGTGGCCGAATTCTGAATTCTTGAATCCGGTTCCTCCTCCTCAGCCCTTAGGCGGACACGCACTGCATTGAGCTGGCCAACAGAGCCCCGCTGCTCAGAGAGAGGCGGGGCGACACGGGAGGAGGACGGCCCTGAATGCCTTCGCTGGCATCTGCAGCTAGAGAGGAAGGCTCGACCTAGACAAATGTGAGCTTTGGATGTTTACCCGAGTAGACTTACTTCCATACTCAAGACGCAAATTTAGAAGCAAACTTTCCATACTAATCCCCGTTGAGATTACGACCCTGTTCTCCAGTCGTGTACGCGCAGCAATTCGATCATGCATACAACAAAATACGATCTGGCAAGCTAACAACTTGCAGGGTATTATTGTATGTACTGGTCTCGTTCGAGAGACCTCCCCGAACAATCTGGAGAAGAGGGCTTCGTTTCCGTCCTTCTAGAACGACAAAGCAAAAACGACAGCGGCAAAAAGTTTTGCACCGCGACCACGCGTGCTCCATGTTGGCAGCGTTCGGCTGCCTCCCACTGCCAAGTTGTCTGTTGATACCATCTAGAGTCAGGCGCGGCCACTCAAGCAGCACAGAGCTTGCCAGCTTGATGACAGCACGGGCCACTGCAATCGGGTCAAAACCACCTTGCTTCCTAGCCCTGAAGGGCGGGGGTGGCTGGTGGCCCCCATTACGGCGGCTGAATCAGCCGCATCGCTACCAACTCTCAAGAACCAAAGAACAGCCTCGTCAAGACCTGTACTAGAACCGTTGACGTTGACCTTTCTAATATCGGTGCGCGAATAATTAGAAAAAAGTAAGAGAAAGTGCCAGCGCAGTGACTCCTGTACGACCGCCGATGTTCCACAGGCGCGTGAAAAGCTTTAAACACATTCCGACAATCCGAGTTTCCAACAGAAGGTCCCGTCAGGAGCTCACTGGTAGCCCCTATTTAACCCACACAACTCACCAGCCTGGAAGGTTTGGGGGAGCCACTCAGGAACAGGCTCGTCAAGAGCGCACGTCTTGGCACCAATCATCAAAAACTCGGCCACCCCAACCGGCACGGCACGACTCTGGGACCAGACGTGTTAATCCAACTCCGTCAACAAAAACACGTCCGCACATTGCCGCGCTCACCAGCTCAGGATCATTTTCCAAATCACAGCCCTCCAACCTTCTGTAAGCCGTGGCGGCAAAGTGACGCCAAGGTACTGGAGCAAACCCTGAACGAACAAGGCCCAATCGGGATCATCGAGCGTGAACGCGGCGACGCGCTGGATGATCTCCAGTTTCGCAACGTCAGATCTGCATTCACTGACGGCCTGGCAGGGGCAAGTCCACAGTTTGTGGTGTATGCTATCCACACCACCATAGAAAGGACACAAGAAATCTTCAAACTGATAGCCTGGTTCTCTGGACCTCGTTCCCGTCCATATCGCCCCGCAGGCCAGTGACCTGGTGCAACATTTCGGAACGGGAAACCATGTCTTGAAATTGAATGTTCGGATCGATGCACGTCGGAGATCCTTTTTCCGCGTCCCTGGGAACGCGCAGTTCCTCTGAAGCTGCCGAAAGATCTTTTCCCTGAGCAACTTCTTCAAACACCTGGAACTGGTGGTAGTGAGGCCTATTACTATACCCTGGGCAGTCCTGTAGTTTGTGAAACTTGGCCCAAACCAGCCTATACGATGCAAAGAGGCCCGTGTAGCATATACAGGGCCAGCGGCGTTCTTCCAACATGGAACTTATCCTTCAAAAAGCGCCGACCAAACACTTTTGAGCGCACCAAAAGGAACCGCGAAATGGTACTTTCGCGTGTGATTTAGCCACACTTTTATAGCATACCGGCGGGATGCTTAGCACGGGTCATGCTCTAAAATAATGAGGGACGTCTAGCTCCTAGAACCAGCAGACGGCTTGACACACTTGCTGATATCGAGCCACACATACCGTGAACCTCAGCCTCAAACGTGGCCCGGCCCTCTGGGCGTTAGTGATTTAGCGAGTTTACTCTTCCATCTGCTTCCATTTTGGGAAATGGCTTCGCCCTCCCCCTACCCCCATCCATCTTGGAATCACCCATTCCAGCATTCTTGGCCCGAAACCTACCAACGCCCTCCCCCACGCCCTGGAATCGGCCCGCCCTCACCCTCTTGGGATGCTCGATCTTGGGGCCGCCCAATCGATGATGCTTGGCTCGAAACCTACCGACGCCCCCCTTCACATACCGGCATCCCACCTCCCGCCCCTCGCCCCCTTGGGACGCTCGTTCTTGAGACCCCCCACTCAAGAGTTCTTGGCCCGACACCTACCAACCACCCCGTCCACGCCCGGGCCCCCCCCCCCCTCAACCCCCTCGGGACGCTCGTTCTTGGGACCCGCCGCTCGGCAATGCTTGACCCGAAACCTGCCAATGCCCCCCCCACGCCCCGGTCCCCCCCCTTGGGATGTTCGATCTTGGGAACCCCCACTCGAAAACTCTTCGCCCGACACCTACCAACGCCCCCCTGCCCCACGCCCCAGCATCCCCACTTCCCCCCACGCCTCCTTGGGACGTTCGTTCTTGACACAGCCCACTCGACAATGTTTGGCCCGACACCTACCAACGCACCCCCTCCCCACGCTCCAGCACCCTCCTCCCCCCCCCATCACCCACTTGGGACGTTCGTTCTTGGGACCGCCCACTCGAGTTTTTCGCCTGAAGCCCACCAACGCCACCCCACAAACGCCCATGCATTCCACTCCCCCAAACCCTTGTGACGTTCTTTCTGGGGACCCCCAACTCGGCAATTCTTAGCCCGACACCTCCCAAGGGCCCCTCCCCCACGCCCAAGCATCCCCCCCCCCCTCGCACCCTTGGGGCTTTCTTTCTTGGGGCCCCTCACTCGACAATGTTTGGCCCGAAACCTACCAACGCCCCCCCCCAGGCCCCGGCATCCCCCCCCGCCACCCCCCCCTCCCCCTTGGGACGATCGTTTTTGGGTCCTCCAGCTCTTCCGCATCCTGCTCCCCCCGGCTCACACGGAGAGGGAACTGGCTGGACCACCTCAGATCAGGGCTTATCGGAGCTCAGAGTTGCGAGGATGTCTCAAGCAAAACGGGTCGGGGCACATAGCACAAATCTTGAACGCCCCCCCCCGTCGCCCGTCTCGCGCGAGGGCCGCTACTTGAGGGATGGACCACCTCGTGTCAGGGCACATCTGAACCCAAAATTGCGAGGACGTCTCTGGCGAAACTGGCCTGGGCAACGCGAACTCCGCGAGCTCGCCCCGAAATGGGCCGTCCTGTGCAACAGAAATTGCGCACCCAGGCCCCGGGGAGGTCAGGGATGCCATCTCTGCGCCTGGAGGTGCGAGGGTGTCTCAGCCGAAACGGGCCAGACCTCCTCGGTTCAGGGCATCTCAGAACCGGGAGGAGGAGGAGGAGGAAAGGAAGAGGAGGAGGAGGAGGCGGAGGAGGTGGAGGAGGAGGACGACGACAAGGAGAACATAGCACAAGCCAACCCTCCTCCTCCTCCTCCTCCTCCTCCTCCCTCCTCCTCCTCCTCATCCTCCGCCCGGGCCCTCCGGGGCCTCTCGGGCCCCAGCGGCCAGGGCGCCCCCCATCGAGGGGGGCGTCCAAGGGGGGGGGGGGGAGGCGCAAATCATGGCCCGGGGTACGTGCGCGGCCCCAGGGGGGAGGCGGGGGCGTCTTGAGATGAGGAGAGGCGCCATTAGATCTGGGGAGATGTCATGGCCCCCGCCATGGTATCCATCCCCCCCTAGTCATCGCCCCCCTCTTGGCCCCCCCGACCCTGATCCCCCCGACTCCCCGACGGCGAACAGTCGCTGATGGCACAAGTCGGGGATGGCTTACGTCCTGTTTTGGACGAAAGGAGGAGTTATCTTGTTGGCCAAGTAAGTAGCGGTTTCTGTAATTTCGTTGTGTGCTGCGCGCTGCGTGCGATCATAGAGATTCTGAGTACAGCGGCGCTCGTTTCTGCAGCCCGTGCGGAACATTAGGAGATGTGGGAGCACCTTGATGTGTTGGAACGTATCAGCAGTATCCTCACAACTTACCCCTTCTGACTTGCGTAACCCCGGGGCACGAGCCAGGCCTCAGGATGCCTAGCACTTGGAGACACCAGCCGTGCCGATGTTTATCGCGTCGCCTTGACGCCTGGACCCCTCCTCTCGAAGTCGACGACCATACTTCCGTGGAGAACGCGGCCGAGAGCGGCGAGGGCGCGCCAGAGAGGCCCCACGCGGGCAAGAACATCCAAGTCCTCCCTCCTCCCTCATGCGCCCTTCTCCTCGTCTTCTCCGGCCACCCCCCTTGCCTCCCTCTGCCTCTCTGGGCCGCCTGCTTCGTCCCGCGGGCCCTGACGTCCCACCTGTGCTCTCGCCGTATGCTTGCGTCCCCCTTCCTCTGTTGTTTTGTATTTGATTATTTCTCTCTCTCTCTCTCTGTCTCTCTGTCTCTCTCTCTCTCTCTCTCTCCCTCCACTTTCTCTGTCTCTGTCTCTCTCTCTCTCTCTCTCTCCCTCACTCTCGCGGAGGCGTCCAAACGAGGAGGGCTCGCAAGCCACGGTCCGAGGCACGCGAGGAGGCTCGCTGCGACAAGAGGCGGAGGAGGAGGAGGAGGAGGAGGAGGAGGAGGAGGAGAAAAAGGAGGAGGAGGAGGAGGAGGAGGAGGAGGAGGAGGAGGAGGGGGAGGAGGAAGAGGGGGAGGAGGAGGAGGAGGAGGAGGAGGAGGAGGTGGAGGAGGAGGAGGAGGAGGAGGAGGAGGAGGAGGAGGAGGAGGAGGAGGAGGAGGAGGGGGAGGGGGAGGAGGAGGAGGAGAGAGGAGGAGGCGGAGGAGGAGGAGGAGGAGAGAGGAGGAGGAAGAGGAGGAGGAGGAGAGAGGCGGAGGAGGAGGTGGAGAAGGACGAGGTGGAAGAGGAGGAGGAGGAGGAGGCGGAGGAGGGGTGGGCCGTGAAATCCGGGGAGATGTCACGGCCCCGGATGCTCTTGCGGCCCGTGCGCGCTTCGCGCCCCCCGCGCTCCCCGTGCCTTCCGTGGCCCTCCCGGCTCGGGGGGTGGCGGGCGCGGAGATGACTCCCCTGCGCCGCGCGGCCCTCCCGAGGCCTGGGTCAGGGGCGGTTGGCCCACAGGCCCGAGGAGGCCCCGCATCCTCCCCCCCCGTCTCTGGTCACACCCTCCTCCTCCTCCTCCTTCATCCTCCTCCTCCTCCTCCTCCTCCTCCTCCTCCTCCTCTCCCTCTGCTCCTGCTCCTCCTCCCTCCTCCTCCTCCTCCTCCTCCTCCTCCTCCTCCTCCTCCTCCTCCTCCTCCTCCTCCATTCCTTTTCCTCATAAACAAATCTCCCTGTCGCACTCCGAGGCTGGTCGAAAAGGCGGGCCGGGCGTTTCGCCTGAGATGATCCTGAAGCTAGAGAAATGGCAACAGTTTCACAGACGGAGGGCGGATCGTTTTCAGTATGTGGCTCTCGCCTTAGCGCCGCGTGCATATTTTTAAACAGTTGCAAATTTCACGGATTGAGAACAGGCGGTTTTTGAAATCCAGCTCTTGCCTGCCGCGCACATTCGATTCAACAATTTGCAAGAGTTTCACGGATTGAGGGCAAGTAGTGTTCAAATGTGGCTCTCGCCTTAGCGCCGCGCACATCAATGTCTAAACATAGCAAGAGCGTCACGGATTGCGGGCGGGTGGTTTTCAAAATGTGGCTCTCGCCTTAGCGCCGTGCAGAGTCGTGTCAAACAGTTGCAAGAGCTTCACGGATTGAGGGCATGTCGTTTTCAACATGTCGCTCTCGCCTGAACAACGCGCGCATTTTTTTCTAAAAATAAGAAGAATTGCACAGAATCCCATGGTCAACGTACCAGAGATTGCGTTTGGGAAAGATGCAGGATTCTGAAGGCGCACGAGTTACGTTGATTCGCGGTGTTGAGGTCCCAAGACTGGCGTTCTGGCACGATTCAAGATCGCTAAGACGCAACAGTTAGGCCAATCCGTGGCGTTGGAGTCCCGAGAAGAGTGTGTTGGCATGCCCCCTGGTCTTTGAACGGTTGTCGTCCAATGAGGCAGTTCCTTCGGTGGAAGCGAACCCTTGTAGGGGCCTGCGAAGAGGGAGCTTGGAGGGAGGGGTTATGCCAGCATCGTTAACGGCCCTCCTCCTCCTCCTCCTCCTCCTCCTCCTCCTCCTCCTCCTCCCGCCTCGCCGCCCCCGTCTCGCCCTCTCTCTCTCTCTCGCCGTCGGGGGCTTTTCCAAAGGGATCCCTGGCCCAAGGTGCCCCCAGTTGCCGCCCCACTTCGGGAGCCCTTGCGGCCTCCTGGGGCCTCGCGAGGGATGGCCCCTGGAGGCCGTATATCAAGGGGCCCAAGGACACACAAATAAATACACACAAATAAAACGATCCCCCATATTTCCCAATATTTTCTTGGTTTCTGTCTTCCCTCCCACTGTCCATATTTTCCTATATTTTTGAAGAATCGACGATTCATTGTGTCTGTGTGTTTTTTCCCTCCTGAGTACAGGGGGCCTCCCTGGAAATCCCCAGGGGCACCTCGGGCCAGGAGCACTTCTGCTGAGCAGCACTCGACATTGGGCAGCCGTGCCTGCCGGGAGCCGACCGGCTCGGCGCAGTGGGGCCTCGTGGCGCCCCTTGCATCCTGACAGTCGAAGCGCTGTCATAAGGAATCCAACGTAAGGAGCGATGCCCCTTCGCTTCCATCAGTCAATCTTCGATTTCTGACTTTTTAAAGCCTGAAGAATACCGAAGACAAACTGTAAAACACTGGAGGGACACTGAGCCCCTCCCCAACGAAAAGGCTTCCTTCTTCAGCGGCCCGACTGTATTAGAGGCCTCCCAGATGGGGTCCGAGTAGATGGGGTCGGAGGATCGCGCCGCATCGCCGATGCATCGGCAATGTATCGGCGACGTCGGCGAGGCATCAGCGCCATCGGCGTTGAGAGCTGAGAAAATCGGGCTCCACATCGAGCCGCATCGCCGGTGCATCGGCGATGCGGCGCGATTCTTCGACCCCATCTATCTTACCCCATCCAGGAGTCCTAGATGTATGCTCCCCGCCGCAGCTGGGCTGGCGGGGCGCGCGGCCTGGAAGCGCCTGCACGAGAGGCACTGCGGGCCGCCCCGGGGCCCGCACACCCTTGGGCGCGCCGGGCGGAGGAGGGAGGCGCGAGGGGGGCGGGAGGAGGGGAGCAGCGAGGGTGAGGCGCTCGATATCCAATCATATAGAAAAAGAAAAACAGCATACACATAAACTTTCAGCGCTCCGCGCGGATTTCGAGAATCTGCACTGT
>CAUYUJ010021054.1:10000-35000 GCA_963575745.1 Prorocentrum cordatum | reverse complement strand
CGGCACCTGGGGCAGCAGGGCGGGGGCTGGCTGGCTGAACTGGACCGCCCAGGGAAGCTCGAGCAACGTGCAGCCCTAAGCAAAATGCTGGGGAATTCTGTGTTACGCGCTGTGGCGTCAGACCCCACCTGGCCTTTAAGGCGTGAGTGGTCTAGCGAGCTCGTTCTGCTACCCCCTCTCTTCCCCTTCGGGGAGGGGTTTCCCCCATGCCCCTATCCACTACACCTGGGTCTGGACTGGGGCGCCCCGCGAGGTGTCAGAGGGCCCTCTTTGCCCCAAGATGGCTCTAAGAAAGCTCCACACCACCCAAGATAACCTTCAAGATCGCGCAAAGTATCCCAAGATGGCTCAAGATGGTCTCAAACATGCCTCCAAGAGCCGTCAAGACGCCCCCGGACGGCTTAAGTGCCCTCCGAGCCTCTCAAGGAAGTCCCCAAAATGCCAGAATCCTGAATGCTTTCCGTGTATTCGTCTTGTCGCTTCCGATCGGCTTGAGAGGCCTCAGGATGGCTCCGAAATGGCCCAATACGGTCCCAAGAAGGGCCTAAGAAGGCCCCAGGACGGCACCAAGAGCGCTCAAGAGCGCACCGAGACCTACGGGGAGGCCCAAATAAGCGCCCCCCCTTTTTAATGATCGATGGCATCCAACATGGCCCCGAGATGCCCAAGGCCTCTCAGAGGGCCCCTCTCCCCCTCCACCCTCCTCTCAACCCTTCCAGAGCCCCCCCTTTTCACCCCCTCAAAGTTCCTGAAGAGCTCCAGACAAGCTCCTGAAGATCTCAGAGTCTGCGCTCACTCTTCCTCCTCTTAGTCCTCCCTCCTCCTCGTCCTCCTCCTGCTCCTCCTGCCACCTCTCCGTCCTCTTATCATTCCTCTTCAGCCGCGTCCTGCCTCCTCCGCTTGCTCCTCCTCCCTCCTTCTTCTCTTTCCAAAGGTATATAACGGCCGCCCTCTTTCGGCCCCATTGCATGCTGCTGCACATTCCTGATCAGGGCGACGCTCCTGGAGGCTTCATTTGGATGGGCCCCTGGGGATATTTTTCGGTCGCGTCCGCTAGCGAAAGCGCAGGCGGAGACAGAAGCTGTCCAGGGCGCGGAACCCCTGGGGATACTTTTTGGTCGCGGCCGCGAAACAAGGGTCAGGCGGCAAAGGCAACGTCCGGGGCACGAACGAGGCTAATTAGCTACAACAGGCACAAGCCGGCCGGCCCGCTCACAAAGCAGCCGCGAAGATGAAGGGGAGCTGACGGCAGGGGTATCCTGAGAGCGCGAGCAGCCCTGGGGATACTTTTTTGGTTCGCGGCTCCATAGCGAGGGACATGGAGCGGGCACAACGTCCTGGGCGCGGTACGATGTAAATTGGCGCGAGATTGCCGCAGACTCCAGCGGACAACACATGCAGTGGCGCATGCACATGCCAGGGGCAGTGCCCCTCATTGAGACGCAATACAGCGTCGGCTGGTGACCGGCCCAGACATCCCGGCTGGTGGGGTGCCCTGGGGATACGCGAAGCGTCAATAATGTGCGGTTCCGTTCTATGCGTTGTGGCGGTCGGGAATTAGGTTCGGCTTGCGATTAATAAGATGCTGAAATGCAGAATGCCTTTCTGTATTCTGAGAGCACGGTATGTTTATGAAACGCATGGGGTGATTCTAGAAGTTCGTTTTGCGTTTTGCTTTTCTAGGACCACCTCTGGCCGTTCGGCGGGAAACGCATGCGCAAAACGGCGGCAAACGGATTTCGGGCCGACCGGGCGGCCGCAGCGAGAGGGCTGACTGGGGTCCTGAGCAGGCTCTGGAAGAAAGCATGTGTTGGCGGAGCCACCGTATCCCAGATTAGCGACATGGGGAGCTGGAGACCTGGATGAAGAGGGGGCGACTCTGATTGAGGTGCTGTAGGCGGCGTGGGCGTGGTCAAAGGCCGCGTCCGCGTGGATCCTTGAGCAGTGATGGGTCAAGCCTACTCCGTGTTTACTGTTTCGCGCGGGCAGCTGGATGATGATGATGATGATGCTGATGCTGATGATGATGATGATGATGCTGATGATGATGCTGTTGATGCTGATGCTGATTCAGACGATGATGATGATGCTGATCCTGATGATGATGACGATCATGATGATGATGATGATGATGGTGATGCTGATGATAATAGTGATGATGATGACGATGATGATGATGACGATTACGATTACGATGACAATGACGATGATGATGAAAATGACGCTGCCGATGATGATGATGATGATGATGATGATGGTGATGATGATGATGATGATGATGATGGTGGTGATGGTGATGGTGATGGTGATGGTGATGGTGATGGTGATGGTGATGATGATGATGATGATGATGATGATGATGATGATGATGATGATGATGGGGTGGACGGGGGACGGTGGAGAATGAGGTAGAGGAGGAGCAGGAACGTCAGCGGTGGCGGAGGTGCAGGAGGAGGCGTCCGTCAAGGTGGGGGGGCGGAGGTGGAAGCGGGAGTGCAGGAGGCCGAGAGGGAAACGCCAAGGGGGATAAGGAAATTGACCGGTGGCGATGTTCTGGGCCAAAAAGCATCCGAGAATACTTCACTCCCTGCCCTCCAACCAGGCAGATTCGTTGGGAGAAGAGGAGAGCAGGGCGGGCCGTGCGCAGGGCGCGCGGGGGAAGGCATCGACTGCTGGCAAGAGAGTGCCACCTGGCCGAAGCGCCAGCAATTCGCGGCCACGTGACTGCAAGTGCCGTCACGTTGGGCGATGTGTAACTTTCGGGGCGCGCTCGAGATGCATCTGGGGCGTTTTGCTCCAGATCTCGTGCTTACCTCTGGAGCCCGTATTCGGCCTCCGCCTCCTTGGCACGCGCCAGGTGCGTCAAGAGCTCGGCCGAACGAGCGTGCCAGCCAACACTTGCGCACGCTCCGCTCAGAATGGAAACGGTGTTCATGAGGGGTGGCACCTTCTTGTGGAGCATGTCGTTGTATAAGTCTACGGCATACTCAACACGCTGCAGCGTAATGCTCGAACGGATTGCGTGATGGTAGGCGTACCGATCGGGCTCCATGCGCTGCTCCTGCATCGTCCCGAAGAGGGCAATAGCTCCCTCGTGATCGTTTTTGGCCGAGTAGACTTTGATCATGATTCCAAACGTCTTTTCGTTGGGCACCAGTGAACTGTCGTTCATCCGCAGGAACAGCTCTCGGGCCTCGTCGAGCATGCCAAGCTGAAAGCGAGCCCCCAGCACAGAATTGTACGCCGCCCGGTCGAGCTGAATTCCTAGCACCTCCATCTCACTGTAAATCTTCAGCGCGAATGCTGGATCGGACCTCTCGTGGGCCACCACGATGTAGCGATATGCCCATCTACTGAGGATGAATCCTGCGTCCTTCAACTCGAGGAAATAACTCAAGAAGGAATCGGGAAGCTGGTTCTTCCACGCATCCAGCAAGCGATTCTGGGTCGCAGGCGCCGGTGCGATCCCATGAGCTCGAACAAGGTCAAGAAGCCGCAATCCGTCTTCCTGAATGCGCTTGTCATCGAGGGTGTCGGAGACGAGCTTGAAGAACTTGTGTGATACGGCCTTGCCAATGTGGTGCGCTTTCGGGGTGGGCCCTGTCTGCAACATCTCGTCGAACAGCTTCACGGCCGCGTCTCCGTGCCCGAGCCGGATGCAGCTGTGCATCACTTCCAAGACCTTGGAGGTTCTGTACGGCACGCCCTCCGCCAACATGGAGCTGACGACCTGCAGGTCGGACCTCTGCCGCCAACACTCCTGTCCAGACAGGTCTCCCGAGTCCGCCGAGCTGCCCTGGCAGCCATCTGGTTTCGCGGGCGGCGCTCGCTCTGCGGTGGGGGCTGCAGGGCTGGCCGGGCGCCGGCCATCAGAGACCACCCTGTCGAACGCTGGCTTCGTCGCAACCTGTTTCCTTGAGCTGGTGATCGGTCCCGTGGCTCTCGCACTGTAAGCGTCGATCAGGTAGGCCGCAACAAGAACCCACAGCAAGAAATCGACCTGAACCTGTGCACTCCCCGCCAGGCTGGGCGGAATCATGAACTTATCGCGTAATGCGAAGAGGTCCGTGCAGAGCACTGCGATACACAGGAGAAGCATGTGAGCAACAAACCCCGTGGAACACTTCTGGACATTCCGCTTTACCATCGTGGCCGCAACTGCCATCTGTCTTTCTGAATAGAAGACCAACAACCGGCATAAACCGAAACTATCAAGAGTCCCGTGTGGAACTTGTTGGGACGGCGCTGGGACCCACACCCCACACCCTTTCCTTGGCGCGTGCAGCGCGCTAGGGGCGGCGCCGAAGGCGCCGTCTGGGGGGTGCGGGGGAGCGGGTGCCGCGCCAACACAGCAAATTCCGCGAGGACCTTCGGAAGTTCGGCTTTACGCCGCATTGTGGTATTCGATGAAGAGAATCAAAGAGTGTGGCGACAGTTGAGCGCTGACTGAATATATAGAAAACGATGTGTATTACCAGGAGAGGCCTGGTTCGATCCGACTGCTTGAGCGCACGCGGCTGCCAAACGACGCGCGCACACCACGCTGGCTACCTGCTGGAATCTCTCGTAAATGCTGGGTGGCCCTTGCGCGTTCAAACCCGTGCATGCGTGCATGCGTGCACGTGGTAAGAAATTGGGCCAACTGCCTGCAAGATCCAAATCCTGGTTTGCGCCGCGATTGGTGCGTGTGTGTGGTGCTCGTTGAGCCCTCCGCACTTCCCCAGGTCCGTTCCCTGCGAAGCAATCGCTCGGCTCCCCAGAGCATCGAGGGCAGCATGCGTCGTTCTAGTGCTCTGGATTTTAGCACCTAAAAACGACGGGTGATAAATGTCGTGACCCCCCCCCCAAGCTCTCTGCAGATCTTCCCCCCCAGCCCACACAGACACACCACACACGCACACACATACACACATTCACACAGAAATGCACAAATACATAATACGCACAAAAACACAGAAACACAAAAACTCACACACAAACCAACGCACACACACACACACACACACACACACACACACACACACACACACACACACACACACACACACACACACACGCACATCGCGGTGCGGATATACGTCATAGCGCAATGGCAACTGGATGCTGACACTGGCGTGGATGTCAAACGGTGAATCTACGCAACACATGAGATGCAGTCTATGCGGTGAAATTCATGGGATGCGATCAATGGTGTGCAATCGACCTGGCGCAGTCATGGGGCCCTGCAGTGTAGGGCCATATCGTGGGGGGACCCTGTCTTGTGGGTAGCCGTCGCGTGAGAGCCGAATGTATGGGACCGAATACCGTGTGGGACCCGCCTGGAACCTTACCGTGTGCGAACCTATCGCGGGGGCCCCACTGTCTAGGACCCTATCTTGCGGGACCCCACCGTGCGGGACGCTATCGCGTGGGACCACATTGTGTGGGGCACTGTCACATGAAGCTTATCATGTAGAACGCTATCGCGTGGGAGGCTACCGTAGAGTAGAACGCTCTCTCGTGGGATCCTGTCGTTTGCCACGCTGCCGCCGCGCGTGATCCTTGTACCAGGGGGCCCTGCCATGCCATGTCGTATGGGCCCCTATCGTGTGATATCCTCTTGCACAGGGCCCTATCGTGCGTGGGAGTCCTGCGGGACCCATTGGGAACGCCATCGGGTTGCACACTATCATGTGAGACCCCATCTTGTTGGAGACTATCTGTGGTACCCTAACGTCAAGACTCCACAGCAGAGTCCAACGACAACGTCTCAGTGCGAGAGAGAGAGAGAGAGAGAACAAAAAAAAAGAGGAGAAAGAGCGTGGCGAAAACATACGACCACGAACCAACATGCCGCCATGGCAGATGCAATTCAAGAGCATACAGGAAAATCCTCTCACCGCAAGTGCTGCTTGGGGGAGTAAGCTGGGGCTCTGTCCTGTCATGCATCTTGCTCCAGTACGGGAAGCAGAAAAAGCGAATGGCCCATGCGTCGGACATCGGGAGGTGGGAGAAGGGAGGGACGGGGAAGGGGGTAAAAGGGGGGCCGAATATGGCACGGTCCACGCTGCCCGCGGGCCGTGGGCATGGGGGGAGCACAGAGGAGAGGAGTGGCTTCAGAGGCCGTCGCGCTGGGTGGCGCGTCACTCCCGGGGCGCGCCGGAGATGCATCCCGGGCATTGCCCAAGACGGTCGGGATGGGAGGGGGGCGGCGCGGGCCATGCCCCAGGGCGCGCAGGGCGGACCTCGACTGCCGCCAGGAGGGCGGCGCCTGGCCGGAGCGCCAGCGGTTCGCAGCCACAGGGCGGCGAGTGCCGTCGCTTCTGGGCGAAGCGTGCCTTCTGGGGCGCGCCGGAGGTGCCTCCGGGGGCCGTGCCCCGGACCTCGCGCTTGCCCCCTCATGGAGCCCGTGCGCGGCCGCCGCCTCCTGCGCACGCGCCAGGTGCGTCGTGGGCTCGGCGGCAGGGGCGTGCCGGCCGGCACCTGCGCACGCCCCACGCAGAAGGGCATCACTTGAGCAGGGACCGACCGTCCCGGCATTCCTATGGAGGCCTGCCACGACATGTCCTTAGAACCCAGAAGTGGTTTGAGAACCGAAGCGATGTTCTTAAAACGCACATCCGATGTGTTAAAGCAAGACAGTCTCAGCCTGAAATGATCTAAGGTCGTGCAACCCACAGAAGGTTCTTAGCACATTCATTGGTGCGCGTATAGGCAAGCCAGGACGCTTCGCCAATGCTCGAAACAGTGCTCATGAGGGGTGCCGCCCTCTGCTGCACCACGTCGTTGTACAAGTCCTCGGCGTACTCGGCGCGCTGCAGCGTAATGCTCGCACGGGCTGCGTGATGGTAGGCGTACCGATCGAGCTCCATGCGCTGCTCCCGCCTCGTCCCGAAGAGGGCAGTGGCCCCCTCGTGACTGTCACTGGCCGCAAAGATTTTAATGATGAGTCCACGACTTGTACCTGCCCAAGCACTCCTCGCGGCCATGCATGGTTAATCAATCCTCTGTCGTGCCCATCTTGCACGCTGTGACGGCACTGGCACGGCAGGGACACACAAGATCACGCGGACAGCAGCAGCAACAAAAAGAAAGGGGAAGGCAGGCAACGGAAGAGGAAGAGAAATCAGAGCAGGAGAAAGAGGAGGAAAATAAACGAAGAGAGGAATGACCCGACTGACGCTTAAGAGAATTAAATCCAGAGTAACTCGCGCGTGCGTTGACTAGCCGCGGTGGACGGCACTCGCACCAAAGTCCATGCGAAACCAATCGATGCATACAGGCTATGCCTGTCAACCGCTGCGCTGCATAATGTAGTCTCGAAGTCATGCTCCGCAAAACCCAGGGGCTCAAAATCCGCGGTCGCAGACGGTGGCCACGCAAACGCGTGCAGTATGATCGCATACACCGGCGGACTTCCATAGCGTCCCGCCTGCAACCCTTCTATTCTGGCTGTCCGGCCAAAGCCGGGTGGTGGTGTCAGGGAGGATGGTTCCGCGAGGGGTGGGTGACACAGCCCGGCCACCAAACACGGAGGAAGGGAGCAAGAGACGACCGACGACAACGGGGGAGCAGGAGGAAGAAAAGGGGGGGGCAGCTCTGCCAAACAGCTGCTACTAGAAATGCAAGGCCAGCATGTGCCGCGCAGGCCTCGCTCGCAAATTGCGCCACAGCCTAACATGCGTCACTTGTCACACCGTGGCGCGCGGCATTGGCTGCCGCGTAGATGGCGTAAGATGCAAGCGCTCGTCGCGCGAGCTCGTTGGACAAGATTTTCGGAAAGCGCCGGGGAGAGCCGGAGGAAAGAAGAGAGGTGCTCTGGGGGTGGCGCGTGGGTCAGGCAAAGGCGTCGCGCGCCGAACGCAGCGACCCGGCCACAACAACTGCAATGCTCGAGACTGTCCTCGTGCATCGCAGCCGCAGACGCAGGGCGCCACGCGCTGCATGCGGCGACCGGTCGCTCACCCCTTGCGAAGCACATGGGAAACGCACGCCCGCACAAGAGGCGGCACTCAACGCGCCAGCCCGCACAGCATGGCAGTCGCCCTGTCCGCGCGACGACCTGGCAGAACATGCAGCGAGCGCCGGTCCAGGCAGCGGCGCAGGTGTCGACGCGCGCGCTGCGGCTGCGGGACACGAAAAAACAACGCGCACTGTTCTTGCCAGCGCTCCCGAGGCGTCGGCCCACGAGCGCCCCCCTGGAACAGCTCGTCGGCCGACGCGCTGGCACGGCGTGCTTTGGCGTGCACCTTGTCGCTGGCGGCCTGGACGCCAAGAGGTTGAGTTCGCGCCATGTTCTCCGCGTCGTTCTGCGGAGGGTGCGCGGGGAGTCCTGGAGGAGAGCGCAGAGATGCCGCCCCTGGCGCCCGATGGGAGAGCCCTCCGCGCGCGTGGTTCTCCCGGCGGTGTACTCTGCACTTGGCTGCCGTGGAAGTGCCGCCGGCGTTCGCCAGTTCCGACGCAGAGCCGATGGACTGCAAAGTTCGCAGAACGTCTGGAGGCGCCAAGTCACGGGGACCCGGGAACAGCACTGTACAAGCACGTTTCTCACATGCGTCTCAATGCGACGGCGTGTTGCCGAACTGCAGGACGAACGCGACAACTGGGAACGCGTAAATGGGGTAAGAAGAACAAGTCGTAAGAAAAGCCGACGGACCTCCAGATACGGGCCCTGGCAACAAACTTGTCCAGCGGCTTTGACCAAGACCGCTCCGCCCGCTGTTGCCCCGCGACGCAGCTCTGATAGGACGCGTAGCGGCACGTGGTGAAGTCGCCCCCCGTCGGAGCGCGGGCCTGCAGCTGCGCCCCCGTCACTTCCGCTGGGTCGAGCGCTAGTGGGGGCCACGCCGATTTCCCACGGTGGAGTCGAAGGCCATAGATGTGCTCGCACTCCTCGGAAAGCAGCTCCAACGCTGGCGCGCCCCCAAGCCCGCGGGTCAAAACGGCGGCGAGATCGTCAGCGCAGGCGCGCGGAGCGACATCAAGAAGAAAGCTTCGAAGACGACATAAGAAGACACCAGACAAAACAACGGTCTGCAACTGGGAAAGGGGGCGGCCCCGACGAACTCCCGCCGCAGGGATGAACCCCAGTAAGGCGAGGAGCCCTTCATCACTGAGGCGCAGCGGTTCCGCAAAGAAAGGGCCCCGAGGAGTCGGGCGCGCCGCGGGGGCCAGCCGCGGGGCGCGAGGAGATCCAGCAGGACCACCTGGCCGACGCTGGGGAAGGCGGCCTCGGAGTCGAAGAACACCGCCGCCGGGTGGGACTGGGCAAAGGAGCTGCTCAACGTCGCCTCTTCGATGTCCACGAGGCGAGATAGCGTCGACCTGCCGCCGAGGAGCCCGCGTTTGGGCCATAGACGCCCCAAGTGCAATTGCAGGTCCGATGTGCAACTGAACGGCGCTGCAACTGATCATGCTGTCCGCGTTTGCGACGTTGGGGGGGTCGCATGTCGCCGGGAGAAAATGCGGCCGCGCCGCCGTCTGCGCGCCCAGAAAGCTGTCTTCGGGAGGAACCCCAAGTTGCTCTCGTTGAAGCTGCCCCAATCCTCCTCCAAGATGCACTGGCCGTCAGAGCCTGAAATGGCGGCGACAGCTACAGCGTCGCAGGGCGCGACGGCCGCGAATCGGCCTAGTTTGCCTTGAACGGGGTGCCGTCTGGCCCAGGGGTGCCGTTGGAAGCGATGTAGATACATTTTTAGGTAAGAAAAAAACTCGACTGGGATGTCAGCCTGACGCACGTCGCGACACGTGTCCAGGTCCCCGCGGCGGGCCTCGTCTGCCAGCCAACGGTTCCACAAATCACTGTCAGTGTCCATCCGCTTGAGAACTTCAGACCAGCCGACCAGCGCTCACGGAGTACACCGGCGATGTAAACTGGATCCGCGCAACGCGCCCATGGCGATCGGCAAGCGCGAGGTTGGGAGCCAAACGAGTGAGTAGACGATGATTGCGCTGACGCCGCCGCGTGGCCTGCTCCTCCGACGACTTCTTCAAATTGCCCTGGATCTCGTTTAACTCATTCATGGCGCCCATGGCAAGCTCGATGGCATGAAATCGGACCAAGCGCAAACGCAGGCCATGGTTGGAATGGAAATGGCACGCGTTATCCACCAGGTCCGATGTAGTAGCGGGTGCCTCCGCGTGCACTGGCTGACCCGCGTCGCAAAACCGCCCTCCGAACAGCGCGCGAATTTCATCGCGTCGCCGAGCCTGTCCTTGATCGACGCTGGGCCGTCCGAGGGGGCTGCAGAATAAGACAAAATCCGCGCGGGAAGTCGCGCGGTTATCTTGAGGCAGACAACTATGCGAATAGCAGAGGGGCCGGACTCCGCTGCCAACACGTCCCACCGCGCCAATGCCACTGGATGCGGCCACTCGGGGTCGTCAAGAACATGCTCCGGCAGCGGAGCGGCCTTGTCCAGCGATCGCTTGGGGAGAGAGCGCGCTGGAAGCCGATCGCGCGGCGACGCGAAAGTTCTCGATGCAGCCCCCAGGCCGCGCAGACCATCTCGCGGTCGAAGTTCTTCACCGGGCTCTCTTTGCAGTAGATGCGACCAAGGCTTGCGCGTGCATTCGGCGAGGCGTGCGTCGTCTCGAGTTGGTGTAAATCGCGTTGGCCTTGGAGGTCGATGACTCTCCTCCAGCCCGTCTTCTCCCCGGCATCCCGTCTCCCCGTGGACGTCGCAGAGGGAGTGCAGCGGCGGTCGCAAGCATCGGCAACATACTTGAAGTCACCGCCAACAGCGGTGAGCACCTCCCCCCCGTAAGAGATAGCATGGGAAAGACGCCAGCGAAGCGCATCTCGCAGCTCTTTCAAAACCAGGGCGCGGCCAAGATACTACAGCCCAGCGGCCTCCACATCCCCCGGGAAGACGTCGATCCCCCACGTGGAAATAGACAACAACGACGCCGAAGGCTCCAGGACGACCTCGCAAACGGAGGGCTGCGGCGCGCCCAGGCAGAATGACACGCCAGCGCCTGAACTCGACATGGAAAGAGCGGCGGAGAGGAATGCCCGCGCCCGCAGCAGCCGAGGAGAGGATGGGCGACCACCATGACGTATAATCCAAAGGGTTGCCCCGCACAACGTTTCCACCGTCGCTCCCATGGGTTTCAACCCACGCTCCAACGTCATGCGCGGCCGTGAGTTTGTAACCAGACCGAGTTTTGTCACGGTGTCGAATAGCGCCTGCAGAACAAATGATCTGGCAATTTTACGCAGTCGAGATGTCACCCTGGAAAGGGCTTTGCGGGCACCCCAGGTGAGGCTCCAGATGGCTTGTGATGACGAGGACGCGTCGGAGGCGGTGGCGCCAGGGCGCCACGGCCGGGCGTTCTGCAGCTGGATTTGGATTGACACGTCGCCCACGACGTCGCGCGACAAGCGACCCAGCAGCTGGCGGCTAAATGACGTCGAAGGGATAGCCGAAGAAGAATAAGAAGTCCCTTGGGAACTGGCAAGGCGCAGCACAAAGAGCCCGGCCGAGCAGTCTCACAAGGTGGAGCTCGAAGGCGACGTCCCCGATCCAGAAAGAGAACCCGTGAATTCACGAACCGGAAATCCGCGCGTATTCATGCTGGATATGCGCGGCCGTTTTACGCGGTGGGGCCAAGCCGCTGGGCCCCCGCCTCCCGTTCCCCGCAATGCTGGCAGAGTCTTGGATGCCGCTGGCCACGGTGACCGTGGCGAAGTCCACACCCACCTGAAGGACCTGCCCGTGAAGCGCTGCAAAAACCTCCCGGGCCTCTTCCACAGACTCGAGGTACAGACGAGCCTGGAATAGCAGCATCATCTCGGGCTGCAAGGTGCACCCACTGCCCGGGCTGGGGGGCTGCCCCGTCGGAGAGCGGGATGCAGGCTGAGGCCTGCGGCTGCGCAGACGCGGGATGAGAGCTGGCTGGAGACCGTCACATCTGCCTCGTCAACCTCCCCGATCCGAATCTCCGCGACTTTGTTCAAGAGGGAGCAGCCCTGGTCAGGGCGGCCACGCCGTCTGCGAGAGGCTGCCAACGCTGTGGATGTAGCCAGAGGGCAGATCCAGGAGCGGCCACCGAGGCGGCTCGGCTTCCACTTCAGTTTCGTGAGCACGATCCCCCCATCCTCCTGAAGAGTCTGCTTGAGCAGTGTGGTCCAAGACTCGCTGGGCGCAGACATCAAAATGAGCGCGCGCGGTCCGTGGAGAGGTAGAGAGAACCTACGCCCAAAGCGGCTGGGCCTTGCTGAACGCCACCGGGCCATTACACTCCATGATCAAGGCATCGGAAGAAGAGTAGACGGCCTTGTGCCGGTAGTATATCTGAAAGGTGAAGACACGCCGCCGCAAGAAGCGCATGGCGAGCTCGGAAGCGACCTCGGAGAGACCGCTGGGAAGGAGGACCTCCACCAACAACCAGCGACAATCTGCCATGTTGTCTGAACTTCTAGAGAAATGCCGGCACATCATCTTTAAGAGGTTGGCATTAAACTCTGGACTATGCAGAGTTCGCATGAAGATCGACAGCAACTCGTGAGGGACAAGTCGACCCAGAGGGAATTGACGGCAGGGAGTTGCAGGAGAGGTGACAAAGGTGAACGAATACTGGGTGGGGTGCAGGAGCCATCTGTGCCGCTAGTTAAGCATGCCAAACCCTGGCGAACATGACGAGGAGCGTTCCAGCCAGAAAGTATGTTCTCGATGGGCTGCAAGATCAGGTCCAGTGTATCGACGATCGCTGCGTGCTTGTCTCTGAGGTGGGGCTGCCGCCATAGATGACTAATTTAGCGGGCGTGTCCACGCCAGGGAAGTGCGGCAGGAGCGTCAAAAATATAAGTGCTTCGGGCCGTTTCGACCGGTCGGGTGTTCGCAAGATCACCGCCATGATGCGCCGGAGCGCATTCGTGTCCGACGGGTTCCAATCAATGATCTTCTTGCCCCCCAGGTGGATCAACGCTTTCTCGTCGCCCTTCTCTTGCAAGTCCGCCAATTGGCGGTGCTGCCGCACGGTCTGCGGCCAGTCCACCGGGGCCTCTTTGAGCAGCTCCGAGGACAATTGCGTAGCGAGCATGGCCTGGCTACAGGAGAGGACTGTACGAGCAGCCTCGAGCGCCGAAGCGCCGAGTTCTTTCCACAGTGCGAGTCTGGAGGGGCGTAGGCGTCGGCGTTCCCTGGGGACATCCAGCTGGGACTCGCAGGAGGCGCCCGCGCCAACGAAGACAACCCACGCGTCTGCTGCACGCAGCTCTCTCTTTCCTGGTCCCGATTGGCATCCTGAGCAAGAGTGCTCAACGTGGTTGCCGCCCTGCTGCGTGAGACGATCGCTTCCTCAGTAGGCTTAGGCCCGTGCAATGGGCCAGATCTCACCAAAGTATGCCAAAGGGTTTGTGACCGCGGGGTTGAAAGCAACAGATTGTCCCAGCTGACAGGAGGGGTGAGCAGCATGTTCACGGCAACCTGGGGCAGCGTCGCACTGCCAGCGTGGACCAAAGTGAAATTCGGCGGCGGGCGAGGGGGGGAAATGAGAAAGAAAAGGGCTCCGAAGAAGGCGGCGGGACTTCTCAGAAGGCATCGGGCCTTCTGAAAGGTTCTCTGCGTCTTTGGGGAAGGCTCAGACAACTTCTCAGAAGGCCGGGGGACCTCTGAGGCTTCTGAGAAAGCCCGCCCCTTCTCACTTCCCCCTCGGGGCTCGCCGCCGAGAAACGGCTCAAAACCTCATCCTTGATCGTCTCACGGAGCACACCGGGAGGCAAGAGAGCACAGGTAGCCCAGGAGGTGCCACAGCCCGTGCGGTTGCCGGGGGCGCCGTCGGCGCGGCCGCCTGAGCGGCGGCTGCGACGGCGGCGTCTGGCTCACCTCGTGCAACCCTGTCGACGTCGATGTCGAAGTTGTTCAAGCAGAGGTGGACGGTATCCTGGGACAGGCTGCAGTAGGAGCTCGACCACGGGAAGCCCTCCACAAGCAGCCCAACCCTGAGACCACGGGGCGTTCATGGAGTGTTGGTGTGGGAGCGTCACGCTCTCCACAGCACAACCATCGAAACCCAAGAAACCCAGGGCGCCCTGGAGGCAGGCAGAGCGTTTCTTGGCAGGGGGTTCCACTGTGCAGCGCCGGCCCCACACGCGGCCTCGCAGGCGGCCACAGAGCGGCCCCAGGGCGGCCCCAAAGGCGGCCCCGAGGCGCCCTTTTGGGGCGGCCTCGGGGCTGCATCGACGCGCCTTCAGAGCGGCCTCCGGGCGGCCCTCCAGGTGGCCTCCGGGCGGCTTCTGGGGTGCTTCTTGGCATGGGCTTCCACTGCAGTGCCGCCGTCGTCGTGGCCCAGGCCTGGGTCGCGGATGGCGGGGCCGCCGCGGCCCGCGGCGCCTGGAGGCGCCTGGCCGCAGCGCGGGCAGCGGCCCAGCTCGTCCGTCGAGGCGGGCAGCGCGGCGAACGGGCCCGCCATCACAAACAGAAAAGAGCCTGAGAGGGAGGGAGGGTGGTTGGAGGAGCCCGAGTGCGCCCGGTGCGTGGGTAGCAGCAGCTGGCACACCTAATTTGGTGCAAATTGGCGGGGCAATTCGATGCATATTCGGTTTCTCCGGAATGTTCTCTCCCGCGCATGGTCCCGGAGATCCGCTATACAGATGCCGTTATGGCTGGCCGCTGTGGTGACATCGCCTACAGCTTGTGCTGCTCATGGTTGTCTGCTGTAGTTCGGCTTATGGCAGGAGCGAACCCCTGTAGATCGGGTCCGTCACCTACACCACAATGTTCGGAAGTGCGCCCGGTGCGTGGGCACTTTTGAGCCCAAACTCAAGCCCCGCTGCCACACGACTTTTCATCAGGCACCCGTGAACTGTCAATCATCCGCAGGAGCAGCTCTCGGGCCTCGTTGAGCATGCCAAGCTGAAAGCGAGCCCCCGACACAGCATTTTACGACGCCCAGTCGAGCTCAATTCCTAACGCCTTCATCTCACTGTAAATATTTAGTGCGAATGCTGGATCGGACCGCACGTGGGCCACCACGATGTAGCGATATAACCATATGCTGAGGATGACTCCTCTTCGTCTCCTTCCTGGGCGCGTGGACCGCACTGGGGGCGGCGCTGGAGGCGCCGCCTGGGGGTGGCAGACACAGAAAACTCCGCGCGGCCACTCAGAAGTTTGGGTCTACGCCGCGGAGCTCCCGACGTCATGATTTTGTCACAGCGTCGACCCCCAGGTGGTCTCTGGACCCCTTCCCTGGGACCGGCCCTTTTGTCCTATGAGCCGTCTGCTGCCGCTCCCGAGGGGCCCGGCATATAGGGGCCCCCGTGGAGGCCGGCGATAGCGAAACACCTGCGGCCGCGATGGCTGTGCGCAGCGCGAGGGGGTCTGGGAGGTGATCCCCCGCGGCAGGCGGAGCCCTCGGGGCAGCAGGGCGGCACGCGGAGCAGCGGACCCCCCCGGGCACCCACAGCGCGGCGCAAGCCCGGCACGCGCCGCCGGCGGCCCACGAGGGCGGGGGCCGCGGCGAATTCAGCGGCGGCGACGGCGGCGGCCTCCCCGCAAAGCCAGGCCCCGCGGGGCCGCGGGGGCCCCGGAGGCCCGAGGCGGGGCGAGGCAAGCACCCGTCCGGGAGCCTCGGTCCGATCGGTCCTCGGTCCTCGATCCTCTCGGCGGTGGACAAACCTCCCTTTCGTAGACCTCCCCTTAGTGAGCACGGCCTGGGACCGAAACCGACGGACCTGGACCCGCAAAAATGACGGCCGCGACGCCCTCTCGCGAACCGAACACGGCCAAGTCCTTAATCGACGCGTCAGGGTAGGAGGTCTGTCCACCCCCGATCCTCAAGCACCGATGCCGCCCTTCCTCGGGGCCTCTCCTGGAGTGCGCTCCGAGGCCAAGAGAGCTCCGAGCGGGGAGCTGTGCGGCCGCGGCGGCGGGGGCCCCGCAGCCAGCGGCACCGAGCCGCGGCGGGCCGCGGCACGGCGGCCCCCCCTGGCCGAGGCGGGGGGGGGGAGGCAGGCGAGAGGCTTACCAGCCTCGAACGCATCCCTATCCCTAAGATTGACACACCAAAAGGCGATGACAATCTTAGGGATGCGCCCTCAAAACATACATAATGAATTCAGTAATATTGGCGAGGGGAAATCGGAGGAGGCAGGGCGAGGGGCGCGGCCGAGCGCGCGGCCCGCTGGCGGAGTAGCCCTGGAGGAGGTCGGGGCCCAGGCGCCGCCCGCAGTAGTACGTGTCCTGAGGGGGGGCGGGGCGGCCCTCTCCAGGGAGGGCCTCCTCTCGCGGAGGGGGGCGGCCCTCTCGAGGGAGGGCCTCCTCTCGCGGACCCTCCGGGGGAGGTGTCGCTGCAGGGGGCGCAGGCACACCCAAAGAGAGAGAGGCACACGACCCCCAGGGTCCCCTCCGTGCGGCCCCCCCCACGTGCGGGGGAGGTTCGCATTCCCCTCCACGTCCCACGGTGTCCATGTGTTCCTGGGACTCGACGATCATTGGTGTCTGCATGATTTTCCCCTCCTGAGCTTATTCCCACCGCGAACACCAGGAGATGGAATGGTATCGATGCCGCTACCTTGGCTCCGATTTCGCCTTGTTGGGCCTCCTGGGAGGCCCTCGTCGCCACCGCTGGGTTCGCATCGCAGTTTTGGTCAGAACGCGCCCCAGGAGAGGCCGGGGAAGTAGCAATATGGGAACCTGTTGGTTTCCCGGGGGCAGCCCGCATCGTTTTCCCCTCGCCAACTCGTCGGAAGCGGGGCCGCGCGCGAGCGCCTTCCGTTCGCTGGGTTGGACCGCGCGCCATTCCCAAGTCCACGTTGCGCCAGCACTGAATCTCAGGCTCTGAGAAATCGGCGTTGTGGGGCCGGGCTCGCTGCTCCTCTTCCTCCTCCAACTCCGACTCCGTCGGAGGAAAGCGGGTCCAGTGGGGGCCGGGTTTCGTACGACGCCCAACTGCTGACCCAGACCCCCGGCGCCATGATTCTTTCACGACGTCGACCCCCAGAGGTCCCGACCCTTTCCCGATGACCGGCTTTTCATCCAGAGTCGTTTTTTGACGGCCCCGAGGCCTGGTGGAGGCTTCAGGGCCGAAAATTGTGAAACATTTCCCGTCGTCATTTTTGTGATGACTCAAGCGGGTGTGGGTACGCAGGACGGGCAACTTGCTTCTTGAAGCGCGAACGTCGCCACGCGGGCAGCTGGCAGCTGGCTCCGCGTAACCGTGGCGCCGTGGAAGGCAGCGGAGGGGGCGCCGAGGCGCTTAGAACAGCTGCAGAACAGAACAGAATCAGCAGAAACTCTTACAGTGGAGGCCAGTCCACAAGAAACCTTCCACAACAAACCCAACCCTGAGACCCCAAGAAGTCCATTGATTTTTGGCGTGGGAACGTCTCGCTTCCCGTGGCAAAACCATCGAAACCCAAGAAACCCAGGGCACCCTGGAATGTGTAAGGAGCGCCAGAGGGATCCTGGGAACAAGACCCCGTCTACAGCAGAACCCTTCTCGTCCCCGTAGAATCTTGACACGGGCGGGCCCTGGGGCCTCGGATCTGACTTCGTGTCGGTCCCCCCTGCCAGGCTAGTTCAAGTGCACCAACTGAAAGCGGGGATAGAACCCGAGCCGTGTGAAAAGCGGCGCGGGAATCGGAATACAGAAAAACGAGTGAGATAAGATCCACGCGATCAGAAACGATGTCAGATCTTCGCAGCCTTCGACAGACCCGTAGCCTCAAGAACGACGAAAAAAAGGTCGCGCACTCACAGGAAGTGGAAGGCCAAGCTGATAGGATGCAAACGAACCTCCACCATCAAATACGCCGACCCTTCGGCGTGGATGAGACACCGTCGTCGTCTTCGTCATCGTCGTCGCCAGTCCCAATGAGATTTAGAAACGAACCGAGAAAAGAACGTCGTGGTTGAGGCGATTCCCACAACTTCTCCCTTCCATGACGGAGGGGGAGGGGTAGGGGGGGGGGGGTACGGGAAGGGGGGGAGGGGGGGGGGGGGGGTCCCTGGCCGGGAGTCCCCGGTCCCCCCTGCACGGGGGAAGTCTTGAAGGGGGGTCCCAGGCGGGGTCCCGTCTGTGGGTGGGGGAATGCGGTCCCGGATCAGGATAACGGCCCCCCCCCCCAGGGTCCAAGTTCGAGGCCTCCCAGATAGGGTCCGAGTAGATGGGGTCGGAGGATCGCGCCGCATCGCCGATTGATTACCGATGCATCGACGATGCATCGGCGATGCATCGACGATGCATCGGCGATGCATCGGCGATGCGTCAGCGGCGTCGGCGTGAAGAAAATCGGGCTCCGCATCGAGCCGCACCGCCGATGCATCGGCGATGCAGAGTGATTCTTCGACCCCATCTACTCGGACCCCATCTGGGAGGCCTGGACAGGCGGGTCCCGAGGGGGGAGGGCGCCAGGGGGGGGTCCTCGGGGAGGTCCCGCCTCCAGGGTCGGCGGCACAGGCTGCATACGGCCTTTGCAGTGTGCACGCATGCTGTGCACTCTTCCGCGCGCCCTTGGCTGGTGGAGGCGATGGGCGGGGCCTCAAGAGGCGGGCGAAGTGCATCACGGCCCAGTCGCCCGCACACGCACCCACACACCCACACACCCACACACCCACACACACACACACGTTTTGCGTCGGCGGCTGGGCAGAGGGCGACTGGTCCGGCGGATAAGCACACGCACATACACTCGTGACAGCAAATGGCGTAAATAGGGCAAGTCGAGCGGAAGAGCGGAGGACGTGACCACACACACACACACCCACATCCACACCTACACACACACACACACTCACACCCACATACACGCTGACACACACACACACAAACACAAACACACTCTCACACACACAAACAAACACTCTCTCACACACACACACACACACAAATCCACACCCACACCCACACCCACACCCACACACACACACACATTCACACTTTTTCGGCGGTCGCGGCCCCGCGCGCAGCGTCGAGGCTGAGAAAGCCCCAAAGCGAAAGGAGCGCGCGTGCGCGGCCAGCCCCTCAAAGAAGGGCAGGGAACCCATCGGATCGACCATGCGGTGCGCATACCCGGGCATGGGCAGCGTGGGTGCAGAGTGACTCCCGAGGGCAACAAGAGGGCGCGCAGTGAGGCCAGCAGCCTGGACGAGATGCAAGTAAGGGAGGAGAGTGCAAGGCAGCGGAATGACCCAAAATCGCCAGAGGCAATCGCCCAGGCGAGCCGCCGGGAAGGACCGTACTCACACACACACACACAACAAAAACAAACAAAACACTCGGCGGGCTCAACGAGCTCGGGATGGGGGTGCAGGGAGGGGGGCCTGGCAATGGCCCAAGAAAGCCCAGTGGAGCTCCGCGCGCTGCTGCCCAGAACCGTCTTCGAGCGCAGACGACGGCTGAAAGACCCCCAGGCTCCTCTTCCCTCCTCCCTCGCCTCTCCCTCCTCCCTCCCTTCTCCCTCCTCCTCGCTTCCTTCCCCCTCCTCCTCCTCCTCCTCCTCCTCCTCCTCCTCCTCCTCCCTCCTCCTCCTCCTCCTCCTCCTCCTCCTCCTCCTCCTCCTCCTCCTCCTCCTCCTCCTCCCTCGGCTCTTGTGGCCCGGCGGCGGCTCCGTGTAGTGCTTGCGCGTCCCGAGGAACACGGGGGCCCCGTCGTCGTTGCTCGGCGCGTCGCCTGCGAGCCCCGGGGGCGGAGGCGGCCCGGGGGGGCGGAGGCGGGCGCCCGGCGGTGCTCCGCGTCGCGGGTGCTCGCCGCGCAGCCCGGCGGCGCGTGCGCTCTCGGAGGGGACCGCTTCGGCCATGAGCTCCCCCCGCGCGGCGGCGGCTCCGCGGCCAGGCGGGCGCCGCCAGGAGCAGGGCAGGAGGGCGGAGGTGGAGGGGGGGGGGAGGACGATGTGGAAGGTGGGAGGAGGAGGAGGAGGAGGAGGAGGAGGAGGAGGAGGAGGAGGAGGAGGAGGAGGAGGAGGAGGAGGAGGAGGAGGAGGAGGAGGAGGAGGAGGAGGGGGAGGAGGACGGAGGAGGAGGAGGGGGAGGAGGAGGAGGAGGAGGAGGAGGAGGAGGAGGAGGAGGAGGAGGAGGAGGAGGAGGAGGAGGAGGAGGAGGAGGAGGAGGAGGAGGAGGAGGAGGAGGGAGGAGGAGGAGGGGAGGAGGAGGACGGAGGAGGACGGAGGAGGAGGAGGAGGAGGAGGAGGAGGAGGAGGAGAGGAGGAGGAGGAGGGGAGAAGGAGGAGAGGAGGAGGACGGAGGAGGAGGAGGAGGAGGAGGAGGAGGAGGAGGGAGGAGGAAGAGGAGGAGGGGGAGGAGGGGAGGAGGAGGAGGAGGAGGAGGAGGAGAGGAGGAGGAGGAGGAGGAGGAGGAGGAGGAGGGCGGAGGAGGAGGAGGAGGAGGAGGAGGACGGAGGACGGAGGAGGAGAGAGGAGGAGGAGGAGGAGGAGGAGGAGGAGGAGAGGAGGAGGAGGAGGAGGAGGACGGAGGAGGAGGAGGAGGAGGAGGAGGGGAGGAGGAGGAGGGAGGAGGAGGAGGGGAGGAGGAGGAGGAGGAGGAGGAGGAGGAGGAGGAGGAGGGGCGGAGGAGGAGGAGGAGGAGGACGACGACGAAAAAAAAACGCCGGCTGCCAGGCACATCCCGGGCCCGCGATCGGTGTGTACGCCCTGGGCGCAGGACCCGTGGGGCCAGGATCGGTGTAGGTGTACAGCTGGTACCCTCCAAGAGGCTGAACTCGACCAGCGTGGACTCCCGATCCCATGCATATTTCTTCGAGCCTTGGGAGAGAGGGGGCGGAGGAGAGGGAAGGGAAGGGAGATGGAAGGGAAGGGAGAGAGAGGGACGGGAGAGGGGAAGGGAGGAAGGATGGAGAGAGGGATGTGGAGGAAATTTCGATTCAAGTGCGGTCCACGAGGAGCCACGAAGGAGGAAGGAGGAACATAAAGACGGGGGTATGAGGAGGAATCCCTACCGTGCTGGAGTGCATTCACGGATTCACGAAGTACATGTGAGACAAACATGCGGTTGAGAGCCGAAGTCGCAGGGTGGGGACGTTGGGCAGGAGGATGGAGGAGGAAGTCGGGGCTGGTGGAGTTCCGTGGCACATCCTGAGGCCCTTTCGGACACAACTCGGAGCTCAGATTCTGGACTGGGTCGGATCAGGCTCAATTTACACCCAAGAGTTCCCCAGGCCGAGGACCAATCCAACCTCCCAGGAGAAGCCACCTGAGAGGATGATGGGCTGAGTGGCGCCGCGACTACCAGATGGACAGGCCAGATCAGTAAGCCACATTGAGCCGGACTTGGCTAGATAGGGCTGGACTGCTGCCAAGGAAGTTCCACCGACCCCAGACGTCGTGATCTTTAGCCATCGGTCGGAAGAAGTAGGTAGAAACACGAAGTAGGAAGGCGTTGACGCAGAATGGGTTTCCGCCCGCCTCCTGTAGTGGCGAAAAGAAAGAAAATCACTCGATCATTGAAGTAGGAAGGCGCTCAAAGTAGATTGGAATCTGATAATCAAAAAATACATACTTTAAACGACCGATGGGCAACGAAATGGACCCACAGGCACTAACCTTTGGCCCTGTCTACACTAGAGCTTAACCTCCATGGAAGCGCAACCAAAGAGCAGGATGCATGGGCCGGGTCGCGCTCAGACTTCCAGCGCCAGGACTTTCGCAATGCGGGCTGGAGGGTTCGACCCCCTTCCCCTGGGGGGCAATTTGACTACCTGCCAGGCCACCCCAACCTAAGCCGAAGACCCGCACTTCGGGTTTGGAGGGTACGAGCTACACACGTGTTTTTTCAGTGTTCCCCGACCCCCCCCACTGGAAATGGAGGGCGAATCGGGGCCTTCGGGTTGGGTTGGGATGGTGTGGTGGGCGGTGACAATTTGATCCCGAGCTATTCAGGTGACCGTCCTGAGGCCTGGTGAGGGTCCGCGGGCGCCGAATAACCACAAAAAAAATCCGTTGTGATCTTCCCCCGACACAAGGAGGTCTAGGACTATCTTTTGGTGCGTTCACAATCTCAATCTCTTCCTTGATGGCGACGCCTTTCGGCCTCTAGATCCCCATCTGGGCCAGAAAAGCTGGGGTATTCACGTGCGCGTGCCGTGTAACATGCCGGCAAAACAATTAGAGGTCAATAAATACTTCCAAGGTGGCAAAAAAACGGCTACCCACCAACCCACCCACCTTACCCAGCGAGCCCAATCATGCACACGCCATTAGAATACGACACGCTCTCCTGAACCCCGTCAGAGAAACGTGGACGGCGCGAATCGGGGAAAATCCCAAAAACTTGGCGGATTAGGCTGCCTGGCCTCAAATCGCCGCAAGATGCGGAGCCCCAGTCCCCGGACCTCTGGGCCACCTCCCACCCCTCCTCCTCCTCCTCCTCCTCCTCCTCCTCCTCCTCCTCCTCCTCCTCCTCCTCCTCCTCCTCCTCCTCCCAGAGACAGCCCCGCCGCCCCGCGTCATCGTCTCCGACGGCCCCGGGGTCCGCGAGCGGCCTCCAAGGAGGACGAGCACCGAGAGCACCGTCGGTCCGGTCCGTTGTCAAGGCGCGTGAGGCGACAAAAAGCGCTGAGTCTGAGGTGCGTTTCAAGAAAACGCACCCTTTGGTGCGTTTTCTTGACCCTGGGGTGCGTCTCAAGAAAACGCTGACCCTGACAAAAAACGCTGACCCTGAGGTTGCACCTCCTGGCGGCAAAAAAAAAATCGCCAGGAGGTGCAACCTGACTACAGGCAGCCCGTATCACAGGGATGCGCGACAGGGATGCAAGGGCCTCGGAGGGCCAAGAATGACGTTCTTCGAGCGAGGCTGGCCCGCGAAGGTCGCCAGGGAGGGGCCGAAGGGGCAAGGATGCAAAGGGTACCCTCGGGAAGCTTGCCCGTTTTTAATACATGCTCTGCGTGCGGATCATGTATTAGAAGTGAAGGGATTTAGTATTAAAAACAAGCATGAGTTCATGCATCGATTTTCTCATTGATTCATCATGTATTGAAAATCCTATATCTTTAAAAATCCTATGCGGGTTGACTGTAAGGGGTCTGGGTCGGGCGGTCGAAGATCGGCCCCTGGGCCCATCACGGGGCGCGCTCGGGCAGAGGCGGATCCAGTTTTTGGCGACGAGAGGCCTCCCGGGGCCTCCCAAGGACAGCACAAAAGCCTGTGACATCGAAGCTCGACCCCTCGAGCCTCGAGGGAGTCCGTGCCCGACGTCGGTGCCGAGAAGGGGGCGGTGCAACCCGAGGGGAGGCCCGAAGTGGTGCGGCCGCCGAGCAGCAGGGGGCAAGCTGCGAGGAGGATGGCAAACACGCCCGAGAAAGGCCGGCCCCTCGTCGCTCAACCCCACGGCCCTCGAGGCCCAAGCGCCGTGCGCAGAAGGCTGGGAGGAAGGATGCGTGCCCTGAGGGGACCGAGCCCCGGACCCCAGGGGCCAGCGCGTCATCCCGAGTCGTTCGCTGTCAGCCCTGGGGCCTGTGGAGGGCCGGAAGCGGCGAAACACCTCAGGACCCGCTTGCCTCCGAACCACGCTGCTCCACGGCGACGAACGGGCGACAGAAGCCACCGGCGGCATCCGTTAGGCGGGCGGCCCCGCGTCTCGAATGCACACAGAGTCCGCGGCGACACCGACAGCGAGGCCCGTCCGAAAACGGACAGGAACCGGAATCTTCGTCCCCATTCTCTCCGTACCCATCTGGGGGCCTCCCGGATGGGGTTCGAGCAGACGGGGTCGGAGGATCGCGCCGCATCGACGCTGCATAGCCGATGCACTGGCGACGTCGGCGATACATCGGAGAGAACATCGGGTTCCACCTCGAGCCGCATCGCCGATGCGGCGCGATCCTCTGGCCTCGTCCGCTCAGACCCCACCTTTGAGCAGGGACCGACCGTCCCGGCATTCCTATAGGCCTCCCACGAAATCTTCTTAGAACCCAAGGTTGTTTAATAAGACAGACCATGTTCTTAGAACATATAAACCAGCTGTGCTAAAACAAAACAGTCTCAGCCAGAAATGTTCCAAGAACATTTCGTGCAGACCACCCACAAGGTTCTTAGAACATCCCTTGGTGGGTCTATAGGCAAGCCAAGACGCTTCGCCGCTGCTTGACGCCTGGGAGGCTGGATCCCTTTGATCCTACCGACTTCCGACGCTGCTTACCAGCCTGGAACATACCCCTGTCCCTATGCTGGGCACCTCCTCATCACGGTGCCAATCTTAGGGATTCCCTTATTTTTTGAGGGCGAATCCCTAAGATTGTCATCGCCTTTTGGCGTGTCAATCATAGGGATAGGGATACGTTCGAGGCTGGTAAACTGCAGGAGAAGGCCGGGCGCCAGGCTCGAGGCCGCGGCCGGCGCCGCCGGAGCCAGACCGCGGCGGCGGGCAGCGGGCGGCCTTGGACCACGGGCTCGCACTTGGGGTCCTGGGCGGCGGGCAGCGCGAGGCCCGCGCCCTCGCGGGGAGGAGGAGGAGGAGGAGGAGGAGGAGGAGGAGGAGGAGGAGGAGGAGGAGGAGGAGGAGGAGGGAGGAGGAGGAGGAGGAGGAGGAGGAGGAGGAGGAGGAGGAGGAGGAGGAGGAGGAGGAGGAGGAGGAGGGGGGAGAGGGGGGGGGGGGAGGAGGAGGAGGAGGAGGAGGAGGAGGAGGAGGAGGAGGAGGAGGAGGAGGAACTTCTGCTCCGCACGCGCGGCGGCCGCGGCGACGCGATGCACCCTGCAAGCGGACAGCGCACCGCTCCGCTCCACGTGGCGGGCGGGCTGGGAGGGGCTCGGGACGTGGACGCCTTGGGGGCCGCCGGGAGGTGGTTTTACCAGCCTCGAACGTATCCCTATCCATAAGATTGGCACGCCAAGAGGCGATGACAATCTTAGGGATCCGCCCTCAAGACATAAGGAACTCCCTAAGATTGGCATCGTGATGAGGAGGTGCCCAGCATAGGGGTAGGGATATGTTCCAGGCTGGTGAGGGTTGGCGTGTCGAGCCGCCGCGCGGGAGGGACAGGCCCAGACAGCCGGCCGCTCCAGGAACTCTTCGGTGCGTGGGCCCCGGAGGTCCCTGGTGCCGGTTCTTCGTCTCGCGAGCTGTT
>CAUYUJ010021054.1:0-7500 GCA_963575745.1 Prorocentrum cordatum | reverse complement strand
GGTCGAGACCTCTGGGGGTCGACGTCATATGCGGGCAAGGTTCGTATCCATATCCAGTGCGTCGTGTTTTTTTTTGGTTGGGGGGAAGGAGCGTCACAAGGCCGAGGCGCACTGGACATGCATAAAAATCGAGCCTCTGGGGGGCAAATTTATCCATATCCAGCGCGCCTCTGGTTCCTGGGGAAGGGAACCCGAAACTCCATCTCGCAGTGGACATGGACAGAAGTATTGCCCGCATCATAGAGCAAGCACGACGGCGGGGGCCTGGGTCTGGGAGCAGCGTGTGGGCCCCAGGGCCGCCATCGCCATACGGCTGGATCCGCTCGACGTTCTGCGCAGAACGCGCCCCTAATGCGGGATGACGATTAATAAAAAAATGGGAGAGAACGATTAAAACATAGTTGTCTGCTATTTCTGCACAACTCTCTGACTGGAGGAGAACGATTTAAAACATAGTTTTCTAGCCCGCGGCCGGTTTTTTCTGATCGTCATCCCGGGCGCCGCCGCGTGAACACGACCCCCGGTGATTGATTAATCGTCATCCTCCATTATCCGGAGGCTGATATCTCTTACTCCCAGAGCCCAGACCCTGAGATCCGACGGTGCAGAAAAGGTGCAGCATCGCAAAGCATCGCGCCCGGACCCCCGGACCCCATCTTTCTGCGTCATGTTTCGGGCCGGATCGATCCGTGCGGCTCCCATGGGGGCCCGAAGTGGAGCGAGAACGCCCGGCTCAAAAAAAGTGACTCGCCAGGATCTCATGGGGACCCCCTCGCGTCGGGAACGCATCGCGACGGGAGTGGCCCTCTCATCGTCCGGGCCCATCGCTGGGCCACGGGATCCTGTCAACAAAGAACTTCGGGATACAACCGAAGGGGCCCAGGGACACACACATGAATATAAACAAATCCCAGGATTCCCAATCTTTTTCCATATTTTCTGAAGTTTCGACTTCCCCCCCACTTCCCAGATTCTCCCACATGTTTTAGAAATCGACAATTACTTGTGTCTGTGTGTTTCTCCCTTCTGAAACACTGGTCCCCGGGAAAGGGGTCGAGACCTCCAAGGGGCCACGCTCTGCGAAAAAGCTGGGAGCCGAGAACGACGCCGACGACGACGGCGACGGCGCCGAGAGCTTCGCCGTCGGGCGATCCCGAAGACGTTCTCGCTGCCGCGGCGGGGCGCTGACTGACCAGGACGGACAGGCGCTCACTGCGGGTGCTCACTGCCACTGCCGACGTCGACTGCCAAGACGCCCCGTTGCGAGCAGTTCTAGATGCCTCCCAACTGCGGATGGGGTCGGAGGATCGCGCCGCATCGTCGATGCATCGCCGATGCATCGGCGACGCCGGCGTCGAGGAAGTCGGGCATCAATCACATCGAGTTGCATCCCCGATGCATCGGCGATGCGGCGCGATCCACCGACCCCACCTGCTCGGAATCCACCTTGGAGGCCCGGAAGAGCGCGCTCTCAACCGCACATCGGCCACACGCAAGAGTGACCCTGAGCAAGAGTTACCTCCGGTGCGCGGCCTTGGGGGGCCGCGTGGGGGCCACATCCGAGCACGCAGGCCACTGAGGATCGAGGTTCCAGGATCGAGAATCGGTGTTCGAGGATCGAGGCTCGAGGCTCCACATCCCAGGATCGAGGCTCGAGGCTCGAGGATCACTGGGGTGGCCCGTGGGCCCGCACCAGAAGGCCACTCCAGCGAGAGGGTCACTCGCCACGCGCAGCCGAGCATAACGGGCCTCGATCCCCCTGAGGCTGACGAGCCCACGGGCGATGACACTCTCGGGGAGGTGCGCCCTCAGAAGAAGGGGGAACATCCCCAAGATCGGCATCGAGATCCGGGGATGCCAATCACGGGGACAGGGATCTGTCCAGGGCTGGTGAGAGCCCAGACATCCTCCGGCAGAGCTTCTGCCATCTGCGGCCCCAGAGGTCCCGACCCCTGACCTGGGGCGCGTTCTGTTGTCCAGGATCCGTTCTGAGGGCCCCCAGGCCCGACAACGGGCCCGGGAGGCCGAAACTCTATCCGGAGGATTGACCAAAACTGATGCCGCAAGGACGACCTTCCTCCGTCGTCGTCCGAGGGGTGACCGGAGAGAGGAGAGGGGCGGGGGGGAAGCAGCGACCTCGAGGAGGAGGGCCGCGGAGGAGGATTGGTCGGGGAGGACCAGGGAGGAGAGGGAATCGGGGGGCCCCCGAAGCTCCTATGGAACATCGCCGGAGTGGAAAACGCACATCCCCAGAGGTCTGGTCGAACGGGCGTCGCAGGGTCTTGGGCGGAGCGCACGGAGGGGGCGGGGGCGGGGAGGGGAGGCTCTCGAAGAGGGCCAGGGGGTGCTTCTCAAAAGCCCTCCTGCCTTCCAAGAGCTCGCCCACGAGATCCCCTGGGCCACTCCTAAGAAGCACCCCCCCGCCTTCTGGGAGCAGAGCGCAGCGCGCGCATCGTGGGCGTCCGAGAGGGGGGCGTCCAAGAGGAGGGTTCGCAGATCATGGCTGGCAGCATGTGCGCGGCCCCGGGGGGGGGGGGGCCAAGGGACGCACTGAAATGAGCAGAGGCGCCATGACATCGGGAGAGACATCATGGCCCCCGCCATGGAATCCCTCCAAACGTAATCCTCGCCCCCCTCCTTGGCCGCCCCCGACGCGCGCGAAACGGGCCCCGAGGGCACGGGCCCTGGACCCCCATGGTGCCTCCCCCTAGGACGAGACCGCCGCCCGGAGCCGCTCTCCGGCAGCCCATGGGGCCTGCGCAGGGCCCCGAGAGGGCCCGAAGACGGGCGACAACCCTCGGGACCCGCCTCTGGGGAAACCAAAGAGGTACTCCAGATTTCGTAATAAAGGGAGGGGGGTCTCATTTCGGGGGGGGGTCGCTTCCAGGCTATCTTGGAGGGCCTGGGGGGGTCTGGGGACGATGTTTTGGAGGGTTCTCCCACGGGGGAGGTCTGAAATGGCTTGTCTTGGAGGGTCCAGACCCCCTCCCTTTTATTACGAAATCTGGAGTACCCACACCGCTGCTCCCCGGACCTCTCCCGGGGTGCCTTCTGACCAGAACTTCGAGGCGAATCCAGCGGTGGCGACGAGGGCCTCCCAGCAGGCCCCACAGAAAGGAGAGAACGAGGAGAGGGGTTAGGGGTACGGGCACCTTTTCCTCCTCTACACAAGCGCGTTCCACTACTCGCAAGGTAACTGCTCGCAAATGGCCTGGATCCGCCGCGGGGGATTCACGATTCGTGGCATCGGAGAAGACACATGTTTTTCGGACGTTTGCGAGTAGGCACTTTGCGAGTAACTAGTGGAACGCGCTCGGTGACCCTTTGAGTTTCCCTCGGGATCCGTTTCTCCCCCATGGCGAGAGGCGAATCCAGCGGTGGCGACGATGGCCTCCCAGGAGCCCCCAAAAAGGGGGAAACGAGGAGAGGGTAGAGGTACGGGTACCTTTTCCTCCTCTGAGTTTCCCTCAGGATCCGTTTCCCCCATGGCGATCATGGATATCTTCTGACCCGGGTCAATCCAGAACCAGGGTCTGTCAAGCCTTGCAAACCCCTGCAAGCTCCTGCACCCAAAACCGGGTCCACGCGCAGGACCCTGCAAGATCCGGCGGGATATCCCGGGCCAGTGCGACCCTGGCCCTGCAGGATCCTGCAAGCTCGGGCGCTCTGGCTGACCCCCGTTTGCCTTGACCCCCGTCTCTTGAGCCCCCATCGGCATCGCATCGGCTCGTGCCGGCCAGGACCGACCTCGGGTCGGATCGGATCGGATCGAGACGGGCCCGGCCCACGAAGAAGCGGGGGAGGAGGAGGAGGAGGAGATGGAGGAGGAGGAGGAGGAGGAGGAGGAGGAGGAGGAGGAGGAGATGGAGGAGATGGAGGAGATGGAGGAGAAGGAGGAGGAGGAGGAGGAGGAGGAGGAGGAGATGGAGGAGAAGGAGGAGGAGGAGGAGGAGGGGAAGGAGGAGGAGGAGGAGGAGATGGAGGAGCCCCGAGGCGAGAGAGGGCGCTCCTCGGGCCGGGGCAGCTGTGCCGCTTGACGTCGCCCGGCGAGGGGCCGGCTGTGCCGCTCGACGTCGCCGGGCTCGATGCGCCGGCCGCCGAGGGTCTCCGGGATCTCCTGGGGGCGCGCGCTGCGGGGTCCTAAGGGGCGCACGCGAGCGAGCAGGCGCGACCCTGAGGTCCGCCGCCTACCACTGTAATACGCAGAGGCCGCGTTCCGGCGCGGGTGCATTCAGCGCGGAATTGTCTTCGCATGTTTTTTTCAATGGCCTGTGAAAGTTGTCCTGTTCTGCCGATGCGCCGTCTAGGCGCGGGCTTTTCCTGTCCTGTCCACGGCTGGATCCGCTCGACGTTCTGAGCAGAACGCACCCCCTGTCCGGAGGCTGATCTCTCACTCCCAGATCCCAGGCCCTGAGATCCGACGTTGCAAAAAAGTGCAACGTCGCAGGAAATCACGCCCGGACCCCCGGACCCCATCTTTCCGTCACTCTTCGAGGTAGATCGATCCGTGAGGGTCCCGGGGCGCGCGCTTCTGGGTCCAAGGGCGCACGCGGGCGAGCAGGCACTTGCGGCCCATGAGCCCAAACATCCCCTGACCCTCCAGGAGGGCTAAAAAAGTAGCACCAGGTCGTCGACGTCTTAGATCTTGTCGAGGTTTGAGGCAGTCCAGCTAGGTCTATAGGTCTGGAGTGCTATTTTTCAGCACGCTGGAAGGTCAGGGATATCGCCCCCCGAGATCTTCACTGGCGCTGCAAATGTTTTTGCCACGGGCGGTTTCGCTCCATTGCGGGCCCCGGGGGCCTCACAGATCGAGCCGCGTCGAAAAATGACGCCTAAGGGTGGGGTCCAGCGCTCTGGGCGTGATTTCCTGCCACGTTGCAATTTTTTGCGTAACGTCGGATCTCAGGGATCGTCCATATGTTGTTCGGGCTTCTCGTCTTCCCCACTCGCTCCCAGACTCTCGCACAGCCCACTCGCCCTCCGGGCCAGAGTGGTCTCGAGCGAGTGCTTCCCAGACATCTGGCCGCTCCAATTACACGCGTGAGAGCCCGGGGTCTGGACCACTTCCCAGGGCCGGCTTCTCATCCCGAGGCGTTTCGTTGACGGTCCCGAGGCCCGGCGAGGACCCCCCGAGGTCGAATACGGCAAAAACTGGCCGCTCCAATTTGTTCGGTCGGAGCGTCGGATCTGTGGGATTCTTTCCTCTTCCAAAAGCCTCCTCCCTTTGGCGAGGGGTGCCCTCCCCCTCCTGCGCGCCGGGGCGGCGCGCATCTTGTTTGGAGGGAAGGAAGAGAGTGGAGCGGACATCAAGATTCGAGTGGGGAATCGACCACAGAATGGATTTGCACCACAATTGCTGTTTCGTCGAATCCACAGAAACATACGTAGAGCATTCGCTAGATCTACGGAGCAGTATACGCATCTTTCGTAGATCTGGCGGAACATCAACGTTGGCAGTAAAGCAATTGGCAATTCTGTAGTCGACCCCATGCTCCCAGACTTTGAAATTCGGGCCCCGAATGCGCCACGCCAGGGCAGGGAGGAGGACTAGGACGAGGACGAGGACGAGGACGAGGACGACCAAGGCCGCGCTAACGGCGATGTTGGTTAACGGAGATGTTGGGAAATTGATGTTTGTGACACCGAGCTCGCGCAAAACAAATTGTAGGAAATCGCGGACCACACATCCCTACATTTCGAATGTGCGATTGTACCGAACGAAGACGACGCAGCGAATTGTAGGAACACACAAGCCACGCGCTCCTACAATTGGCTTGGCCACGAAGCACGCCTTCCTACAATTGGTCTTCCTACGTCGCCGTCAGCCAACACACCGTTAGCGCGTCTACGGGACGAGAACGAGGACGAGGACGACGACGACGACGACGCCGACGGCGCCGACGCCTCCGAGGGGCTGATGTTTTGCCTATTCTTGAATATTCCTCCTGTAGAGGCACGGGCCCGAGTTAAGTCGATGCGTGCGGTGCAACGGAGGCGGCGTGCATGCTCGGGTTGGGCCCCGCAGCGCGCTCCGAAAGCCGCGCACCACAAGGTCACTCCGGCGAAGGGCCACTCTCAAGTGACGTGCAGACGAGAAGACTCACGGCGGAGGCGTGTCTGCAACATGCTAGGCCTCCGAAGTGCTCCAGGAGGCTCGCTGGGCGGCGTGCATCGAGCCTGCGACGAGCTGGTGGACCACGCCGACCTCTGAGGCCCACCTGGCCTGCCAAGAGGCTCGAAACCTGCGAAGGCCATGCGCTCGAGACACACCGCACGTGGGCTCGGCGCTGGACAGACATGGGTCCACGTGTCCACCCAACCCTCGCCAGTGCCAGCCACGTCGCGCGTGCCCAGCCTCCTGGCACTCGGCTCCTGGCGCCAGCGATTATTGTGGCATGCTCGGGACGCCTTGCGGAGCGCAGGCTGCACGGGCGCTGCCGAGGCAGTAACGGGACGTGCACCAAGGCGTGCGGGGGTGTGCACAGACAGCCCCCCAGGGATACTGTAGTCCAAGCTTGCCCCAAGAGGCCCCCCCCCCTGAGGCAGCCCGGGAGCGCCCTCCCGCTCCTCAGTGCTGCGGGGCGGGGATCGCACAGTTAGGAGTGCACAGGGGGTGCTCGGGCCGCCCAGGGGTGGAGTATGGTGAGTATGGTGAGTAAGTGCACGCACGTGCCGCTCTACGTCGGTGGGGGAGGGGCGGGAGACGGGACGAGCGGGAGGAGCAGAGCGGCCTCGGCGACGCAGGAGCTGCCCGGCGGAGGGCCGGGCGTGGCTCTGCCGCTGCCGCCTGGCCACGAACACGCACGGCGGAGCAGCGCCGAGGAGCCTGGGGCCCGCTGCAGAGTGGGCACGCACGGCAGAAGTTGTGTTTCGGATTTCCTTCCATGCTGCCCCGCACAACGGGAGCAGGGGGGACGAGGGAGGGCCCTCTTCGTGGCGAAGGGCAGGGGTACAGGCAGCGTTGGGGACTGCTTCATGGACCAATCACCCCGAATCCCACAAGCGCCTCGCTGTCACGCCACAGCGTGATCCCACCAGAGGGTAGTATGCAGCCCCCCGGATGAGCGCTGAGCAGGGAGCTCCGAAACTCGAAAGCAAGCCCCCCCCTCTCGTTCCAGCGACCCCTGGCCAGGAACAGGGCACACTGAAAGTCTCAAGATAGCCACAGGCGTAAGACACCCCGCTGCAAGAGATCTCAGCCACACTCCTCCTCGTCGACCACTGAGAGTCCTGAAGTGCCCCAGACTTTCTCTGGGTCCCCGGGCCCCTCCGGGGGGATGCGACACTTCCCGCGGGGCACCTGCTGGCAAGCAGGCCCCCTGTTTGATGTGCCTCCCGGAGAAAGCCGGCCGGGACTGCCTGAGGCGGCTGCCCGTGAACAGCCCATAACCTCGCCGACGGGCCCGCATCTTTCAACTCGCTTTTGCTGCCGGGCGCCGCTCGCGGGCCTCGGGGTCAGTCCCGCTCCGGCCAGCACTTCAAAAAACGATCTGGGGGGGG
>CAUYUJ010021053.1:143193-145601 GCA_963575745.1 Prorocentrum cordatum | reverse complement strand
CCTCCTCCTCCTCCTCCTGCATCAGAAAATGGCCGCAGCCGTCGCGGTACCATGAGACATACGCCGAAGCAGGAGCGCACGGGGCAGCTCTGCCTACGGCGCGCCTCTGCTCCGAGCAGGCTCCCCGACCCAGATCTCCGGCGCGGCGCCGAAACCTGCGCCCCATCCCGAGCCCCAGCGCTGTCCCTGCCAGCGCCGAGCTCCGTGGCCCCCAACGAGGCCCCGAGTTCCGAAGACAGACAGCGGAGGGACGGCGCGTGCGAACGCTACTCCTCGACGCCCTGCCCCAAGCCCAACTCGTCTGGCCGGGCCTTCTGACTCGGGAGGAGGCGGCCGTCCATGGGTTTGGCAGCGCCGCTGCTGCTGTTCGTCTTCGTCCTGCTCCTTCTGCATCCTCCTCCTTCTCATCCTGCTCATCCTCCTGCTCGTCCGCCACCTCCTCCTCATTCTCCCCCTCCTCCTATGCACGCAGCTCGCCTTGTCCGACTGCGCATATACAAGGTCTTTGTCTTTGTGGGAGCTCAAGGTCCGCAAAATGACACGTGCTCACGAACAGCGAAACATCAGCGCAATGGGAAGCGAGGGGCGCGAAGGGCAGGCTGTCAGAGATGGCGCGAGCGCAGTTGATTTGATTTTGTTGTACTCACCCGTCTCGGAACAACCTACAAAAAGGACCCCTAACCCTTTGGGAGGGGACCTAAGTCAGGAGGGCCCAAAACACTAGCGATAGGGGGTCACTTCTGCAGATGTATCGAACCAAGCTGCCCAGAATTGTTCTCCCTCGTACTAAGACGGGGATCTAAGTGAGACCACGTCTTCATCATGTTATTGGGGTAAGAGGTTCTCTTGTGCTCGATGAGTCGCCCCTCCTCTCCCCCCCTCACCCCCCTCCACGGGACGAAACGCGGACCAGCGCGGGGCGCAGCCTTTTGCCGCCTGGTCCAGGTGGATGATCCAAATCTTCCGCCGCGCCGCCTCGCCGTCCAGCCCGCGCCGAGTCGCAAGACGCAAGGGAGGAAGGGGGGGGCGAAGCCGACTGCAAGAGAAGATGGACGAGGAGGAGGACTGGAGGACATGAAGGGAGGACATGGACGGGGCGGATGAGGTGAAGGAAGACGACCAGTGCATACCCTAGACTCATCGACGATGTTGGGATACACCCTCCCTCAAGTCTCCCCCTTGATAGGCCCCATACACGGGTTCATTGGCACTAAAGGAATTACTCCGTTGGGGGGGACAACCGTGCGAAAATCCTGAAGCGTGCCAAAACGCCATTCCTGAGACTCCAACGCCACGGATCAACCTGACTGTTGCGTCTTGGCAATCCTGAATCGTGCTAGAACACCAGTCCTGGGACTTCAACACCGCGAGTGAACGCGACTGTTGCGCCCTGACAACCCTGAATCGCTCCAAAACGCAGTTTATGGTATGCTAGCCTTGAGAACCAATGAAACTCGCACACATGTGTAAAACGGATGTGCAGGGCACAAGGGCGAGATCCACATGTTGAGAAGGAACCGCCATCAATCCAAGAAACTCCTGCAATTGGTTGAAACGAATGCGCGCGGCGCTGGGGCGAGAGCCACATTCTTAAAACCACCCGCCCCCAATCCGTGAAACTCTTGAAACGAATGTGTGCGGCGCAAATGCGAGAGCCACATGTTGACAACCATCCGCCCTCAATCCTTACAGTTGTTGTCTACTTCTAAGCTTCATGATCACAAATGGTGAACAAATCTCAGGCGAAACGCCTGGCCCGCCCTTTCGACCAGCCTCGGGGTGCGACAGTGAGGAGGTATCTATAAGGAAAAGGAATCGAGGGGAGGAGAAGATAGAGGAGATTGAAAATGATGATGGTGAGATGCGGATGGGGGAGCAGCAGCCCTCAAAGGCTGTTCACAAGGAGTAAAGAAAAAGGAAGGATGAAGGAGGGAGTATGTGAGGGGGCGCATGGAGATCTGAAACGGTCATGAGAAAAGACTACGGAGCTCGTGGAGGTTCAAGCTGCCCCCCCCCCGTGGACTCATTATAGTTGTCACCATCATCATCATCATCATCATCATCATCATCATCATCATCATCATCATCATCATCATCATCATCAACAGCATCATCGTCCTCTTCCCCATCATCGTCATCATCGTCATCATCCTCATCTGGATCATCATGATCATTGGCATCAAAATCATCATCAGCAGCAGCATCACACTCACAACCATCATCACGTTCAGCATCACCAACATCATCGTCAACAGCATCAGCATCAGCATCCTGTTCAACCTCCTCCTCGCCGCATCATATCCTTAATCTTCCTCGGCAGCATCATAAGCACCATCATAAGCTCATCCTCCTCCTTCCGCATCCTTCCTCATCCTGTATCCCTACCACACACCACACACGCAATATGA
>CAUYUJ010021053.1:80693-138193 GCA_963575745.1 Prorocentrum cordatum | reverse complement strand
GCATCATCATAATCAGCATCGTCAACAGCAGCATCATCAGCATCAGCATCACCATCAGCATCATCAGCATCGCCATCATCATCATCATCATCATCATCATCATCATCATCATCATCATCATCATCATCATAATCGTCATCATCAGTATCAGCATCATCGTCATCAACAGCATCAGCATCATCATCAGCATCATCATCAGCATCAGCATCATCGTCATCGGCATCGACATCGTTTCCATCACCATCATCAGCAGCAGCATCATCAGCAGCATAAAAAAATATCATCGGCAGCATGATTGTCATCGTCAGCAGCAGCATCATTACTATCAGCGTCGTCGCACTCTGCAGCAGCATCTTCATGAAAAACAGCATCGTCAGCGTCAGCATCAACATCATCATCATCAGCAGCAGCAGCATCAGCATCATACTCACCATCAGTCTCAGCACCATCAAACACACCACCACCATCGTCGACAGCATCGCCACAACCACCACCAGCATCATCAGCATCGTCATCAGCATCATCACCATCATCATCAGCATCATGACCATCTTCATCATCGTCATCATCGCCATCCTCATCCGCATCACGACCACTACCACCACCACCATCCTCATCATCCTCATCCCCACGACCATCGTCATCACAATCACGATCAGCATTACCATAACCGTCACCGTCATGACCATCACCACCATCATCACGACAACCACCACCCTCGTCATCGCCAACACCACCATCGCCACAATCGCCGCCATCAGCATCATCATCATAATCACCAGCAGCAGCAGCATCAACATCAACATCATCATCATCATCATCATCATCAGCATCATCATCATCATCATCATCATCATCATCATCATCATCAGCAGCATCATCATCACCACCATCGTCATGATGCATCCCCCCTCCCGCCTCTTCCTCCTCATCCTCCCCCTCTTGGGCCTGCAGGCGAGCCTATGCGAAACTACCAGGCCACCCACTGAACCCGGCGAGCGCCCTGTAGGCGATCAGGACCTCCCCCTGCCTGCCGCCACAGTCGGCCTCCCGGGCCGCCCCTGCTGGCGAGCCTAGCGCGCCAGCTCGACCTCCTTCCTCCACCTCCTCCTTATCCTCCTCCCCCTACTGATTCTCATCCTCCTCCTCCTCCTCCTCCTCTTCCTCCTCCTCCTCTTCCTCCTCCTTATCCTCCTCCTCCTCCTCCATCCCTTCCCCTCCACCCCCCTGGGCTCCCACCATGGCGGGGGGGGGGGGCACCGCTGCCACGTGCGTTGCGTCCATCGCCTGCGCCCTCTCCAGCGCCACCTGCAGAGCCGCGGCGTCTCCTGTGAAGGCAACCGCCGCAAGATCCGCGCGGCGCGGATTCCGAGCTGCCGAGCTCCTCATCAACCTCCCCTACTTCCTCCTCCTCCACCCGCCTCCTCTTCCTCCTCCTCCTCTTCCTCCTCCTCCTCCTCCTCCCCTCCTCCTCCTCTCCTCCTCCTCCTCCTCCCTCCTCCCCTCATTCTCCTTCTCCTCCTTGTCCTCCTCCTCCTCATCCTCCTCCTCCTCCTCCTCCTCCTCCTCCTCCTCCTCCACCCTCCTCCCCCCTTCTCCTCCTCCTCTCTTCCTCCTCCACCTGCTCCTCCCTCCTCCTGCTCCTCCTCCACCTCCTCGTCCTCCTCCTCCTCCTCCTCCTCCCTCCTCCTCCTCCTCTCCTCCTCCTCCTGCTCTCCTCCTCCTCCTCCTCCTCCGCCTCCTCCACCTCCTCCTCCTCCTCCCTCCTCCTCCTCCTCCTCCTCTACTCCTCCTCCTCCTCCTCCTCCTCCTCCTCCTCCTCCTCCTCCTCCTCCTCCTCCTCCTCCTCCTCCTCGTCCTCCTCGTCCTCCTCGTCCTCCTCGTCCTCCTCGTCCTCCTCGTCCTCCTCGTCCTGCTCCTCCTCCTCGTCCTCCTCGTCCTCCTTCGCCTCCTCCTCCTGCTCCCTCTCCTGCTCGTTTCCTCCTCCTCCTCCTCCTCCTCCTCCTCCTCCTCCTCCTTCTCATCATGATCATCAGCAGCAGCAGCATCATCAGCAGCAGCATCATCATCAGCAGCATCATCATCAGCATCACCACCATCATCATCATCATCATCATCATCATCATCATCATCATCATCATCATCATCATCATCATCATCATCATCATCATAGGCATCGACATCATCATCAGCACCAGCAGCATCAGCATAATCATCAGCATCATCACCACAACCACCACCAACATCATCATCAGCAGCAGTCGTCATCATCATCATCAAAATCATCATCACCATCAGCATCATCATCACAATAATCGTCAGCATCATCATCATCATCATCATCAGCCTCGTCAGCACCATCAGCATCATCATCATCAGCATCACCCTCACCAGCATCATCATCAGTAGCAGCATCATCATCGTGATGGTCATTATCATCATCATCATCAGCAGCAGCATCATCAGCGTCATCATCAATATCGCCATCATCATCATCAGCAGCATCAGCACCATCATCAGCATCCTCATCATCAGCATCATCCTCACCACCGGTATCAACAACCACATCGTCACCACCATCATCGTCATCGTCATCGTCATCGTCATGATCATCATCATCATCATCATGATGAGCAGCAGCATCATCAGTGTCATCGTCAGCATCGCCATCATCATCATCAGCAGCAGCATCATCATCAGCATCATCACCATCACCATTATCAACATCATCATCAGCATCACCATCATCATCAGCATCATCATCCTGATCACCATCATCATAACCCTCATCATCATCAGCAGCAGCAGCAGCACCATCATGAGCATCATCATAATCTGCGTTAGCAGCAGCAGCAGCATCATCATCATCATCATCATCATCATCAGTATCATCATTATCATAATCATCAGCAGTAGCAGCAGCATCATCATCATCATCATCATCATCATCAACAACATCAGCCTCATCATATCCATCTCATTCTTCATACACATAATTTTCCTCAGAATCCTCAGCATCATCGACAGCATCAGCATGCTCATCATAATCAGCATCAGCATCAGCATCATCACCAAATACATCATCACCATCGTAAGCATCGCCATCCGCTTCAACGTCAACATCACGATCGCAATGACAAGTATCATCATCATCATCATCATCATCATCTTCATCATCATCATCATCAGCACCATCCGTATTATGGCCATCATCATCAGCATACGTATCATCATCATCATCATCAGCATCATCATCATCATCATCATCATCATCATAGTCAACATCAGAGTCAGAATCATCATCAGCATCGTCGCAGTCGTCATCGTCATCATCATCATCATCATCATCATCATCATCATCATCATCATCACCCTCGTCATCATCATCATCATCATCATCATCATCATCATCATCATCATCATCATCATCCGCATCGTCATCCTCATCATCATCATCATCAGCATCAGTCCAAGCATCATCATAATCATCAGCCGCATCAGCGTCATCATCATCAGCATCATTAGCATAGGCAGAAACATCATCATCATCATCATCAGAATCATCATCAAAAGCATCATCGGCATCATCATCAGCATCATCATCACCAGCGGCACCAGCATCATCATCATCAGCAGCAGCAAAAGCATCAACATCATCAGCAACCGATCACCATCATCAGCAGCATCGCAATCAGCATCGTAAACACCATCAGCACCATCATCATCAGCAACAACAGCATTCGCATCAGCATCAGCATCATCACCAACCTCAGCATCAGCATCATCAGCATCATCAGCAGCATCAGCATCATTTTCAGCAGCATCAGCATCATGATCATAATCATGATCAGCATCAGAAACATCACCATCATCAGCATCATCATTACCATCATAAGCATCATCATCAGCAGCAGCATCGTCATCTTCGTCGTAATCAGCATCACCGTCATCATCACCATCATGATCATCAACCTCATCATCAGCATCAGCATCTCCATCATCATAATAATCATCATCATCATCAGCAGCAGCATAACCAACAGCATAGCATCATCAGCAGCAGACTCATCAGCATCATCATCATCATCATCATCATCATCATCATCATCATCAGTATCGTCATCACCATCATCAGCAGCATGATCAGCAGCGTCATTATCGTCATCATAGTAATCATCAGCATCAGCAGCAACATCCTAACCATTATAATCATCATCAGCATCATCATCCTTTTCCTCATCCTCATCCTCATCCTCATTACCATCATCATCCTCATCATCATCCTCATCATCCTCATCCTCATCCACATCATCATCATGATCACCACCATCATCATCATCATCATCCCTCCTCCTCCTCCTTCTCCACCCCCCTCCTCCTCCTCCTCCTGCCCCATCGATATCCCACTCACAACAAATTAGACAACTTCATATAAGATGAAAGACTGACTGCACTGCTGAAACTCAGACTCAACAAGTGGCCTGTCTAGGTCCAAGGATGCCTACAGCACGACTTGGCTATCTGCTCCGTGATGCGAAAGGCACCCGCTTCTGCACCCCCTTCCTCTACTCCTCCTCCTCCTCCTTCTCCTCTTCCCTCTCCGCCCCTCTTCCTTGTGAGCAGCTCCTGCCTGTCGGGCAGCCAGACGAAGTCGCTGGGGCAAGCCGGCGTGTCGCGTGAGACACCCCTGCCGCTTACGAGCTGGAAGCTCCAGTGCCTCAGCAGTGGCAACGATGCGAGGTTGGTTTCAAAACGGTGTTCAAAGACATCGGACAGGTACACAGATGGCGCGCGGGCTCGCTTTCATTCAAGGGGGCTCTCGTCTTGGCGCCGCACTCGCTCGCCTTTAAACCACAGCAGTGATGCCGACGAAGGGAGAAGTGCGTTCCAAGAGGGGTTCTCGCCTTGGCGCCGCGCACACTCGCCATGGCGAACTCAACAACTGCGCGTATGGAGGGCAGTCCTGTTTCAACACGAGGCCTTCGCCCGACACTCTTCAGCACGTACTTCTGCGAGCGTGCAGATGTGCAACCACAGCACGGATGGAGGGCGGCTCCTTGTTCAAGAACGGGCCTCCCGCTTGTAGAAAGAGCTAGAGTAGGAGCTCGATCACCAGAAACCTTCCCCAAGAAACCCAACCCTGAGACCCCAGGACGTCCGTGCATTTCTGGTGTGGGAACGTCACGCTTTCCGTAGTAAAAACATCGAAACCCACGAAACCCAGGGCACCTTGGAGCCAAGCATGGTGTTTCTTGGCATGGGTTTCCCCTGTAGCCTTGCCGGCCAGAAGTCGAACAGCTGGAACAGCTGCGCTGACAGGAGGGGTGGGTCTCATCTCGAAAGCGGGGCTGCCGCTGGCTACTTCTCTGAACCTGCTGCCGCCATCCTAGCTCGAGGGTTGGAGGGCATGTGATCCTCAGTGCGCCATATCCTCACACACCCACTTCGCGCCTCACAGCAGACAGGACCGCTAGCTGTTACCCAACCATTTCCAATCTCTGCGCTTTCCGTTTACCGACGCGTGCGCACTCACCGTATGACAGAAGCAGCGCGGCCAGTGGCATGGGACTCCACCCTCTCTACGGCAGCACAAAAAGGGGGCTCCCGCCCGAAGTGCGGGCGCCCACGGGGGCGCACGTCTTGGAGGGGGGGCCAACAGAGAAATGCTTCGGTGTACTCTGGTCCTCCTCCTCATCCTCCTGATTTTCCTCCTCCTCCTCCTTCTCCTCCTCCTCCTCCTCCCTCCTCCTCCTGATCCCTCCTCCTCCTCCTCTCCTCCTCCTCCTCCCTCCTCCTCTCCCCTCCTCCTCCTCTCCTCCTCCTCTCCACCTCCTCCTCCTCCTCCTCCTCCTGATCCTCCTCCTCCTCCTCCCCCTCTTCCCCCTCCCTCCTCCTCCTCATCCTCATCCATCCTCCTCCTCCTCCTCCTCCTCCTTTTCCTCCCTGCTCCCCTCCCTGCTCCCTCCTCCCTCCTCCTCCTCCTCCCGCCTAATCCGCATCCTCCTCCTATCCTCCTCCTCCTCCTCCTCCCTCCTCTCCTCCTCCTCCTCTCCTCCTCTCCTCCTCCTCCTCCTCCTCCTCCTCCTCCTCCTCCTCTCATCATCATCATCATCATCATCATCATCATCATCATCATCATCATCATCATCATCATCATCATCATCATCATCATCATCATCATAATATTATCATCATCATCATCAGCAGCATCATCATCATCATCAGCATCATCAGCATCATCATCATCACCACCAGCATCATCATCATCATCAGCATCATCATCATCACCAGCATCATCATCATCATCGTCCTCATCATCGTCATCATCATCATCAGCATCATCATCATCATCATCATCATCATCATCATCATCATCATCATCATCATCATATTCAGCATCATCATCATCATCATCATCATCATCATCATCGTCGTCGTCATCGTCATCATCATCAGCAGCAGCATCATTATCATCGTCATCATCATCACCATCATCATCAGCAGCAGCATCAGCAGCATCGTCTTCTTCTTCATCATCAGCAGCAGTAGCATCATCGCCATCCGCATCATCGTTATCATCATCATCATCATTATAATCGTAATCCCCATACGCATCATGAGCATCATCAGCATCAGCAACAGCATCATCGTCATCAGAATCGTAATCATCATCAATGTCGTCATCATTATCATCATCTTCATCATCATCATCATCGTCATGATCATCATCATGATCATCAGCTTCATCATCATCAGCATCATCGTCATCGCCATCGTCATCATCACCATCACCATCACCGCCACCACCTGCAGTATCATCATCATCATCATCATCATCATCATCATGATCATGATCATCATCATCAGCATCATCACCATCATCATCAGCAGCCGTATCATCATCAGCAGCATCAGCAACAGCATCAGTATCATCATCATCCGCATCATTGCGAGTATCATCAGTAGTACCATCATCATGATCATAGCCATCATCATCATCAGCATCATCATGACCGTCATCAGCATCATCACCATCATCATCATCATCACCAGGGTCATCATCATCATCATCATCATCATCATCATCATCATCATCATCATCATCGGCATCAGCTTCATCATCATCAGCAGCAGCAGCAGCATCCTCATCCTCATCCTCATCCTCATCCTCATCCTCATCCTCCTCATCATCGCCATCAGAATCGTCATCATCATGATCATCATCAGCATCATTGTCATCAGCATTGTATTCATCATCATCAGCATAATCATTATCATCAGCATCGGCATCATAACCATCATCAGCATCAAAACAAACATCATCATCATTATCATCATCAGCATCATCGTCATCATCATGATCATTACCATCATCAGTATCATGCTCAGCATCTTATTCGTTATCATCAGCATCATCAGTATCATCGTCATCATCATCAGCATCGTCATCGCCATCAGCATCATCATCATCAGCATCAGCATCGTCATAATCATCACTATCATCTTCCTCATCCACCTCTTTTCCCCCTCGTTCTCCACTCTCCTTCTTTTTCATCCTCCACCCTCCTTCCTCCTCCTCCTCCTCTTCCGCCTCCACTCTCTCCTCCTAAATTTCTTCTCCTTCTATATACTTCTGCCCTATCGCACCCAAGGGCCAGTCGAAAGGGTGGGCCGGGCGTTTCGCCTGAGACTTCCTCACCAGTTACCACCATGAAGCTTAAACATTGGCAACAGATTCACAAATGGAGGGCGGGTCGTTTTCAAAATGTGGATCTCGCCTGAGCGCCGCGCACATCCGTTAAAAAATGAAGGAACTTCACGGATTCAGGGCAGGTGCTTTTCAAAATGTGGCTCTCGCCTTAGCGCCGCACACATTCGCTTAAAAGTTTGTAAGAGTTTCACACAGTGTTAGCGGGTCGTTTTCAAAATATGGCTCTCGCCTGAACGCTGGCAACATCCGTCTTAAACATTTGCAAGTAGTCTCCCGGACTTATAGCGGGTCGTTTTCAAAATGTGGATCTCGCCTGAGCGCCGCACACATCCTTTAAAAAGTGAAGGAACTTCACGGATTCAGGGCCAGTTCCTTTTCGAAATGTGGCTCTCGCCCTAGCGCCGCGCACACTCGTCTTAAACATGTGCAATCGTTTCACGGATTCACATGGTCAACTTGCCAGAAATGGTGTTCTGGAGGGACTCCAGATTGTGAGGGCGCAACAGTTACGTTGATTCGCGGTGTTGACGTCCCCGGAGCGGTGTTCTGGCACGATTCCGGATCGTCAAAACGCAACAGACAGGTTGATTCGTGGCGCTGGAGTCCCGAGAATGGTGTTTTGGCAAGCTTCAGTGTCTTCGAACGGTTGTCTCCAAACGAGGCAGTTCCCTCAGTGGATTCGAACCGTCGTAGAAGCTTATGAACAAGGAGCTTGAAGGCTTATTCCAACATGATCAATGAGTCTTGGGCTTACACTGGTCCTCCTCCTCCTCCTCCTCCTTATCCTCCTCCTCCTCCTCCTCCGCCTCCGCCTCCGCCTCCGCTCTCTCCTCCACCTCCTCCTCCTCCTCCTCCACCATAATCCTCATCCTCCTCCACATCCTCCTCCTCATCCTCCTCCTCCTCCACCATTATCCTCCTCCTCTTCCTCCTCATCATCATCATCATCATCATCAGCATCAGCATCAGCATCAGCATCATCATCATCATCATCATCATCATCATCAGCATCAGCATCAGCGTCATCATCATCATCATCATCATCATCATCATCAAAATCATCATCATCATCATCATCATCATCAGCATCAGCATCATCATCCTCATCCTCATCCTCACCCTCATACTCATCCTCATCATCATCATCATCATCATCATCATCAGCATCAGCATCATCATCATCATCATCATCATCATCATCATCATCATCATCATCATCATCCTCATCATCATCATCATCTCATCCTCATCATCATCCTCATCTCATCATCATCATCATCATCATCATCATCATCATCATCATCATCATCATCATCATCATCATCCTCATCCTCATCCTCATCCTCATCCTCATCCTCCTCCTCTTTCTCCCTCCTCCTATGGGTCGGAGGGCCGCCGGGGGGGGGGCCTCGGAAGACATCGGAGGGCTGGGTCGGGGGAGCCTCGGGGGGGCTATGGATCCCTCGGCGCACGGACCACAATGGCATGCGCCACGCCCACAATTGACGAAGATGCCCCCTGCTTAAAATATTCGGGCTCTGACGGTGGTTACAATGATGGTTACCACTCAGAAATGCCCCTCGGGATCACCTGCTCCCGTCTTGTTGGCCGTCCCGCCGGCGTCCCTGAGTGTTCCCGCTGGCGGCGAGCTTGAAAAAAAACACACAGCATAGGCGCTCAGCCGATCTTGGCCCAAAGGACAGGATGCCTTGACAAAGCATGTGCTTCGAACGATCTGCGCGAGTCAAGCCAAAATCATCCTGCTCGTTTCCAAAGGAGCTTGCTGTAGTTCGCTTGCAAGGAGAGATGCTGCTGCATCTGACACGAACGAGGGCCAATGAGCCTCCCCTGACCTAGGGCCAGAGACAGCGCAAAGTCGAGGAGGAGCAGGAGGAAGCGGAGGAGGAGGAGGAAGCGAAAGCAGAGAGGGACAGGGGAACGGCCACGCGGCGCGCTCTCTGCGGCGTCGCCGTCGCCGTCGGCGGCCAGATGACGACGATGACGACGACCAGGGCGACGGCGGCGACCACAACGACCACGACGACCATGGCGACCATGACGACGACGACGACGACGACGACGACGACGACGACGACGACGACGACGACGACGACTGCACTGACCACGACGGCGGCGGCCACGACGGCGACAGCGGCGTGCACGGCAGCGGCAGCGAAGCAGCGAAGGCGGCGGGCGGGCGGGGCGCGCCTGCCGCCATCGCCAGCGCGAGCTCCAGCTCGAGGGCCCGCAGCCGGGCGCGGGCCAGGAACGCGGCGTCCGACTGCGCCTCCGCGCTTCCAGGGGGGGCAGGCGGCGAGCGCGCGTAATCCTCCCCCTCCCAATCCTCCTGCACTCCTCCCCCTCCTCCCCCACCTCCTCCCCCTCCTCCCTCTCCTCCTCAACTCCTCAACTCCTCCCCCTCCTCCACCTCCTACCCCTCCTCCTCATCCTCCTCCTCCTCCTGATCCTCCTGCCCCTCCTGATCCACTTGCCCTCCTCCTCCTCCTTTTCCTCCTCCTCCTCCTCCTCCTCCTCCTCCTCCTCCTCCTCCTCCCATTCCTCCTCCTCCTTCTTCCTCTCCTCCTCCTCCTCCTCCTCCTCCTCCTCATCTCCACTTCCTCCTCCTCATCCTGATACTCCTGCACTTTTCCTCCCCCTCCTCCCCCCTCCTACTCCACCTCCTCCACCTCCTCCCCCTCGTCCTCCTGACCCTCCTCCTCCTCCTCCTCCTTCTCCCCCTCCTCCTTCCTTCCTTCCTTCGTTCCTTCCTTGCTTCCTTCCACTCCTCTTGGCGCCACCCCCAGGTCGGGGCGCGCGCCCGGCCGGGCCGCGCGGCATGGGCCCTCATAGGCCGGCGGGCTGTGCCCGCATGCTGCCCTTCCCCGCGGCCGAGGGCTGTTAGGCTGGAGCCCGACGCCGAAGTGGAGACTCCGCACCTAGAGCCCCTGGGGAAGGGGTCGCCCGGCGGCCCCCCCAGGAGGTCGCTGGTGGAGCGCCGCGCGGGCATGACCCCCTGGCAGCCCCGCTTTGGGCTGGGTCGCTGCTGGTGGGTGTGGTGCCTAGGGTGTTGCCTGCAGCGCAGCCTCCAAACGGCGCGCCTCCTGCGGCGACAAGCCCGCGGCCACGCCCGCCCCGGGCCGCAGCCGGAGCACCGAGGCGGCGCCGCCGCAGTGCCCAAGGAGGTGGACTGCGGTCTCCTGGCACTGGGCGCAGAAGCGGCATGCTGCCACGGCGCCTGCAGCGTCGCGCGCGAAGGCGCCCTGTAGGGTCAGGCGGGCCCATGCGCGGGCCTCCGGCAGTGTGGCCCCGGCTACGCTGTGCTCCATCGTTGTGCAGCCCCCGCCGGCAGCGCGGCTGAGCGCCTCCTGCTGCACCGGGCTGGCAAGCCAAGACGCCTCCTGGGCGTCCGCCGCCGCCCGCACCAAGCTGCGATACTGGCTGCGGGCTCCTGCCCCTGCCTGGGGCCCGGGCGGGTCGGGGAGGCGCCACTGGGCGAGGAGCTCCTTGACGCGGCACACCCAGGAGCCCCTGGCCTCCTCCTCCTCCTCCTCCTCCTCCTCCTCCTCCTCCTCCTCCTCCTCCTCCTCCTCCTCCTCCTCCTCCTCCTCCTCCCATTCCTCCTCCTCCTCCTCCTCCTCCCTCTCCTCCTCCTCCTCCTCCTCCTCCTCTCCCCATCCTCCTCTCCTCCCTCCTCCTCCTCCCGTTCCTCCCTCCTCTTCTCCTCCTTCCCCCTCCTCCTCTCTCCTCCTCATCTATCCCATTCCTCATCCTTCTCCTCCCTCCTCCGCCTCCTCCTCCTCCTCCTCCCTCCTCCTCCTCCTCCTCCTCCTCCTCCTCCTCCTCCATTCCTTCTCCTTATAGATAACTCCTCCCTGTCGCACCCCGAGGCCAGTTTTTCGGGCGGGCCAGGCGTTTCGCCTGAGACTTAAAAGTGACAGCTTCACAAATGGAGGGCGGGTGGTTTTCAAAAGGTAGCTCTCGCCTTAGCGCCGCGCACATCCGGTTTAAAAATTGCAAGGGCTTCACGGATTGAGGGCGGATCGTTTTCATAATGTGGCTCTCGCCTTAGCGCCGCGCACATTCTGTTTAAAGAATTTGCCAGAGTTTCACGGATTGAAGGAGGGTGGTTCTCAAAATGTGGCGCTCGCCTGAGCGCCGCACACATTCGCTTTAAACAATTGCAAAAGCTTCACGGATTGAGGGCGGGTCGTTTTCAAGATGTGGCTCTCGCCTTAGCGCCGCGCACATTCGTTTTTAAAAATTGCGAGAGCTTCACGGATTGAGGGCGGGTCGTTTTCGAGATGTGGCTCTCGCCTTAACGCCGCGCACATTCGTTTTCAATAGTTGCAGAACTATCACGGTTTCCCATGATCAACGTACCAGAAATGATGTTTTGGAGGATTCAGGATTATGCGGGTGCAACAGTCATGTTGATTCGCGGTGTTGAGTCACCAAAAATGGCGCTCTGGCACGATTCCGGATCGTCGAGACGCAACAGTCACGTTGATACGTGGCGTTGAAAACCCGAGAACAATGTTGTGGCATGTTTCAGGATCTTCAAACGGTTGTCTTCCAACGGAGCAATTCCCTAAATGGAAATGAACCGTTGTGGGGGCCTATGAAGAGGGAGCTTGCAGGGAGGGTTAACTCCAACATCGTTGATGATTATTGGTTTTACACTGGTCTTCCTCCTCCTCCTCCTCACCCTCATCCTCCTCCTCCTCATCTTCCTCCTCCTCCTCCCCCTCCTTCACCTCCTCCGCCGCCTCGCGGGTTGTCTTCAAAAGTGTCCCTCGCCATGGCACCGCGCACCCTCGGCTTAGAAGCTCTCGACTGTCACAAGAAATGGAGGGCGGTCCGTTTGCAAAATGGTGTTATCTCTTACAACTTTTATCGGATTGCACAACTCGAAATGCAAAACTGACCAACAATCGCATGGATTGAGAGCGGCTCGTTTTCAAAAATGGGGAAACCGCGTAAGACTTCCTCCAATGTTGCTTCCCGACGTCTACACATGCGCAACTGTCACAAATACACAGGGCGGCTCTCGTTCTTAAGACTCGCCTGCCCACCGGGCCAGAGGCGTGCTAAAATCTCCGGTAGCAGGGCTCGATTGATCAACTTCGCGCGCGCGTGGCGGCCCCGGGGGGGTCCCGGTCCCAAAAATACCCCGGGCGGACCCCGCGCAGGCTTCAGGCAAGCCCCGGGCGGAGGTCCTCACGGATGCCGGAATTCCCAGGGGCGGCCTTCGGGGCGCATAAAGGAGCTCCCGGAACGCTCCGAGGGGCCCCAAGGGAGCCCCAAAAGGGCATCCGAGTCGGGATCCATGGGTGGCAGGTTACACGACGGCCTGCACACAGCCCCAAAATGATGCAAGATAGCCTCCAAATGGTCCAATGCAACACAGCTCCAAGAGGCCTCGAAAAGGCCAGGATTGATGCATGTCGCAAGGGGTTTCTGCATATTTCGCGTTACCGCTTGTCCGTCCTTGGAACGTCCAAGTCCAAGACGGCCCACGCAGCCCTCCAGATTGACATAATTCAGACCACGACGCTCCCAGGGCGGCCACGATACGGCCCAAGAGGGCCCCAAGACGACACCAGAGACCTCCCAAGAAGCCTCCAAACCCCTCAGGAGGGTCCGAAAAGGCGGAACCCGAACTGAAATTTCAAACCCTTTCCCGACAGATGGCCCCCCACACCACCAGAAAGCCCCCAAGAAAGCCCCAAAGACCTCATGCCCCCCAGACCCCCCGAAGAGGCCCCAAGAGCCCCCCTAGTTATCTTTCGAAATGAGAGTCCAACAACCACCATCACCACAACGACAACAGCAACAGTAACAACGGCAACATAGACAACAACAACAGCAACAACAACAACATCAACAACCTTGAAAACAACAACAACAACAACAACAACAACAACAACAACAACAACAACAACAACAACAACAACAACAACAACAACAACTACTACTACTACTACTACTACAACACCAACAACAACAACAACTTAACAACACCACCAACAACAACAACACCTTAACACGCAACAACAACACCAACAACAACAACAACAATAACACAACAACAACAACAACTACTACTACTACTACTACTACTATACTACTACGACTACTACTTATACTACTACTACTACTACTACTACTACTACTACTACTACTACTACTACTACTACTACTACTACTACTACTACTACTACTACTACTACTACTGCTACTAACTAACTACCTACTACTACTACTACTACTACTACTACTACTACTACTACTACTACTACTACTACTACTACTACTACTACTACTACTACTACTACTACTACTACTACTACTACTACTACGACTACCACAAACCAGACCAAACTAAACCAAAACCAAACAAACCAAACCAAACCAAAGCAAAACAAAACAACCGTCATATGTTTGTTTCACGAGGCTAAGGAGTCTGGGCGATACGTGTACCTCCCATGAGGATGGCGCGCCGTCACCTCTCTCTGGCGCAGTCCTGGAGAGGGGAGGGAGGGACCCGGCAGCAACGCGGCACGGCACCTCCGCGAGGCAGTCCTGGCAGCACTGCCAGCGCCTGCAGACTGCGCAGCCACCAAAGACGCGAGGGACCAGAGAGGGAAGGAGGAAAGCGGGAGGATTCTGAAGAGCGGGATGCCCTTATTCGGACCTCCTGGGGGGGTCCCTCGTCGCCAACGCTGGACGCGCCACGAGACCCTGGTCGAAACGCGCTCCCAGCCAGGCCTAAGTGTTCGACTTTGACCCCAGAAGATCAACCCACCCAGAGCCAAAACAAGTCCAAGTGTCATCATCACCATCATCATCCTCATCCTCATCATCGTCATCATCGTCATTACCATCACCATCATCATCATCATCATCATCATCATCATCATCATCATCATCATCATCATCATCATCATCATCATCATCATCATCACCATCACCATCATCAGCATCATCATCATCATCATCAGCAGCAGCAGCATGAATGCCCGCCTCCTCGGCGAGCGACACGGCGCGCAGAACGCCCGGGAGGTCGCCCGCGGCGACGGCGCTGTCGACGTCCGCCTCGGCCAAGGGCGGGTGGCACCACGTCGTCGACGTCGCCGCCGTCATCTGGCCGTCGTCGTCGCGACCGTCCATCGACGTCGTCAACGCTGGCCGTCGGCCCCGTCATTGCCGTCCGTCGTCTGTTGTCCGTCGTCATCGTCGTCCGTCGCCATCGTCGTCGGCGTCCCCCTCCTCCTCGTTGGCTTGGCCTTCGGTGCGGCCAGACGCGGCTTGGACAGACGCGGCCAAACGCGGCTTGGACAGCGGGTCGATGTAATGCCCAGACGAGATCAGGCAAGTAGCAGTAGCAGGAGCAGTGGCAGTAGACATACCAGAGGTAGACGTAGGAGGAGTAATAATGTAGTAGTAGCAGTAGTAGTAGTAGTAGTAGGAGTAGTAGTAGTAGTAGTAGTAGTAGTTGTTGTTGTTGTCGCAGTCGTAGTAGTAGTAGTAGTCGTAGTAGTAGTAGTAGTAGTAGTAGTAGTAGTAGTAGTAGCAGTAGCAGCAGCAGCAGCAGCAGTAGTAGTAGTAGTAGTATTACTAGTAGTAGTAGTAGTAGTAGTAGTAGTAGTAGTAGTAGTAGTAGTAGTAGTAGTAGTAGTAGTAGTAGTAGTAGTAGTAGTAGTAGTAGTAGTAGTAGTAGTAGTAGTAGTAGTAGTTGTAGTAGTAGTAGTAGTAGTACTAGTAGTAGTAGTAGTAGTAGTAATAGTAGTAGTGGTAGTAGTAGTAGTAAAAGTCGTGGTCGCGGTCGTAGTAATGGAAATAAACATAATAGTAACACTAGTAGTAGGAGTAGCAGCAGTAGTAGCAGTAGCGGTAGGAGTAATAGTAGCGGTAGTAGCAGGAGTAGCAGCAGTAGTAGTAGTAGTAGTAGTAGAAGTAGCGGTCGGAGTAATAGTGTGAAATAACATTAAAAGAAATAGTTGTAGTAGTGGTAGTAGTAGTAGTAGTAGTAGTAGTAGTGGTAGTAGTAGTAGTAGTAGTAGTAGCGGTCGTAGCGGTAGTAATAAGAATATTGGTAGTGATAGTAGTAGTAGTCGTGGTAATAGAAGTAATAGAAGCACCATCAAGAATAACAATAGAAGCAGCAGTGGTAGCAGTAGTTGTAGTAGTAGTAGTAGTAGTAGTAATAGTAGTAGTAGTAGTAGTAGTATAAGTTGTAGCAGCAGTCGTCGTCGCCGTCGTCATTGTCGTCGTCGTCGACGTCGTCGTCGTCGTTGTCGTCTTCAGCGTCGTCGTCGTCGCGGTCGTCGTCGTCGTAATGAAAATAGTAGTAGGTAGTAGTAGGTAGTAGTAGGTAGGTAGTAGTAGTAGTAGTAGTAGTAGTAGTAGTAGTGGTAGTAGTAGTAGTAGTAGTAGTAGCAATAGTAGTAGTAGTAGTATCAGCGATAGTAGTAGGAGTAGTAATAATAATAGTGGTAGTAGTGATCATAGTAGTAGTAGTCGTAGTAGTAGGTGGTAGTAGTAGTAGTAGTAGTAGTAGTAGTAGTAGTAGGAGTAGTAGTGGTAGGAATAGTAGTAGAAGTAGCAGCAGCAGTCGTAGTAGTAGGTGGTGGTGGTAGTAGTAGTAGTAGCCGTCGAAGTAGTAGTAGCAATACCAGTAGTAGGAGTAGTCGTCGTCGTCGTGGTAGTAGTCATGGTGGTAGAAGTAAAGGTAGCAGTAGTTGTAGTCGTAATATCAGCAGCAATCGCAGTAGCATTAGAAGTAGTAGTAGTAGTAGTGGTAGTAGTAGTAGTAGTAGTAGTCGTAGAGATTGTAGTAGTCGTAGTCGTAGTCGCAGTCGTAGTAGTAGCAGCCGTAGTAATAGTACCAGTAGCAGTAGCAATAGTAGTAGTAGTAGTAGTAGTAGTAATAGTAGTAGTAGTAGTAGTAGTAGTAGTAGTAGTAGTGGTAGTAGTAGTAGTAATAGTAACAGTAGTAGTAGGAGTATTACTCGTAGCAGTAGTAGAAATAGTCGTCGTTGTTGTTCCTTGAACATTTTTAGAATGACAGATAGCCATAGTAGTACCATGTGTTGCTGTAGTCGTAATAATACTATGCGTAGTAATAATGGCAGTGGCAGTGCTAGTGGTAGCAGAATCAGAATTAATAATAAAGTCGTGGTGGTAATAGTACGGTTCATAATAGTAGTAGTAGGGGTAATAGCAGTGGAAGTAGCAATACGACTAGCATTCGTACTAGTCGTAGTAGTAGTAGTAGTGATAGAAGTAATAGCAGCAGTAGTAATAGTATGGTCAATACTAGTAGTAGTAGTAGTAGTAGTAGTAGTAGTAGTAGTAGTAGTAGTAGTACTAGTAGTAGTAGTAGTAGTAGTAGTAGTAGTAGTAGTCGTAGTAGTAGTAGTAGTAGTGGTAGTAGTAGTAGTAGTAGTAGTGGTAGTAGTAGTAGTAGTAGTAGTAGTGGTAGTAGTGGTGGTGGTGGTAGTAGTAGTAGTAGCAGTAGTAACAATAATGATATAGTAGTAATCATAGAAGTAGTAGTAGTAGTAGTAGTAGCAGCAGCAGTAGCAATGGCAGTAATAGTAGTAGTCGTCGCCGCAGTCGTAGCCGTCGTAGCACGAATACGAGCAGCAGTAGTACCAAGGGCGCGGCGACGACGGGCGGCGACCGGGCGAAGATCTGGAAAAACGAGCCAGCACAGGAGGCGGCGACGAGACGGCGAGTGGGCGAAAACCCGAGCAGAAGGGCGACGAGGCGGCAACGGGCCGCGACCAGACGAAAACCCCGAACCCACCCTCGGCGGCGAGCGATGGGGGGAAGTGAGAAGGAGAAGGCCTTCTCAGAAGGCGGCGGGATTTCTCAGAAGCCCTCGCGCCTTCTGGGAAGGGTTCTGTGCCTTCGGGGAAGGCTTAGCAAACTTATCAAAGGCCAGGGGACTTCCGAGCCTTCTGAGAAGGCCTTCTCCTTCTCACTTCCCCCCTTCGCTCGCCGCCGACACCCGTCCCTCAGAATGCAAGCAAGAGCCCCTCACAACTAGCACACACATGGCAAGAAATCCTGCCACACAAGACCTGGGGGCTCAATCTCTTCACCGATCCACGAGGGTCCTAGGGTGCCCCCGAGCTCCCGTGGGTCCCTGGGGCCATCGGGGGATTTGAAATTTCCCTGTGGCACCTGATGACGGGCCGATGTCGTCCACAGACCATTTTGTGACTATCCCTGATTGTAGAGGGACGTGCCCGACATGACTGCAGTGCAACCCTCCCTCGTGATGCTTGTCATGACCCGCGGGGGTCTGGAGGTCGGGGGCGTCGCTGACACGCGCGCCTCCCGCTGCTCGCGGTACCTCTCGGAGTCGATCTCCCGCAGGGCCAGCTTGGCCTCCTCGACCTCCTGGGCGTCGACGCCGACCTGCGGCGGGCGTGCCCGCTGCTGGCAGGCGGGCGGGGGGGGGGGGGCCGATGGGGAGCGAGGTCGCGCAGACTGCTTGCTCGGGAGCGCCAGCAGCGGTCGCTGCCTGGGACTCGGGCGGGAGCGGCCAGCAGCAGATCGACAACTCGGATCAGCAGGGGGCCACTTGCGAACCCTACCCCTACCTCCCACGCTTTCTGAGGGGGAGGTTGGGGTTCACTTCGTTCGAGAGCTCCCGAACGAGGTGAACCCCACACTCCCCCCTCAGAAGTCGTGGGGGGCAGGGGCAGGGTTCGCACGTGGCCCCCCAATCAGATCGGAACGTGCACCGAATCGGGCCGCAGCGGCACGGGGTCGGGATCGAATCGGCTCGGCTGCGCGAAGGCGTACAGCAGTGTCACGCAAGCATCGGGCCGCGTCGGACCGACGGAGCGTCGGAATCGACTCAGATCGAAGTGGCCAGAACCGACATCGAATGGATCGAAGTGGGCCCTCTGGGGGGGGGAGAGCGAACAACGGTGACGCTGCGGCGGGGCGGGGCACGTCGGGGCGGGCGCTTGCCGCGGTCGCCAAAGAAGTATGCGCGCGGGCACCAGCATGTTGGGGGAATGTCCAAGCCCCCCCCTCCCCCCCTGCACTTACGATTGTTACTGTCGCCTTTTGGGGGCGAGCAACGACCGTTACGCGCCAGAGGATTTCTTCACAACAAAAAACAAAACACAAAAAGAAACACCTCGGGCGGGGGAGAACAAGGGATCGAGACCCAGGACATGCGACGTCTTGCTTCGTCAATGCGGGGTCCCCGGAAGTCCCGACCCTTTTCGCCAGGGTCGGGTTTTCATCTTGAATATATGATTGACGATCCCGCCGCCCAGCCAGGGCCCCCAGATACGACTAAAAACCTTCGTCCTGATCCTTTCAGGACGTTGCATGTGGCGGGCGTATATCAGGCAGTCCGTCCATCTAGGATAAGCGTAGCTGGGCCAATGGGGCATTCAATCAACATAGAGCTCCCCAATCAACGGTCGGATAAGTGTCTCCGCCTATGAAAGGGATAGCCTACAGCAAGTGCTAGGGAGCATGCAGCACTCGAGCACAGAGTGGGCGAGCCAACCTGGTGGCCTCGAGGCCCCTGCAACATCGCCGAAAACCACGAGTGGAGCCGCGGATGTGAGCGGAGGCTAACGACCAATGAGACGAACCGATAAGGAGAAAAGACGAGACTCGTTTGTCCTAGCGCCCGTCGGATCGAGGGCGCTCAAGATGTCCAGTACCTGAGCCGAGAGGATAGCAGGAAAGATGGATAGGAAGGGGAGATGAATGGTTTTCACACATAGCGGACCCCCTCTTTCTGCGCCTTCCTTCGAGCCCGCCCGATCTACGAGGGCCCCGCGGCACGAAGCTGGGCGACGAACGCCCGGATCCCGAGAAATTCGGTCGCCAGGATCTCAAGGAGGTCTGGAGGCCAAGCAGGTGGTTCCTCGAGCGCACGGGCAGGGGGAGGAGGAGGAGGAGGAGGAGGAGGAGGAGGAGGAGGAGGAGGAGGAGGAGGAGGAGGAGGAGGAGGCGGAGGAGGAGGAGGAGAAGGAGGAGAAGGAGGAGGAGGAGGAGGAGGACGAGGACGAGGACGAGGACGAGGACGAGGAGGAGGCGGAGCAGGCCCGGAGCGGACAGCGGTGCCGCATGCACGCGTTGCGCACGGCTGCTCGGCGCAAAGGTGCGGGCCTCCGGCAGGGGAGCCGGGGCCCCTGCGGGCGCGGGGCCTCCACGGCGGCGGAGATGGCGGCGCAGAGCTCGCTGGGCATCTTCTCGCGCAGCCCTGCGATCCTGTGGGGCGAGCCAGGGCTCCTCCTCCTCCCCCTCAATCGCTCCTCCTCCTCCTCCTCCTCCTCCTCCTCCTCCTCCTCCTCCTCCTCCTCCTCCTCCCTGCTGCTCCTGCTTCTCCTCCTGCTCCTCCTCCTCCTCCTCCTCCTCCTCCTCCTCCTCCTCCTCCTCCTCCTCCTCCTCCTCCTCCTCCTCCTCCTCCCCCTACTCCGATCCCGTAGCCCTGCGATCCTGCGATCCTGTGGGGCGAGCTGGGGCTCCTCCTCCTCCCCCCTGGCAGCCCTGCGACGAAAATCCGTACGTGTGGGGGGCGAGCAAGTCCGCAAATGCAAGGGCCCAAGGCGCTCAGCCAGAGCGAGGCTAGTCCGAGGTTCGGCGACTCCCCGGGAGCCACACTCGTCGTCACTCCTCCCCCCTGAAAGCCTTGCGAGGAAACTCCTCCAGGCCTCGCGCGGCAGCTTGAGACCCAACGTACGTCGGATCCACGTCGGAGTTACGTCGGGTCCACGTCGGATTGCGTCGGAATCCCGTCGGATATACGTCGGGCTTGCGTCGGAACATCACTGCGCGAACGTCGCCAACGTGGCGGACGTGCGGACAAGATATATGATACAACGATTGAGCGCCGCGCGAGGCCTCGAGGATGTCCCTCATAGCAAGCCCTGTCGTCGGAAGGCCCAGGCCGCGGGGGGCGGTCAGACCAGAAAAACTGCAATGAGCGAACGAAGACACACTTGCATGTACTCATTAATACGTTTGTTTACCTGTTTCGCGTGTGTGGTTATTATTATTATTCGTAGTATTCGTATTCATACTATGATTAATTATATGAATACTACATATGATCACAGCATTAGTACTAGTTTCATTTTCAGTATTGCTTGGTCGCTTATTTTTGAAATGTCGTTTTGAAGGCACATGTGCATGTGCGGCCTCCGCGGCCCCGCGTGCAACAGCGGGACCACGCTCAAGCGTAGGCCAACGGAAACTGGCCGCGTGCAGAGTCGGCCCGTATCATAATGATGCACGGTTAGGATGCGAGGGCCTTGGACGCCCATCTCGCTTCTCGAGCGGGGCGCGGCCAACGAAAGTGGCCAGGGATGGACCGAGGAGGCATTGATGCAAGGGTAACCTTGGGAAGGTTGCCCATCCTCACTGTGCGGGTTGACTGTACGCGTGCATTTGTTGTTGGCCTCTGGGTGCAAACAAAGGGACTGGTTGGGGGGCAAGTTTCGCCAGGGTTGTGGGCGCCTTCCCCAAGGGTGGCGGCTGGGGCCGTTCTTGCCAACGGCCCGCCGGAAAAACCGTTTTGTATAGAACGTGGCATGATGCCAACAAATTGGCCTCGACCCGTGACTGTTCCTCTCTGCCGCTTGAGATCGGATCAAAGAGGCCTGGCGCACAAGGGTAACTTGACGACCACGGTGGCAAGCACACAGAGGTGAGTCTGTGAGCGGGGCCCAAGGGTGGCGACCACGAAACCCAGCTCACATGGCAACTCAGGCTAGAAATCGATGGACAAATCCAATAAAAACCAGGCACGCGGCAACTGAGGCCAAAACGCTGTGGGCGAACTCTACGGTCGGCAAAGAGAAAGTCATGCCCGCAAGGCATCTAAGGGCGGCACCGTGTAAGCGGGACCGTATGGCGACCATCGATTCGTCAGCCCCACAGAACCACTTCCTTCCAACGAGGAACCCCGTGGTGCAAGCAAACGTTCACAAAAACCTGACATGTCACATCATATTCTCAGCATGGGCAACCGTTCTGCCAAAGGCCGCTGCTCGCTTAGTTACGAATTGCATATGACTGTGCCAATTGTGCCCGTTGTCTGCTAGCGCCCGCAAACTTCCCCACACAATGTTGGTACTCAGGGGCTCTCCCATCCGGTCGAAGGAACAGGGGCTGGGTGGCGGTCGGGCGGTTATGTCGTCGCCGTCGCCACCCCGTCGCCGCCTCGTCGCCGCCCGTCGCCTGCGCCTGGGTGGCGGTATGGCAGCGATGGTGTCGCCGTCGCCGCCCCGTCGCCGTCCGTCGTTGGCGGGTATGTTGTCGGCGTCGCCGTCCAGGCGCCGCCTAGCTTGCACAACGAAGATTGCACATATTTCAAAGAATTTGAACTCGGCACATCCCCTCGTAATCATCGCCTCCCCCTGGGATACGACACGTCACGTATACTCTGCCTCAACGAATTTGGCTTGTGAAGCTATAGCATCCCAAAGGACACCCTTATCGTCCCCGCCACCCCTCATCCCTGTCAAGTAACACAATGCGCACACACTCGCTCACCAACGAAAGCCATGTCCAAGAACCCCCTGCAGCAAATCTGGCAAAGTCCGCACGCGCGCGTCGTCGCGCGCGCATGTCGACATCGCCCACAAATAATGTCTTCATGATTTCAAGATCAAAACTCCCGGAAATGCGCGTCTCTGCAAATTCTTAACCGAACCACCGGTTATTCCACATGTTCGTCAAAAGAGACCACGCGGGCCTTTCGCGCGCGCATGTCGAAATCATTCGCGCGCGCATTTGCGCGTTTGTTTTTTTGTGGGGGGGGGCGGTCCTTCAAGAACAGCACCGTGCGGGCCACTCGCGCGCGTCGGCCGCGCGCGCATGTCGAAAAACTTCCAAGACCTTCATCAGCGACACGTGGACACCATCATCGACATCGGCGTGACCAGCATCGGCGCCGTAAATACCCTTGCCGGCCTCATCGTCATCATCGTCACCAGCATCGCTACTATAATCATCGTGTCTGCCGTTGTCGACGTCACCATTATACCGCGCAGTTGACAACTCCAAACTCTTCAAACTTAATTCTCCGCTCTCCAAGAACCCCTTGCAAAATAATTACAATGTCGACACGCACGCGTCGTTGATCGCGCATGCCGGAAGCATTCAAAAATCGCTGGGCGCCGTAAGGATGTCAAGATCAAGGCCCCCGGTGGATGTTTAAACAACAAGAAAACTGTTTCGCAACATGGCTCTTCAGGAATAAACTGTGCGCGCGATCTTGCGAATGCTTTCAAAAAACCATGGTCGTTCAACCTGATCATCAAAATGATCGACGCGAAATGCACGAACCGAGGATTGGGCTTAGCGAACCCGACCCGCATACCGTCATAGTGTCATGGCGAAGAGAACGTGAAAGCAGCCGCTCACGCACCCAGAGATCCGATGTCGTGATTTTTTCAACACGGGGTCCCCGGAAATCTCGACCCATTCCCCTGGACCAGTTTTCCGGGGCCCCGCGAGGGCCCCCAGAGGCCGAAACCTGCGAAAAACTTGCGCCCTGATGTTTTCAATACGTTGTATCTCTGGGCATGTGCAATACGCACCCGCGCAGAACAGTTGCGGCCAACAACTGGGCTGCAAAACCACCCGTGGTTGCCATGGAAAATGCGCGCGGCGGGACGTGGCCGACTAGGCCGAAACGCCGTGCCACAGGGAGGAAACGCACAAAACCCACTGGGCGGGGAGCAGACGCGCAGCAGCGGTATCCTCGGGGTTTCTGGGCCGCGAGCCGACCGAGGGAACGCGCACATCGCTCCAATCACTATTGTTAGGTCAGACATGTCCTTCTACAGGCGGATTTTATAAGAAAGGAAAAAACTATCACAAAAAAGACGTCCCAAAACTATGTTGGTTCTGTGTTTGCATATGCCTCCTGTAGAGGGACATGCCCGATTTACCACTAGTGGGAGTCTTCAAGGAAATATCCACCCCCACGATTTTCGCCAGCGTGGCAGTGCGGATCGCCACAATGTTTACTCGGACCGCGGGGCGGGCCGACAAAGGAAAGCAGGCCAGGCAAGGAACAGGAACGGGCCGGTGAGCGAGGAGACGAGGAACGAGAACGGGAGGGGGAGAGGAGAGGGGGACGACAGAAGGAGACAGACCGGGCCGACAGACGGAGGGACGGGGGGACGGGAGGGGAAGCCAAGGAGGGAGAAGGGGAGCACACCGCGCACGAAGGCAAACAAACACAAGGGCAAGGGGAATAACACAGAGGAGAGGGAACACAAGGGCGAAGGACGGGCACGGACAGGGAAGAAGAGGAGGAGGGGAGGCGGACCCGAGGGCCGACAGCGGGCCTCTCGCGCGCGCGTGTGGAAATCATTCGAACGCACGTGGGCGCTTGCTGGGGGGGGGCACGGCCCATGCCAATTTTTTATACATTTATATATATATATATATATATATATATATGTATATATATGTAAATATACAAGTACATAGAGTATGATCTATATACACACATATATATATATATATTATATATATATATATATATATATATATACATATATATATACATATATGAAGATATATATGTTTTACATTTAACACTGCGGGCCACTCGCGCCCGTCGGCCTCGCGCGCATGTCGGAATCCGTCCAAGACATTCGTCGCCGACGCGCGGGCACCCTCATCGCCACCGAGGTGACCAACAACGGCGCCCCCGTTGGCCTCGCCGTCGCCAGCGTCACCGTCATCACCCGCATCGCTGATATCACCAGTTTGTCTGCCGTTGTCGACGTCACCATGATACTGCGCCCGCCCGAGCCACCGACTCGCACTGCCGACTCGCACTGAAGTGCCCATGACACCCTGCGGGACTCGCGCCCGCCGGCCGCGCGCGCACGTCGAAATCCCCCCACAAACTTCATCGCCAGCCGTGGACGCCACGACCGTCATCGGCGTGATCAGCATCAACGCCGCGTTGGCTTCGCCGTCGTCATCGTCATCACCGTAATCAGCATCGCGACTATCACCGCCGCGTCGCTGTCGACGTCGCCATGCTACCGAGTCCGCCCGAGTCGCCGACTCGCAGTGGAACGCCCGCGCGCCAGCGCGACCCGCGATACGCGCTGGGAAATCTCCGGCGGTCAGCGCCACCGCGACCGCGTCGGTCGCGCCAGACTAGCTGGCCGCTCTCCGCGCGAGCCTGCGCGCGCAAACGCGGCGCCAGAGATGCGCCAGCAATCGCCCAGCCGCCAATCGGCATCTCCGCCGCACTGGCTTTGCACACCAAACTGTGGGCGGGTGGGTGGGATGATTGCGCGAGCACTGGAGTTGACAGCTCGCTGCGAACAAAAAACGCATTGCGCCACCGGGCTTTTCCGTTCCAAGAAGATAGGATTTACACACAAATCGGAATTATCGCCCCCCTGGGATTGTTCAATGTACATATGGTTATGCCCTGCCGCTCATTTGGAATAATATCATACTATCCCGGCCCAACCCCTTGCCGACTCACCCCCCGCACTCCTGTCAGATAATGGCACGCGCGCGCGCTCGTTGATAAAATGCCACGCGTCTTCAAGAACCCTCTTGCAATAAAAAGTAAACACAACATAAAACATCCACAAATCCTGGCGCTTGCACTCGCCTCGCACGGCCCTGGGGGGGGGGGGAGGAGGAAGCCTCCCCCAGGAGCGGAGGGTGCGGACCCGACCCATCTGCCCCGCAGCGCGCGGCCTCTCCGAGGCCAAGCGGGCAGACGCCGGTCGGGCCCGTGGGGGAGCACCACCCCCCCCCCACACCCCCAGGGCGGGTAGGGCGGGCCAACGACAGCTCGTGGTCACTATCGACCAGAAGAGAGGGCCCCATTGGGCACGTGAACGCAGCAGGCCGCTATGGGCCGCAACGAAGCCACTATGGGCCGCAAGGAAGCCACTATGGGCCGAGCGAAGCCCCCAGAGGGCGGAGGGCCGAAACCCGACACACGGCACGGTATTTATATCCCGCCCCAGTGCCAGGCGGAGGAAGCACGGCACGGCACTGCACCACACGACGCGAGCGGGAGGCGGAAGAGGGTCGACCAGCGCGCGGCCGACCAGCCGAGCGAGGGCGCCCCCGCGGCCAGCCGCGGGGTCGTTCACAGCGCGGGCGGATTTGTGCCAAGCAATAACTTCGTTATTCCGACCCCACAAATCCTGGCGCTTGCACTCGCCTCGCACGGCCCTGGGGGGGGGGGGAGGAGGAAGCCTCCCCCAGGAGCGGAGGGTGCGGACCCGACCCATCTGCCCCGCAGCGCGCGGCCTCTCCGAGGCCAAGCGGGCAGACGCCGGTCGGGCCCGTGGGGGAGCACCACCCACTGCAACGGCGCTCCCGCGGGCCACGCCCGGCGCTGCCACCCACTGCCCCCGCGTGCCGGGGGTGCGCCCACGTGTGTGCCGTGCAGACACGACCACCAGACTGCGCGGGGTGCTCAGCCATCGCCATCGTCGCTGGACGACTCTGCCAAATGGGCTTCCGCGACCGACTGCCGCTCGAGCCGGGAAACGTTAAGGTATTTCATCCACGCGGGCTGATGCCAGCCGCCCGCGCGAAGAAGGTCGGTGACCGGTCCGCCCCTGGCAGCGATGTCCTGCGCGTGCCCGCGCCTGAACGCGTGAGTGCCGAATGATTCCGCGTCGTGGCGCCCCATTTCGCCCAGCGCGCGGCGCAGCCGAGCACGTGCCGCGCCTGGGGACCACGCAGCCCAGATGGGCTGATGAGCTGGCTCGCCAACTAGCCAGGCCCCAAGAACGTGTACGGGACAGGTGACCGCGCACTCGTCGCACCAGCACTGCCGTGCCATCACCGAGCGGCTCTCGCGGTTCTTTCTCCTGGAGAGGTGCAGCTCGATCTTTTGATCGCCGACGACGAACGCGGAGGCCACGCAAGCCGCGGCCGCGCCATCTTCAACCCGCACCGCGGGCAGGGCCTCCGAGGGTAGCCGAAGGAGGAATGCGTAGGCCGCCAGGCACAACATGGCGAAACGGCGACCCTCGTCACTGACGCGCAGGTGCGACACCAGACGGGCGACGTCGCGGCCCTGAAGGGCCATGCGCGCCTTCGCCTGCCAGCCCGAACGCTTCTCGATGGCGTTCTTAGCGGCGCGAACCGCCGGGTGCCTGAAGACTTCCACGGGCCTTGCGCGCCAACTGCCGCCGCGGGCGGACGCGCGCGTTGCCGGAAGATGAGAGGCGGGCGCGCGCCGGCATGCCACGAGGCACGCCTTCTTCACGTAAGTCACATAATTGCTGAAGGTCCCGGCGCACCTGAAGGTCGTGGACCACAGAAGCAGCCCCTCCAGGGTGGGCGGCAGTTCCTTCCCCCGTCGCTTTAAGACGCCCCTTGCGAATGTAACCCAGCACTCGAACCCGCTGCTGAGCGCGGGCAATGAGCGCGGGCATGCGCCCAGGAGAGCGCTCACCCGGGCCCTGCGCGCCCACGCTTTACCGGCCGCCGAGGAGGTGATGAGGGCTCTGGCCCGAGCAGCTTCGGCCCGCGGCCCGCGCATGTCACGCCGACCCTCGCGCCCAGCGACTGAGAGCGCCCACCGGACCGCGGACACGGGGTCCTCCGGGGGAGCTGCATGCGCCCTGCCGCTGTCCTGGCGCCCGCGTTTAGCGCTGCGAGCGACATGCCGCAAATTCGCGCGCGCACCGTGGAGGATGACGAGACGGATTCGCTCGAGGGCGACCGCGTCGCGATGTCGGTCCTGCGACGGCCGACAAGGGGGGGGCCCGCGACGAACGCGGAACGCGCAAGCAGACCTGGGGGCAATCCCGGGCGACGGGGCGGGCGCAGGAGAAGCGCCCGCGCTGCCCCTGCCCAGTGCGGCTGGCGCGCCGCCGCGCTGGGCTGCCGCGATAGCCGCGCGGACCACCTCGCGGGCGTCGCAAGATAATGCCGCGGCGCCCCTGAAGTCTGCCAGGGTGACGCCAACCAAATCGCTCACGGCGTCGGCGCCGTTATCGGCAAGCAGCTCGGCAGCGGCGAACACAGGAAGAGGGCGTGCCTCAGGGCAAACCGCGCGAAGCTGAGCGAGCAATCCAGCCAGCGCCATCGCGCGAACACCGATGACATTCTCCAGGTGCGCCGACAAACCAGAGATGCCCTCGCGCGCCCACAGGCGAAGCGCGACCGCGACGTGCGCGAGGGAGGACGCCAACCCCTGCCCGACCTGGCGGGCGCACCCTGACCGATGAGTGAAGGCCAGATCCATTGCACGCACGCCCAGCGCCCGAGCCGGTCATGGCCGGCGATGAGGAAGCCACGCGCTCGGATCGAACCAGGCATCGTCCAGCACCGGAGGAATCCACTCCGCCCCCAAGCGATACAGCAGGGAATATGACTCGCGCGACGGCAGGTCGGCGATGTTGTCCACCGACGCCACACGCTGAACGTGCAGATTGCAATTCGCATCCAGCGCCATGCGCCAGATTGAGTGGACCAGGCAATTGTGGTCAAACTGCTTCGCCGCACCGGACCGGACGGCCCACTCGCTGCCTGAATTATCCGAAAAGATGTTCACGCATCGGCCCGACAGGAGCGGCTCAAAGGTGGCCAGGCCCAGCGCGATGCTGAGCACCTCCAGACCGCCGATTTGATTGTCGCGCCTTTCCCTGAAGAGCCGAAGCAGAGGCTCAGGCGGGGCGACATCGGTGAAGACAATGCGCCCGTCAATGAAAAGAACCGCGGCCACTCTAGCTGGATTCCCCCGCGCGTCGGAGAGCAATTGGACAGACCTGGTGTCTGGCGCCTGCCACTCCCGCGTCGTGGTGAAATTTCTGGCGAGCGCTTCGTGCCACCATTGCAGGCAGACTCGCAGGTGCGCCGGGATACTAGGATGGCGCGCCCTTGCGTGCTCAAACAACGGCGGGAGCAGCGCGCGCCCGAACCGCCCGAAGGTGTGGGAGGCAGCCCAACAGAAGCGGCCTGCCAACTTGGACGCGCGCCCGCGCTCGAGCGCGCCCTCTTGAAGAGCAGCAGCGATCTCGGCGCGCCACCGGGCGCGCTTCTCCGGCAGCGGCCAGCACACGAGGCCACGCTCGTCAATCGCCACAGACAAGCCCAGGACCCCGAGCGGATTGCCGAACAGCAGCTTACCGTCGGCCACAGCGCTCGGGCCCAGAATGATTCTTACCAGTTCGGCGAACTGTCGCATTGCGTCGCGCAGCCCTTTCTTACGTTCGGGGCAGAAGAAGTCGTCCACATATCTGAGGACGGGGACGAAAATGAGCCTGCGGCCCAGCGCTGACAGCATCGCGCCGATGCGCTCCCAGCTGTGAACGGAGGAAGTCGCTCCGAATGGGGCGGCGAAGTGCTGAGCCACGTAGACGCATGTGCCCACGAGGAACGCGACCCATGCGAGGGCGCGATGTTCCGGCAACAGCGGCACGCGCCGGAACGCGGCGTCTATGTCCGCCTTCCAGAGCCCGGGCGCTTCGCCCACGCGCGTCACAAATGCCTTGCAAGTGCCAAACAGAGCGTCGATGGCTTCATGGCCGAGACGCTCCGTCGGCTGCGACGCCGCGTTGATACGAGAGCGCGACATATCATCTACGAGCCGCAGCTTCTCGGACCCGTCCTCTCTCGACTGCCGGACGCCGAACCGCGGCGACAAAACCGCACCGTCGAGCTCGACCGCGCTGAGCGGCGCGGGATGGCTCATTCGGCCGAGCTCCGCTTCGGCGATAGTTTTGGTGAGAATCACGGCGGAGTCGCTAGACTCCTTGAGCGTGCCGAGCAGCGCGGCGTTGCCTCGCTCCGCGCCCGCGGCCAAGTCCGGCAGGCTGAGCGGTACAGGGAAAGATTCCGGACGCCCGTTCCCCGTGCACGGGAGAGGGCCCACGAGAGGCGCGCCGCGCCGAAAGACTTCCACGCAGGCCGCGTCCTCGTAACCGATTTCGTCGAGCAGTTCGACGAGAAGAGGGCCGTTGATCGACCCTGCGATTGTGCGCACATGGGCATCGCAGCCCGCGAACCAGGCCGCCGTCGCTCCAGAGGCGCGTAGCTCGGCGTCCCTGGCCCGAATTCGCTCGAGAGTCGCTCGCCGCTCACGGCACACCTGCCGCTCCGAGCGCGCAGCAATCCAATCGATCGCCGCCAAAACATCGCCGGGCACCACCACGGCCTTTTCAAAGGCCTCTTTGTCCTCGAAGGAGTGAGAACGGGAGAGGACCTCTTCAAGAAAGGCGAGCTTAGGCGCTTCCTCAGCAGACGCAGGCGACGGCAGGTGACAGCAGCCGGCAGTGGCCAGCGCGCAACCGCGTGCATTGCAACTCGAGGCAGCATTCTGCCGGGCGCGCGAGCCCGCGAGCGTCGCGCGCCACAACGCGCAGCGCCTGATAATCCCATGTGGCAGCGATACTGGGCCCCATCGCATCCTGCGCTTTGCGAGCGCGAGCGCTCGAGCCTGCCGGGGGCGTTCGCGCGCCTCCTGGCCCAGCGGGCGGGCGGCCCTCGCGTCGCGAACGGACCGCGAGTGTTGACTGGCACCCAAGCCCTGGACGACGCGGCAACAACGCGGCGCCCTCCTGCCAGCGCGCGCGCGCGCGCCTGCGGGTCCCACGGGACGGTGGCTGAGGTTGGCGCCCATTCGTTGTTATTCAAGTGCCAACGTGGCGCGCGATGCACGTCCTCATTGGCGCGCGTCCCGCACATCGCCGCGCGCCGCGGGCTGCGCGTGCCTCCGGCGGGCGTCAGGCGCGCGGCTTCTTCTGAGGAGAATACACCGTTCGCGAATCCCAGGAGCGCTTGTTGTAATCCCCGCGATAGGATCGGGACTGCCACCCGTCGGCTCTGGAATCGCGGTCGTTCTTCCAGGAAGTGACGGCGGCGCCCCCCGCGGCTCCCACGGCGCCCGCGGCGCTCGCGGCGCTCGCACTCTGCCCGCGCGCTGCCGCGGCGCTTTTCCCTGCACCCTTGCCGGCCGGCGCGGCAACCTGCGCGACAGCGGTGGCGCAACGCGAACAAGGGATTCGGCGACGCGGCCTTAAGAGCCCGATCATATTCCGCTTCCGCCGCGCGGAGCAGCCCGACGTCAAGCGACAGCGCCGCAACGTTCACCTGCGCGCCGACGCGCGCCCGAGAATAACGCGCCGAAGCATGGCGCGGAGCTGCGGCCTGGAAGCCTGCCGCGCCGGCGGCGGCACGCTCGGCCCACGTCCTCCGCACAAGGCGGTCGTAGACCAAGGCAACCTGGGCCTTCCGTCCCTGCAGGGGGGCATCCAGTGCAACCTGGGCAAGCGCGCCCACTTCGGCGACCAGCGGACGGGCGCCAATGTCGACTCGCCTGGAGAACAACGTGTTTGTGAGCCATGGCGCTCGTGTACGAAATCTGATCAGTGACCGCGGCCGCCACGCTCCACGCGTCGTAAGCTTGGTGCCATGGCGTCCACGCCAGAAGCGGCTGGCTCTCCGCCGCGGTTCCCCGTCCGAACGCTCTGGCCAACGCGGCCGCCTCTTTCGACTCGGGCTCGTCATCGTCGGGAGAGCCGCCCGCGCCGCGCGCGCAAAGCGGCTGGAACTTCGCGAGCTCAGTATAAATGAACGGGCGCGCGATTCCCCTGGATTTCGCGCGCTGCACCTCGGTGGCCAGCGCATCGGTCTTCGCTGACCTGAGCGAACGATGGAAACGCGCCAGCGCGCCGGGGCGAAGCCGCGCGGCAGCCTCGGCCACAGGGACTCCGGAAGGTCCCTCAAGCTGATCTGGGCCAGGCCAGCGCCGATGTCGACATGCTCTCCCTTCGGCGGGAGCCCAGGATTCTGCAGCAACCGAACCGAAACGACCCGCCGAAGCCGGCGCGGGCCCCGCGGCACCCGGCGCACTCGCCTTGGCTGCAGCCACCGTCGCGCGATCCAGAGCGCGCCGCAGGACGCCCTTCGTCAGCGCCGTCGCGCCATCGGCATCCTTCAAATCGCCGAATTGAAGATTGGCCAATTCTTCTGGCATCGTCAGCCCATTGGCTGCCAGGCAATCAATGGCGCCCTTGAACTGGATATCAGTCCACTTCGCGCCCACAACAGGGTCAGACTGCAAGAAGGCAAGCATCGCCATCGCAATCACAGCGCCACGGGGCACGAGCGAGAACCACGCCAGCTGAAGCCCGCTCGCTTGCATGCCAGCGCGCCATGGTGACGAATGAGAGCGTGCCAACGACAGCTCGTGGTCACTATGGACCAGAAGAGAGGGCCCCATTGGGCACGTGAACGCAGCAGGCCGCTATGGGCCGCAACGAAGCCACTATGGGCCGCAAGGAAGCCACTATGGGCCGAGCGAAGCCCCCAGAGGGCGGAGGGCCGAAACCCGACACACGGCACGGTATTTATATCCCGCCCCAGTGCCAGGTGAGGAAGCACGGCACGGCACTGCACCACACGACGCGAGCGGGAGGCGGAAGAGGGTCGACCAGCGCGCGGCCGACCAGCCGAGCGAGGGCGCCCCCGCGGCCAGCCGCGGGGTCGTTCACAGCGCGGGCGGATTTGTGCCAAGCAATAACTTCGTTATTCCGACCCAACGAAAACATCAGCAACGAAACAAACATATGTGAATCTGCAAACGATAATTAAACAATCGTATTTCTTCATTTTACATATCAAAGCATGTATAGTTTTACATGTATAGAACATAAAGGGTTTCATTTGTTGAATTCTACCCAGATACAAGAAAATGGCGTTGCAACGTGACGTCTCACAAAAAGCCTGCGCGCGCTCGTGCAAATTCTAATGGAAAAAGCCATGTGTTTGTTTTAAACAGTTGCGCCGAATTACACCACGCGGGCCTCCCTCGCGCGCATGACACAACCACTCGCGCGCAATAGCGCGTTTGTTATTTTGTTTGAGTGGGCGGCCCTTGTCAACTAGCACCGCGCGGGCCACTCGCGCCCGCCGGCCGCGCGCGCGCGTCGACATCCTTCAAAAAACTACCATCGCCGACACGTGGACACCGTCATCTTCATCGGCGCGATCAACGTCGGCGCCGTCATGGGCCTCGCCGCCGTCGTCGCCACTATCCAATCGCCACCAGCATCGCCATTGTCATCATCGCGTCTGCCGTCGCCGACGTCGGCATGATAACGCGCGCGCTCGGGCCAGGAACTTGCGCGGAAATGCACGCGCGTCAGCGCAGGCTGCGAGACGCGCTGGGAAACACTCAACGGTCGGCGCCACTGCGGCCGCGTCGGCAACGCCAAACCAGCCGGCCGCTCTGCCCGCGAGCCCGCGCGCGCCACGCGGCCGCAGCGATGCCCCTGCCAGCGCAAAGCTGCCATCGCAGTCGCCGCCGCGATGGTTCGCAGACCAAGTTGCGGGTGGCCGGGCGGATAAATTGCGGGGGCCTTGGCGCTGACAACTCACGAGTGGAAGAAATCATTGCACCACTGATGTTTCACGGCAGAGACTGCGCATAATATTGCCTGCGTAACAAGATCTGCGCAATGTGTCTTCTTCTTTCTCAAAGGAATATAAGCCCCCTTTCCTCCTGTTTTATCGACCCCCCTGAGACATTGCAACGTGCATAGGATCCTTCCCCATCATCGCTTCCGAACATGAGTTCACACCATTCCAAGGGGCCCCGTTATCGACCCCCCCCCCCGCCCCCACCCCAAAGCCCCACCCTTGTCAACTAACACAATGCGCGCGCATTCGGCTATCCAAAAATATCGATTTCCAAGAACCCGTTCAAGCAAATCGGCGCGCGCTGCGTCGCGCGCGAATGCCGGGATCCCCCTACAGCCTTAGGTTTCGAGCGGACTTCAACATCGAGGTCCCCAGGCAAATTTAAAACGCAATGGTTCTGCAACGCGATTTGTCAAACGTCTTCGTGCTTGCGAACGCCGAAGGAAACCAAGATGTCGCCAAAAATTCGCAGAGTGAGACCACGCGGGCATCCCGCGCGCGCGTCGATATCATTCGAACGCCTTTGCGAACTTGCTGGGGGGGGGGGGGGGGGGGCGCGCTCCGTATCAAACAAAACCATGCGGGCTACTCGCGCAGGCCGACATCCGTCCAAAACCACCACCGCCGATACGTGGACACCATCATCGTCACCGGCGCGGTCAGCATCGGCACCGTCATTGGCCTTGCCGTCGTCAACATCACCATCGTCACCAGCACTGCTACTTCATCACCGCGCCGGCCGTCGTCGACGTCGCCACGATACCACGCCAGCCCGAGTCACCGAATCGCAGCGGAGCGAGCCGCGCGTCAGCGCGGCCTGCGAGACGCGTTGGGAAGTCACCAGCGGTCAGCGCCACCGCTGCCGCGTCGGTCGCGCCAAACCAGCTGGCCGCTCTGCGCGCGAGCTTGCGCGCGTTCGCACGGCCACAGCGATGCCCCTGCCAGCGCGGAGCAGTCATCTCAATCGCCACCGCATTGGTTTTGCAGACAAAGTTGCGGGTGGGCATTTGGGATGATTGCGCGAGCAGTGGACTAGACAACTCAAGACTCTTCAAAAACAAACGCGCCACATCGATTGCACCACGTAGCTTGCGCAACGTATATTGCACAACAGAAAGTGCACGACATCTGTTCTCCTTCTGAAATGCATTCGGATCGACCGGCCCCCCCACACCCCCCCCCCCACCCCCCACCCACCCCCCCACGCCTCCGGACTTATCGGTCCGCCCAGGGAAAAAGCAATTTACTTATGACTACGCCCCATCGTTCATTCTGAATATGAACTCAAAGCCTCCCAACGAAACCACGTTCGACATCCGCCCCCACATCCTCGTCGCATGAAGCTACGCGCGCGCACTCGTTTGTCAAGGATCCGCAATGTCCAAAAATCTTTTTACAACGAAAAACGAAACAAACACCACGCGCGCGGGGCGTCGCGCGCGCATGCCGGAATCCTACAAGAAACAACTCGAAAATGTAGAGGCTGCAAAATCGAAAGCCCCGGAAAAAAAAACAACGACAAAAAAAACGGGTTCACAACCCGCAACCAGATTGGTTCCGCAGCATGACGCTTCAACCCAAAATCTGCGCGCGCGCCCCCCCGAATTCGCACGACACAAAGACATAAGCGTTTCAACGCTATCGTCAAATTTAACCACGTGGCCCTCCTGCGCGTGCATGTCGAGATCATTCGAACGCCCTTGCGCGCGTGCTGGGGGGGGAAGGGGGGGGGGGGGCGATCCATGACAAACAATACCGCGCGGGCCGATCGCGCCCATCGGCCGCGCGCGCGTGTCGAAATCCATCCAAAACCCTCATTGCTGATACGTGGACACCATCATCGTCGTCGGCGAGGTCAGCATCGGCGACGTCTTTAGCCGCGCCGTCGTCATCGTCATTGTCGCCACCAGTATCGCTACCACTATCATCGTGTCTGCCAGTGTCGACGTCGCCACGGCACCGTGCCAGCTCGAGGCACCGACTCGCACTGACGTGCCCGCGCGCCAGGAGGCGTGCAAGACGCGTTGTGAAGTGCCCAGCGGCCAGCGCCACCGACGCCGCGTCGGTCGCGCCAGACTAGCTGGTCGCTCTGCACGCGAGCCTGCGCGCGCAAGCGCGGCTGCGGCGATGCACCAGCCAGCGCCAAGCAGCCATCGCAAACGCCACCGCATGAGTTTTGCAAACAAGTTGCGGGTGGGTGGGCGGGATGCTTGCAAGAGCATGGGAGGTGGTCACGCGCGGACAGGCTAGTTCATTCTCCTTTCTTAAAAAAAGAATAGACTCTACGCTCCCCCCCCCCGGACTTATCGGGTCCCCCTGGGATAGTACGATTTCATATATATATATATATATATATATATATATATATATATATATATATCTGCATACTCGCCCATCCTAAATATGAAACAATATCATCCCAGCAAGGCCGGTTTCTCCTCCCTGAGGTTCCCTTGTAAAAAACCACTATGCGGTGACATGGTTTGCTCCAACATAGCACTTTTTCGCAAATCCCTTGCAAAAAACGGCACGAAGTGCACACGCGCGCGTCGTCGCGCGCGCATGCCGAAATCCTTCAAAAACCTTCGGTGCGGGAAGGATTTCGCAATCGAGTTTCAAAAAAAAACATACAAAAACACAAGGTTTCGCAACACAGAGTTGCTAAAAAAGCTTCCGCGAAAGCTCTTGCGAAATCTTAAGAAAACCATAGGTTTTTCAAGATTTTCACAAAACGCTACCGAACGGGCTTCGCGCGCGCTCATGTCGAAATCTGTCGAACGCCCTTGCGCGTGTGCCGTCGCGAGAATCCCCTGCAAAAAAATAGGACGAAGTGCAGGCGCGCGCGTCGTCGCGCGCGTATGCCGAAAACCCTCAAAACCCATCGGTTTCGGAAGGATTTCAAAATCGTGTCCAAAAAACCTACACAAAAACACAAGGTTTCGCAACACGGATTTTCAACAAAAGCGTGCGCGCGCGCTCTTGCGTCGTCGTCGTCATCGCCGTCCTCCCTCCTCTTGTCGCCGTTGTCGTCGCCTACATCGTCCTCTGTCTTTCCTCGTGTTCGTCGTCGTCGTCCTCTTTGGCGTCGTGGTCGTTTCCGTCGTCGTTGTCGCCGTGGTCCTCTTTCTCCTCCCTCGTCGTCGTCGTCGTCCGTCGTCGGCGTCTCGTCGTCGTCCCTCCTATTTCGTCGCCGTCGTCGTCGTCGTCGTTGTCGTCGTCGTCGTTGTCCCTCCTCCCTCGTCGTTGCCGTCGTCGGCGTCGCCGTCCTTCCTCCTTCTTCGTCGTGGGCGTCGTCGTCGTCCTCCCTCCTCCCTCGTCGTTGTCGTCGTTGTCGCCGTCGTCGTCCTCCATCCTTCCTCGTTGTCTTCGTTGGCGACGTCGTCGTCGTCTTCGTCGTCGTCGTCGGCGTCGGCGTCGTCGTCGTCTTCGTCATCGTCGACGTCGGCGTCGTCGTCGTCGCCGCCGTCGTCGTCGTCGTCGCCGCCGTCGTCGGCGTCGTTGACGTCGTCTTCGGTGTCGTCGTTATCGTCGTCGTCGGCGTCGTCGTCGTCGTCGTTGTCATCGTCGTCGTCGTCGGCGTCGGTGTCGTCGTCGTCGTCGTCGGTGTCGTCGTCGTCGTCGTTGTCGGCGTCGTCGAAGTCGTTGGGGACGTCGTCGGTGTCGTCGTAGTCGTTGTCGGCGGCGTCGTCGTTGTTGTCGCTATCGTCGTCGGCGTCGCTGTTGTTGCCAAGTGCCGTGTGGTACCCACCGTCACGGTCTTCAGAGATTTTGCAGACCAAATTGCGGGTGGGTGGGATGTTTGCGCGAGCAGTGGAATTGACATCTCACTGCGAACAGAAATTAATTGCACCACATAGATTCTCCTTTCTTGATTCCCCCCCCCCCGGGATTATCGGTACCCCTTCGCATATTGCAATTTACACATGAACCTGCCCCATCGTCCATCCTAGATATGAACTCGCACCATCCCAGGGGGGGTCTGTAGCCCCCCCGCCATCGCTTGCACAAAATACTATGCGCGCGCACTCGTTTATCACAAATCACCAGGGTTCAAAAGCCGCTTACAGAAATAGGACGCAGTGCGCACGCGCGCGTCGTCGCGCGCATGCCGAAATCCTTCAAAAACGGTCGGGTCCGTGAAACAAATAATCAGAACCGAGTGTCAAAATAACATATAAAAACGCCAAGATGTCGCAACGCGGATTTTCAACAACAACAACAAAAACTTGCACGCGCGCTCTTGCGAATTCTCCAGGAAACTATGCGTTTTCACATTTCTTCAAAAAATGTTACCAGACGGGTTTCGCGCGCGCATATGTCGAAATCGTTCGAACGCCCTTGCGCGCGCGCCGTCGCGAGGACCACTTGCAAAAAAATAAAGCACACGCGCGCGCGTGGTCGCGCACGTATGCCGACATCCGTCAAAAACCTGCGGTTTCGTTGCGATGTCACAACCGAATGTCCAAAAAACATTGGAACAGACACGGTGTCGCAAGATCAGTTTTCAAAAAAAAAACCGTGCGCTCGCGCTCACGGTAGTTCTGAAGGAAACCATAGGTTTCTCAACATGTTCACCTAATTCTGCCACAGGGCCTCCTGCCGCCGCACGCCGACATCATTCGTACGCCCTTGCGCGCGCTGGGGAGGGGGCACGATCCGTGTCAAATAACACAATGCGGGCCACTCTCGCGCGTCGGCCGCGCGCGCGCATGTCGAACTCCTTCCAAAACCCTCATCACCGACGCGAGGACGCCATCATCGTCGCCGGCGTGATCAGCATCGGTGCCCGCACTGGCCGCACCGTCGTCCTTTTCAACATCGTCACCAGCATCGCTACTATCGTCATCGTGTCTACCGTTGTCGATGTCGCCATGATACCGCGCCCGCCCAAGTCGCCGACTCGCACTGAACTGTCCGCTGGGATGTGCCCAGCGGTCAACGCCACTGCGGCCGCGTCGGTCGCTCCAAACTAGCTGGCCGCTGCGCGGGCGTGTTTGGGTTGGCGCGGCCGCAAGGATGGACCAGCCAACGTCAAGCAGCCATCGCAATCGTCACCGCATGGGTTTTGCAAACCAAGTTGCGGGTGGGTGGGTGGGATGTTTGCAAGAGCATAGGATGTGTCAACCCCTTTGTAAACAAAAAAAAAAAATCCATGGCACCACATAGAATGTTCCACATGGATTGCACAACATGGATTTCTAGAAACGAACTGTTTGGGGCCCACGCTGGCCGACATGGGCATCCGTCTAAAATCATGGGCGGGAAAATTGCAGACACTTGAGGCGATACTTTCGGTTAAAAACCACGCACGGCATGGTGAAAGCTGGCTGCAGTATGCTCATAACCAATGCGCCAACCATCCTGATGATCAACGAATGACCTACCAATGCGCCTACCAACTGCTGGCTGTCATCAGTGACTGACCGTATTGCGCTTACCATCCTGATCATTGCGACTCGAACATTCCCTCTGGAGGCATAAAAACAAAGACGAGATGCGCAGGAAGCAGCATAGGCAACGACGTGTATGAATACCAGGCAGCGCAGAGAGCCTAAGGATGCTTCGAAACCTTACAGAGAAAGTCTGGCGAGGGGTCCAGAGTTTGCATGAACGCATACACGCCAATCCCACCAGCCCTCTGGGCGTCGGTGGTTTAGAGCGTTTCCTCTTCCACCCCTCCTTCTTCCCCTTCGGGGAGGGGTTTACCCCTCCCCCTACCCCCTCCCCACTGACCTGGACAGGGGGGGCCGCGGGTAGTTAGAGCGTCCAAGAACGACCCCTGGGAGGGCTAAAATTCGACACCCCTCACGAGGATCGTGCCCCCCAGGGGGGCGACGCTAAAAAATGCTTCCCCCTTCTGCGATCGATGTCCTCCAAGAGGGCCTCAAGAGACGTCTCGGACTCTCCTCTTGCGCCCTGCGCGCGGGCGGGCGGAGCGCCGCCCGCCCGCCCGCGAGGCCCAAGAGCCCACCAAAACGTTCGAAGATACCTCCAAGACGCCACCAGGGAAGAGGAAGAGGCGGAGGAGGAGGAGGAGGAGGAGGAGGAGGAGGAGGAGGAGGAGGAGGAGGCGGAGGAGAAGGAGGAAGAGGGGGAGGAGAACAGCTGCCGATCATCGGCGCTCTTCGTTCGAGTGCCTGGTGTAGGATGGGCTGGTGGGGATACGCGAAGCGTCAAGAATTCAATCATCACAGCTGCAAGCAAAGCCACAAGACCACTTTTCATCGCGGGCTTTGTCGGGACCCACCGTGTCGCGTGTGATTGCCCCTTCAGGCCACCATCGGTGCAGTGCCTTCTGCAAGCGGAGCCATAGATCATCGTGCGCGCGACTGGTGACTGTCAGACGGCGCCCTCAGTCTCCGCCCGTGGGCCTGGATTGAGGCCCAGCTCCGTGCAGGAGGCAACCTGACGCTGCACGGGCTGAGTATCGCACTCTCGGATGCGCCCGAGCAGCGCCTCCACGCCTCTGGCGCTGGCCCTCGGCCGGATGGCCGGCGTCAAGCCTAGGCGGCCGCCCTTGGTGGGCAGCACAAGGCGCAGCTGCCACCTGGAGCCGAGCAGGTCCTGCAGGTTGTCCCGCCACGCCAGCTTGTAGAAGCCAGGCCCCAGGGGGCAGTACACCTGAGGGCAGCTTCTGCAGATGCATTCCTCCAGGAATCGGCGGGGGGAGGCAGGGGCGCGGGCGACTGAGCTCCTCAGGAACTGGTGGGGGGAGGCATGCGCGCGTACACCCAACGCCTATCCCATGAGTTCTTACTCGCTGTTGCAAAACACATTGGGAGTGTGCCTGTGATCATGCCTACGCGCACGCGTGCGCGAGAGCGTTATGCATAGTCGTATGCGTATGCGTGTGCGCACGTTGATAACAGTGCCCATGCAGAAGCCTATGTTTGCTTCCGCTTCTGCGGGTGCACATGATTGCGGGCATGGCTGAGCTTATGAGCATGCCCATGTCAATAAATCATGTGCAGGCGTGCATGTAAATTGACACGAGCGCTCATGACTACTACGCTTGTTGTGGTGGGCGCATGCTTGCGCGAATACATCTGCGTACGCGTGCGCGTGTGATAATACCCATGCATGTGCAGATGGTTACGCGTGTGCGTGTGCGTCTGCGTACGCTGCTGACTTGTCAAAGGGCATCTGCACGTGAGCATGCATAATATCACGCGCACGCGTACATGATGCCGTCGCTCGCGCTCACGCTACGTGCGCTTCCGCTCCTGCTCACGCGCACGCCGAGACTCACGCCTCCGTGCGCAAATGCACATCCAACGGCAAGGCTGTGCTCATTACGCAGACGACCACAACCGTGAGTGTGATGACTACGCGTGCGCACTTCTGTATTGGTGATCCGTACTGCCCTCCATACCAAATAGGCTGGTATACGATAGCCCACCCCTTTGTCATCTGATTACGTCCCCGGTAGTGAACCTGAGGCTTGATTTCCACATACTCCTTCATTGGGAACTGAATCTCCAGGGTCGTCGCATTTGTGAATGCGCCGTGCATGGCGTTCGCACCGCACATGATCACCAGAATAAGCCCAATGAAAGAAAAAACAAGCTGCAGCGCGACTTCCAGCGTCGACGATCCGAGCATGTGCAAGACGACGAAACGGACGATGAACGAGGAGATACCCGTAACGAGCTGGGGGCTCGTGAGGTAGCTCTTCTGTAGCAAGTGCCGCCACGAATTCACATCTGGCTCCGGATTCTTGATCGTGAAGATCACGGACAAGCACATGAGCATCGAGTAGGTGAGACCCACCTCGATCGAAGTCTGAACGGTGAGTAGGGATGGGAAGACTGCCGATAACCCCTGGGTCCATGTCAAGGCTTTGATCAAAGGGGGGAAACAGGATGGGTCGCAAAAGAAGCCGCAGCTCATCTGTGCTTACTGACCACGGTGGCTTCCCCTAGCCCCTCTCCGAAATCCGGCCATGGTTGCCGACCCCCCCTTGGAAGTCGCAGGAGGAGGAGGAGGAGGAGGAGGAGCACCAGTAGCAGCAGCCTGGAAGTAATGAAATGAGGAAAGTGCTGCCACCGTGGCAAAGAACCAGAAAAGGACGAAGAACCCGTGGTTGCGGATGCCAATGCAGTTCCCTGTGAAGGGACAGTGGTGATCCATTCGGAGCACGCACTTCGCGCAGATGCTACAGTGGTGTGAGCGAGGCGGCTTCCAATACTGGCAGCGCTCGCAGTAGTTGGGCGCGTACATCAGCTGCATAGGCTTGGCCTGGCTCCCACTAAATGATCCCTTTCCCATCTGAAGGCGAATAATCTCCCCTGCTTAGTTCTCCAGTAACTCTCCAAGACATACCACCTCCTGGATTAAATGAACCTGGCGCGACCCCAATTTGGGGAAAGCTTCCTAGCGCATGGGCGCAGTGCTTGGCATTGCGTGGCATTGCTTGGCATTGATTGGCAATGATTGGCATTACTTGGGGGAACCCAGGAAGCCCGGGAAAACTCCAGGCAACGTAAGAATCGGAGGCACCGGCGGGGGGGAACCTGGGAAACCCGGGGAACCTCCGGGCAACGGGCAAAGTAAGCCCCCGAGGCACCAACAGTTAACCAAGTAGGAACCCTTAGACAAGCCAAATCGGAGAACCAAGTAAGAACCCCGTAGGCAAGCCTAATTGGGGAAAGTGTGGATCGGCAATTGAGGAAGTAATCGCTCCCTGACTAATCGCTCGGTCGGCCCTGGAACTTCGACCATCGATCGATCCTCGATCCTCGATCCTGGAACTCCGACCCTCCATCGATCCTCGATCCTCCTTTTTCGAACGACCCTGAGGACCCAGGATCAATCGCAGACGGCGGCTCCTGGATCATCCAGGATCGAGGCTCGATCGAAAGTGGAAAAGCCGAAGCCCACCAGGAATCGAAGATGCAGGATCGAGCACGCAGGAACGATCGCGAACAGCACATCCAAGATCGACCGCACGCCAAAAATTCTGCATCCAGGGCTGGTCGAAGATCAGTCATCCAGCGTCGTCCGAATATCGGATCGATCGAAGATTTATGTCGGGCGTGTCCCCCTGCAGGGGGATTTTCGACGAAAAATAAGACATACCCCAAACGTGCTCCAAAAAGGTCAAAAGATACTCAAAAAAAGAATCCCCAGCCTATTTTTGGATTATGTTTTGACTATTTTGGGGGGTACTTGTTGTTTGTCGTCGAAAATCCCCCTGTAGGGGGACAGGCCCGACTTACGGCAGGTTCGTGTCGTGCCGACCCCAGCGTTGGTTTTTGACACCGCAGGGATCGTTCAACCTTGAACGATCGGCCGCTGCCGCAACGTCCGATCGTTCAACGTCGATCGATTCTGGGTCGCCGGCGGCGTTCAACCTTGAACGCCCGCGCTGGGGTCGCCGCTGGTCGACACGACGCAAACCTACCGTAATCGAAGATCGACCGGTCCAGCCTCGGCGTCCGAGCCCGAGGTCGAGGTGCCGGGATCGAGCGAGGCTCGAGGGCAGAGGGCCGCAGCCCGAGGGTCGAGGAGGCCGGGCGAGAGAGAGCCCGCACGCCGAGGTGTTCCGGGCGCCGATGTTTTCGTCGTCTGCATCCGTCGTCATCTTCAGGTACACCCTGCGAAATGCTTAAGAAATCATGGGTTAAGAATTTCATAGTCTCAGAATTTGAATAAAAACCCAGAATTTCTATTTAAATCTTGGGATTTACATTGAAACGTTAAGAATAATCGAGACTCTGGCCGAAAACTTAGGTTTTCTTAAGCATCGCCTTAGGTGTATGGCGTTTTTTTCACGCCTGCGTGCTTCGAGTGCCTCGTGTGGCGTTGGGCCACACCTCCGTGCTTCGAGCGCTTTTCGAGTGGCCTCTGGTCACCGCTGTATTTTTCCTGCCGACGCGTCCACCTGGACCCAAGGCTTCTCTCTGTCTGTCTGTCTGTCGGGGCCGGTCGGAGGTCGCAGGCTCGGGGTCGAACGTCGAGGATCGAGGACACGAGAGGGTCGAGCGTCGAGGATCGAGGGTACGAGAGGGCCGATCGGAGGTCGCAGGCTCGGGGTCGAACGTCGAGGATCGAGGACACGAGAGGGTCGAACGTCGAGGATCGAGGGTACAAGAGGGCCGATCGGAGGTCGGAGGCTCGGTTTCGAAGCGGAATCGACGGTGTGCCATCGAGGATACGAGATCGAAGATCCGTGGCCGATCGAAGACCACAGGTCCAGGACAGATCGACAGTCCGGGGCTGCAGAATCAAGAGCCCATGGACGATCGATGATCTGGTCTCGATCGAGAGTCCAAGAACCAGGGCAGATCGTGGAGCCTCGACCGTCGAACACTCATCGATCCTCGAGCGTCCAGCCTCCGTCTTCGAACGGCCCTGGACCCCCGAACACGAATCTCGATTTCCGAACCCTGGTCCGATCCAGGGTCTGGGGTCCGTTCAAGATCCAAGAGTCTGATCTTCGATCCCTGATCTTGGATTCCCGATCTTCGAACGTCCCTGAAGCCTCGCTCCTCGATCGGTCGTGGCCCAGAGAACGCAACGCATGACCCGAAATGGGCTTCCAGGTGGCCCGAAGACGGCTCCAAGGCGACCCCGCAGACCGAATGGACGATCACCGCTTGGGGCGTAGCTCGGACGTGCTCGGAAGAGCGACAGCTGAGGAATCTGGCTTGCCTGGACAGCGCACAATGAGAGGCACGTAGAATGTCTGACGGCAGAATTTGGCAGGAATGAGACAACGGAATCCGTTGCGGCGGGACGTTGGCGCAGGCGCGAGGTGAACGCGGAGGAAGTCTCGCGCGAAATCGCAGCTCTCTGGCGGCGAGAGATGCGGCAACTAATGCGGTTGTGAGGATGTCCCAGGCGAAATCAACATTTTCTGCCCGCGCATGCACGGTTCACAAGCATGGTTGTGAGGAAGTCTCAAGCGAAATCGCTGTCATCTGGCGGCTGGAAATGGAACCGGAGAAATTTCTGTGAGGAAGTCCTAGGCGGAATCGCGACTCTCTGGCTGCAAAAACAAATTCTCCGGTTGGTCGGGGAGGCAACCGAGGAGTATTTTCGGAGGAGGTCCGCCGGCCCCCTTGTGGGGCCACCAGGCTGTAGGACGAAGTTGCTGCTCCCTGCGCCAGTTGCAGGTTCAAGTCTCCAATGTTACAGTCCTGCTTTCTGCTTCCGACTATAACTTGTTTAAGCCCGCGCGAGAGGGGGGAGCCCCAAACCGCCCAGTTACCACCCCCAGATCGCGTTTCCTGAATACCTGGGGCGGCGGGGGACACCTAAAAATACATGAGATTCGCGCCCCCGAGGCCATAACCCCGCGTAAATTACACAATGTTCGCGTCCCCGAGGCCACTAACCTTCGTAAAGTGTACACTTGTTGCGTCCCCGAGGCGACAAGCCCTAGTCAATTACACAATCTTAGCGTCCCCGAAGCCAAAAAATCCTTGTCAATGATACGATTTGCGCGTCCCCAACGCAACCAACCCATGCAAAGTACGCAATCCTAGCGTCCCCGAAACCATAAATCTTTGCAAATGACCCCGTATTCGCATTGCCGAGGCCAAGAGTGCTCCAAGGCGCCGAAGATGGTTCCAAGGCGGCCCAAGAGGGCCCAAAGAGGCCCCAAGAGCGCTCCAAGAGGCCTCCCGAGAGAGCCCCAAGAGGCCAAAATCGTGGATGTTACCTGGGTTGTTGAAGGATTTGGGCCTTCTCGCATTTTCGACTTTCGACGCCCCAAGACGGCTCAAGAAACTCCCAAGACCGCCACAAGACATCACAATACGCTTCCAAGAGGCCCCAAAACGGAAGTTGCGTTCAAAACGTCCCAAGAGGGTCCCAAGACGGCCCCAAGAGGGGCCCAAGCAGGGGACCACGAACCGAACGTTCGATTTTTACGCTCCGAGAAGCCCCCAGGAGGCCCCAAGAGGCCGCCAAGAGGCCCAAAGAGGCGCCCAAGATGCGCCTAAAAGATACCCCACGAGGCCCCAAGAGGCCCCCAAGACCTCCGAGAGGCCCCCGAGAGGCTCCCCACGACACCCGAACACATACACAAGAGGCCTCAGACCCACAACCCCGGCACGTTGGCGGAATAGGCCGAAGGCCACTAGGATCCGCCGCCCCCTTTTGATCTATCAAAGGGGTGCCTGGCGTGCCAGACTATATGGCTTTTGGTTTTGGCTCTTTTTCCAAAAGCACTCCCCCATGGGGCTTCGGCCCGTCCCGCCCGCCACCCGGAAGACCCGGTTGCCAGCGGTGTTCCTGCCCCAGACGGCCCCAAGATGGCCTCCAAGACGACCAAGATGCCTCCAAGACGGCCAAGATGGCCTCCAAGACGGCTCAGGTGGCCCCAAGATGCCTCCAAGACGGCCCAAGGTGTACCCTAGACGGCCTAAGATAGCCTGAAGATGGCCCACGACGGTCCAAGAGGCCCCCACGAGGCCTCCAAGACGGCCCAAGAGGCCAACAAGAGGTCCTCAGGGAAGGCCCGAAGAGGCCAAAATCCTTGATGTTCCCTAGGTGTTTGAAGGATTTTGGCATTTGCTTCTTCTCGGCATTCCGACGGCCCCAGACGGCCCAAGAGGCTCCCAAGATCGCCCACGAGATCGCCCACGAGGTCTCCAAGATGGCCCCATGACGGCTCAAGAGGCCCCCAAGACGGCCCCAAGAGGGCCCCAAGGGGCCTCCAAGACGGCCAAGATGGCCTCCAAGACGGCCAAGAAAGCCCAAAATGGCCTCCAAGATGGTCCAAGATGGCCTCCAAGTCCGCCCAACAGAGGAGGAGATGCCTCCAAGTCCGCCCAAGAAAGGATGGTCCAAGATGGTCCAAGATGGTCCAAGATGGTCCAAGATGGCCCAAGAGGTGCCCAAGAGGTGCCCAAGAGGCCTCCAAGACGGCCCAGGACGGCCCAAGAGGTGCCCAAGAGGCCTCCAAGACGGCCCAGGAGGCCTCCGAGAGGTCCTCCAGGAGGGCCCGAAGATGACGAAATCATTGATTTGCCTTAGGTTTTCGAAGGATGTTCGTATTTGCTCCTTTTCGGTTTTCCAACGACCCAAGACGGCCAAAGAGGCCCCCAAGATCGCCCCCACAGCGCCCAAGAGGCCTCCAAGATGGCCTCAGGACTGCCCCAGAGGCACCCAAGACGGCCCCAAGAGGGCACACAGACGACCCAAGAGGCCTCCAAGACGCCCAAGATGGCCTCTAAGACGGCCCTGGAGCACCCCAAGAGGGCCCCAAGTCGGCCCAGAGAGGCCCCCCAAACGGCTTCCGACGGCGTCAGACGGGCCAGGAGCCCACCAAGATGGCCGAAGTTGGCTCGAAGCTGGCCCAAGACGGCCCAAGAGGCCTCCAAGAGTGCCTCCAGGAAGGCAAAATGTTCGGCCATCCGAAAGCCCAAAACGGCCCAAGAGCCCCCAAAGATCGGCCAAAGATCTCCCAAGAGGCCTCCAAGATGGCCCCAGAACGACCCAAGAGGCCCCCAAGACAACCCAGGAGGCCTTTAAGACGCCCAAGATAGCCTCCAAGACGGCCCTGGAGCATTCCAAGAGGTCCCCAAGTCGGCCCAGAGGGGCCCCCCAAACGGCTTCCGACGGCGTCGGACGGCCCAGGAGTCCACCAAAACGACCGACGATGGCCCTAAGATGGCCCAAGTCGGCCCAAGAGGCTTCCAAGAGGGCCTCCAGGAAGGGCCGAAAAAGTCAAAATCACCGATTGCCCATGAGCTTTGGAAGGATTGTGGCATTTGTTTTGTGTCTGCCTTCCGACGGTCCAAGACGGCCCAAGAGCCCCCAAAGATCGCCCAAGAGGCCCAAGACGGCCTCAAGAGGCCCCCAAGACGGCCCAAAACCAAGACGCTCAAGATGGCCTCCAAGACGGCCCAAGAGCCCTCCAAGACGTCCTCCAAGAAGGCCCGAAAGGGTCAAAATGGCCTCCAGGCGGCCAAGATGACTTTCAAGATGCCCACGTGTTACCCGAAGGCTCCCCAAACCGATTCGGGGAACACATGGTCCGATAGCTTGGCAGGTCTGGCCTCAACGTTCGGCCACCTAGGCGCTTCCAAAAAGGCAGGGGGCGGCGGTGATTCGCCGTAGGCGTCTTAGATCCGCCGCCCCCTGTCGATTAATCGCAGGGGTGCCTGGCGTTCTAAACCCTCTCGGTTTTGGTTTTGGTTCTTTTCCAAAAGAACTCACCCTTGGGCTTCGGCCCGTCCCGCCGGGGCCCCCGCAAGACCCATAGGACGCCCACGCCATCGCCCAATTCCCACATGTTCCTCCAAGACGGCTCAAGATGGTCTCCAAGATGGCCACGTTGGCCCAAGATGGCATCCAGGATGGTCCAAGATGGCATCCGAGGCCGCCCAAGATGGTCCAAGACGGCCTCCCATACGGCCCAAGAGAGTCCAAGACGGCCGAAGACGGCCCCCCAGAGGCCTCCAAGACGGCCCAAGAGGCCTCCAAGAGGTCCTCCAGGAGGGCCCGAAGATGCCAAAATCATTGATGTTCCTTGGGTTTCTGAAGGATTTTCGCATTCGCTTCTTCTCGGCTTCCCGACGACCCAAGACGGCCAAAGAGGCCCCCAAGATCGCCCCCACAGCGCCCAAGAGGCCTCCAAGATGCCCCAGAACGGCCCAAGAGGCCCCCAACGCGGCCCCAAGAGGCCCCCAAGACAGCCCAGGAGGCGCTTAAGACGCCCAAGATGGCCTCCAAGACGGCCCTGGAGCATTCCAAGAGGGCTCCAAGTCGGCTCAGAGAGGCCCCCCAAACGGCTTCCGACGGCGTCGGACGGGCCAGGGGCCCACCAAGACGGCCGAAGATGGCACTAAGATGGCCCAAGACGGCCCAAGAGGCCTCCAAGAGGGCCTCCAGGAAGGCCTGAAAAGACCAAAAGCATAGATTTCCCATTAGTTGTTGAAGGATTGTGGCATTTGCTCTTCTTCGGCCTTCCGACAGCCCGAGACGGCCCAAGTGCCCCCAAAGATCGCGACGGCCGCAGAGGCCTCCAAGACGCTCAAAATGGCCTCCAAAACGGTCCAAGAGCCCTCCAAGACGTCCTCCAAAAAGGCTCGAAAGTTTCGAAAGAGTCAAAATGGCCTCCAGGCGGCCAAGATGACCTTCAAGATGCCCACGTGTTCCCCAAAGGCGGCAGAAGCCTTGCCTCGGGTTCCCCACGAAAAACTCATGAAGCGTTTCTCGTGCCAATCGCGTATCTCGGCTCTGCGGAGCCTGAACAAAGCACGGTCCGTGACATGCAACAAGGCGATTGGTCGAAAACCACCCGTGCGTTTAGCCAAAAAGAAAACGTTGGACCACATACAGGGCCATTCAAGACGCTGTTCGATCAGATGTCGTATGTAGGAGGTCGCAGAGGGTACTGAGCCCTTCGTCTCCCAAGAAAAGCACTTGACGCGGATGCACGCAATCATAACCTAAGCCAGTGGTAGGCTTAACAATTTTTAGCGCAGACCGTACTTGCTCGATGGTGGGCGTCGGAGGAACATCGAGGAGGGAGATATAGCAAACACTCCAGGGGAAGGTGAGGCTCCGAAACACACCACCAGGCTTCCCACTCGGTTCGAAGTTGTTCAACCTGCTCAGCCGATCCCAGGGGGATGAAATCCGTGCAGGCTTCGTCTGGGGTCCAGCCGATCGGAACCTTTAACAAACTGTAGAGCGCCGAGGCTCCTTGCAAAGTGCTGTGCTTGACTACCCAGTCTTCCCATCCCCGCTCACGCTCTCTCTGGCTGAGGACCACAAGCTGCTCGGCCTGCTGCTGCGCAAACCGCTTCAGCAGCCGTAGCTGAGCGGGGTGCAGAGGGAGACTGGCACGCACAAGCGACGCAAACTGCACAGCGTCGGCCTCCTCCTCCTCCTCTTCTTCCTCCTCCTCCTTCTCCTCTTCCTCCTCCTCCTCCTCATCTCCTCCTCCTCCTGCTCCTCGAACTCCTCCTCCTCCTCCTCCTCCTCATCATCATTCATTCATCATCATCCATCCCTAGTCCTCCTCCTCCTCCTCCTCCTCCTCCTCCTCCTCCTCCTCCTCCTCCTCCTCCTCCTCCTCATCCTCCTCCTTTTCCTGGCACATCCTCCCCGCATGCCTCCGCCGATGCCCTCTCGCCGAGGCTGCAGTCCAGCTCGAACTGCCCGGTCACCTCGAAGACTGGCTTCGCAAGCCTTGAGCTGCCCGGCTCCGTCCTCGCCAGCAGGCGGCGGGTTCGCTCCGCCGCTCCTCCGCTCCGCCATCCGCGCGGCCAAAGGGGGAGGGCGCCTGGCCCGGGTCTCGAAGGGCTAGAGGCTAGCCGCGCGGCTGGTGCCGCGCAGCTGGGACGACTGCCGTGGTGTCTGCAATGGTGAGGGGGCGTACTCCTCCCTGCTCCGCCTCCTCCTCCAACTCCTCCGCTTCGCCCACCCCATCTTCTTTTTGAACCTGATCGGAAAAGAACGGGAAGCGACGTTCTCGACGCGAGGCTACGATGCTCTGTGCCAGACCATGCCTCGCGCTCACTCTCGGGATCATGGCCCTGTTCGACATCCGACTCTGCGAATAGAGAAGAGATCTACGTACGGAATGGTAAGGGATGGGAGGTAAGGGTGGGAAGTCAGGTATGACGCTTGCGCACCTAGTCTGTCCTCTCCTCTCGCGCCTCCCCTCCTCGTCTTTCTTCCTCCCCTCTCCCTCCTCTCCTCTCCTGCCTCCCCTCCCTCCTCCAATCCCTCCCCTCCCCTCCTCTCCCTCCCATACTGTCCTCCTTCCTGTTCCCTCCTCCCCTCCTCCTCCTCCTTTCCTTCCTCCCTCCCGTCCCATCCTCCTCGGCGCTGTGGGCAGCCTACGAGCTGCCAGCTGCTCGTAGATTGAGCGAGTGAGCGAATGGGGAAACAGGTCCAGGTCGCACTGCCTCGCGATTCGCGCTGCGTGGAGTGCCACCACCTTCGCTCCGTGCTCTCGCGCCGCGCCCGGGAGGGGAACAACCCTCCCCGTCCCAGTTCCGTTGGATTCCCGCGTCCACTGGGTCATGGCGAAGTTGTACAAGAACTGCACAGACACCCACACCGCGAAGGCGTAGTGGAACAGGCGGGCTGCCAGGCCGAGGCCCAGGTGGTCCTGAGAGGGGGCCTGGCCCCGAGCGCAAGTGGTGTGGAGGGGGGTGGCTGGGGGGGGAACGAGGAAGAGGAGGAGGAGGAGGAGGAGGAGGAGGAAGAGGAGGAGGAGGAGGAGGGGCCAGCGGTGAGGGGGGGGAGGGCGGGACAGACGGGAACAGAAGGGAAGGTGCAGAGAGGGACAGAAGGGCGGAGGAGAAGGAGGAGGACGACGAAGAAGAGGAGCAGGAGAACGACGAGAACGTGGAGGAGGAGGAGGAGGAGGGGCAAGAGAACGACGACGGGCGGACTACGACGACGACGACGACGACGACGACGACGACGACGACGACGACGACGACCGTGACCGTGACGAGGGCCCTCCCAAGTCGACGTCGCCGTCCACTCGTCGTCGTCCCCCTGCTTATCCTCTTCCACCTCCTCCTCCTCCTCCTCCTCCTCCTCCTCCTCCTCCTCCGCCTGCACTCTTCTGTCACTCCCTGCCCCCTCTCTTCTGGCCCCCTATCTGCCCCTCCTTGCCCCATCCCCTCCCGAGGACCCCCCAAATGCAGAGAGTCTGGGCCGAGCACGGCACGGCCGAAGTCTTCTGCCGCAGGGAGCCTCAAGGGACGAGAAAGCGAAGCCCCACGTTGGGCCAAAGGCCAGCGGCGCACGAAAAAGGGACGCGGAGGACCGCGGTTCCGAGGATCGGGGTCCTCCTCGAAGCTCGAAGCTACGGGCAGATGCGCGCTATAGCGGGCCGGTGCCCTCGCAGCCCTCGCCCCGCAATCCGCGGGGGGGGACGCAGATCAGAATCAAGAGGTAAGATAAGTAAGAAGGCGGACAACGGATAAGATGGCCATGCAAAATGATACCGGAGAAAAACCCCAATCAGGGCTATAGGGCTATTGAGCTATAGGGCTATAGAGATGTAGGGCTAGAGGGCTGTTGGGCTATTGGGCTATAGGGCTATAGGGCACCCCCGGGCACCCCCGGGCACCCCCGGGCCCGCCCGGGCACGCCCGGGCACGCCCGGGCACGCCCGGGCACGCCCGGGCACCCGGGCACCCGGGCACCCGGGCACCCCCGGGCACCCGGGCGTGCGGCGAAAATCGGCGGCAATAAAAAAAAAAAACCTTAAAAAAAAAAAAAAAAAAAACCTAAACATATGAATCGCTTGGGACCCCTACAGAGGCAAGCTCTGATTGGGAATATATGTGCCTGATTGCAAGGGAGGTCGGATATCTCCTCCTAATTCTCCTTCCTCCTTCCTCCTCCTCCCCTCCTCCTCCTCTCAATCCATCTCCTCCTCCTCCTCCTCCTCCTCCTCCTCCTCCTCCTCCTCCTCCTCCTCATCCATCTCCTCCTCCTCCTTCTCCTCCTCCTCCTCCTCAATCCCTTCGCCCTTTCAATGACTCCTCCCCGTCGCGCCCCGGGGGCGTGCCGGCAGGGCGGGCCGGGCGTGTCGCCAGAGGCCTCCTGGCCACTCAGGATCCCGAGGGCTGGAACTTGCTGCCGCTGCACGAGTGTTGGGCGGGTGGTCTTCAACATGCGGCTCTCGCCTTCGCGCCGCGCACATTCGGTTCCAAACAGTGCAAGAGCTTCACGGATTGAGGGCGGGTCGTTTTCAAGGAGGAGGAGGAGGAGGAGGAGCAGGAGGAGGAGCAGCAGGAGGAGGAGCAGAAGGAGGAGGAGGAGGAGGAGGAGCAGGAGGAGCGGGTGGTCTGCAACATGTGGCTCTCGCCTGCGCCGCTCGCGCTCGTCTGGCGCACACTCGTCCTGAGAGATGAGACAGCTTCGCGGCTGGAGGGCGGGTCGTTTTCAACCTGCGGCTCTCGCCTCAGCGCCGCGCGCGTTCGTTCGGAACGCTTGCCGCGGATGGAGGGCGGGTCGTTTTCAAAAGGTGGTGTTCGACTTAGCGCCGCGCATATTCGCCATAAAAGTTCGCAACAATTCCAAAGATGGAGACATATTCCTTTTCAAAATGTGGCTCTCGCCTTAGCACCACGCACATTCGTTGTGAAGGCTTGCATCAGTTTCAGAGATTCGTTTGGTCGAAGTTCCAGGAACGGCATTCTGGCACAATTTCAGGTTGTGAGGACTCAGCAGTCACGTCGATTCCTGGCGTGAGTCCCAGGAGTGGTGTTCTGGCACGATGTAGGACGCAACAGTAAAGTTGTTCTGCGGCGTTGAAGTCCCAAGAAGTGTGTTGGCAGCATGGAAGACTCTCAAGCGGTGTCTTCTACATGGGCCACTTGCCGCAATGAAAAAAATGAGACCGGAGAAAAACCCAAATCAAACTCATTTTCCCCACATCCAAAGTGGGGTTCTTGTTTTCTCTGGACTCCTCGCGCAGGAACCTCACCTCACCTCCCACCCCTCCCCCCTTCCTTCACCATCATCATCATTAGCACCACTCATCGTCACGATTCATCATCATCATCATCACCACCACCATCATCATCATCATCATCATCATCATCATCATCATCATCATCATCATCATCATCATCATCATCATCATCATCATCATCATCATGATCATCAGTGTCACCATCATCATCACAATCATTCACACCCACACCATTATCATCCTCATCACCAACAACATCCTCATCATTCGATCAATCATCAGCATTATCATCATAATCCTTATCAACATCATCATCATTCGATCACTCCTCATCACCACCACTCATCATCATCAGCAGCATCATCCACATCACCATTCGCTCACTCATCACTTCGTTACCACTCACTCCCTAGCTTGAATATGGGGGACGTCTCGAGCGGGAGCCTCGTGTGTGAGTGGATCGCGGGGACGTCTCAGGCGGGAACCCTTCTCCTTATGGGGCCCGCACCACATCTTTATAATCCGAGCGGGCCAACGGGATCCTGTAACTGTCGTGACTTTTGGGTTCCTGAGGCCTGAATATGAGGGAAATATCAGGAGGAAGCCTCGTCTGTGAGCGAATTGCGAGAAAAAAATCTCAGGCGGGAGCCACCTCCCTATGGGGCCCGCACCTCATTTTTGTAATCCGAACGGGTCATCGGAACCATGTAACCGTCGTCACTTCTGGGGTGATGAAACCTAAATGTCTCAGGCGGGAACCTTCTCCCTATGGGGCCTGCACTTCATAGTTTAATCCGAGCGGGTCATCGGAAACCAGTAACTGCCGTCACTTTTGGGGTGCTGAGGCCTGAATATGGAGGAAATATAAGGCGGGAGCCTCGTCTGTAAGTGAAAGGCGAGGAAGTCTCAGGCGGGAGCCTCCTCCCTATGAGGCCCGCACCTTATCTTACTAATCCGAGGGGGGGGATATGGAGGAAGTATCCCGCGGGAGCCTCGTCTGTGAGCGAATCGCGAGGAAGCCTCAGGCGGGAAGTCCCTCCCTATGGGGTTCGCACTTTATGTTCGAATCCGAGGCAGTCATCGGCAACCTGTACTTTTCGTCACTTTTGGGTTCCTCAAGCTTGAATACTGAAGAAGTCTCAATCGGCAGCCTCGTCTGTGAGCGAATCGCGCGGAAGTCTCAGGCGGGAGCCTCCTCCCTATGGGGTTTGCAATTCATGTTCGAATCCGACGCGGGTCATCGGCAACCTGTAGCTGTCGTCACTGTTGGGCTCCTCAGGCTTGAATACTGAGGAAATCTCAATCGGGATCCTCGTCTGTGACTGAATTTCGAGGAAGTCGCAAGCGGGAATCCCCTCCCTATGGAGCCCGAACCTCACGTTGGTAATCCGAGCGGATCATCGGCAACCTGTAACTGTCGTCACTTTTGGGCTCTTCAACCTTGAGTTTGGAGGAAATCTCAGGCGGGAGACTCGTGTGTGAGTGAATTGAAAGGAAATCTCCGGCGGGAGCCTCCTCCCTACGGGGCCCGCACATAATGTTGGTAATCCGAACGGGCCATCGGCAACCTGTAATTGTCGTCACTTTTGGGCTCCTCAAGCTCCAGTATGGAGGAAATCTCAGGCGGGAGCCTTGTCTGTGAGCGAATTGCGAGGGCGTCTAAGGCGGGAGCCCCTTCTTTATGAGGCCCACACTTCACGTTGGTGATCCGAGCGGGCCATCGGCAACCTGAAACTGTCGTCACTTTTGGGCCAAAACTTCAGCCTCCAGCGGCCTGCGCGGCGACTCTCCGCCATGACGGGTCCGGCACCTCATGTTGGTAATCCGAGCGGGTCATCGGATTCCTGTAACTTTCGTCACCTTTTGGGCTCTTCAGTTCCTGCGGCCTTAATACGGGGGAAGGGCTCCTCAGCTCCTGCGACCAGAAAACGGGGGAGGCATCAGGCGAGAGCTTCGTCTGTGAGCGAAGTGCGGGTAGCCTCGTTTGAGCTGGTCGTCGGCAAATTTGTTGTTGTCATGGGCCTGCGTGCCCGAATAAGCGATTGAGGAGCTGACGACGACGACGACGACGACGACGACGACGACGACGTGACAGCGGCCGGGCGCAGGGGTAGCCCCTTGTGTCCGGGCCGGGGGTGCAGGACATGGTGGACGTGCTGAACTTCGCGCACCGCAAGCGTTTCACGAAGCTGGCCAAGGAGCTCCTCGCGCTCCCGTGCATGTCCGTGGCGGTCCGCGAAGACGTGGGCGCGCCCGCGAAAGCGGACGCCGCGACCGCTCCTGCGCCCGTGGCCGGGCACCGACCGCTGGTGATTGCGGCGCGCGAAGAAAGACACTCCTGGGCGAAGCTGCACGACGACCGCCTGCCGAGCTGGGCGACGAAGATGACGCGGGCGCCGACGACGGCGCGGACGAGGACACTGGCGGCCTGGGCGGCGCTCCCGCTGCGGCCAGCTTCGACGGCTGCGTGTACGCCACGCCCAGCGCGCACGTCGCCCACGTGGTCGCTGAATTGCCGGAGGACCAGAGACTCACGCGAGACCAGACGCTTTTCGTCGCCAAGTTCGCCAAGGCCTGCGACGAAGCCTGGGAGGACGACGTGCAGAAGAAGCCGCGGGTCGAGAGAAAAGTGACACTCATGCTCTTGCTGGGCAAAGGCGGCTCGGGGAAGACGCACGTGGTGCAGAAGATTTTCTTCCCAGTGGTGGAGTATTTGTGGCCCTCGCTGGCCCAGGACATGGCGAAGAGATCGAAGTGGTTGTGGGAGCACGTCCGCGCTCTGGCCATCGAGGAGGTGAGTACGGCGGCGGCAGCGCTCTACAACGCGCTGGACACTCGCGCGTGCCACGGACGAAGTGACACGCATGACGTGCAGGAGTCCACCTACAAGCGGCCGCACCACCACTTCGGGCGCGTCCCCATCGTGCTGCACCTCGGCGATGTCCTGCAGCTGAAGCCCACGGGCAGCATCGGCCTCCTGACGGACGTGAACGAGCTCCTGGACGACGGACGCACGTACAAGCACGCGGAACCGCCAACGGTGGAGGTTCAGCACGCCATCAAGGTCTTCTCTCAGATCCCCTGCGTCTTCGAGCTGCAGGGCACGAAGCGCTTCGAGCCCGGGGACCCTCTGATCACGTTCCTGGGCTGCACGCGCGAAAGCAAGCCCTTCCCACCGGATGTCTGGTCCGCCCGGGAGAAGACGCTGGCGTCGGACAGCCGCGGCGACCTGGACCCTCCTAAAATTTTCGGCTCGGCTACGGCATGGGCATTTACTGGGAGACGCTGGCGAAGTGGATCAACGCGCGCGCGCTCGTCGCGACGCGCGGCGCCTGGGCGTGCCCCTCGTTTTCTTGCAGGCCGTGAGCGAATGCAGCACGATTCAGGGCGATCCCGACGCGGGCCGGCGCCTCCTGAACGTCCCGAACATGCACAAGACGGGGGACATTCACGGCGTCTTGCCGGCCCACGTCGGCATGGAGGTGCGAGTCACGGCAGTGCAGGAAGAGCTGAAGAAGAAGTTGGGGCTCGCGCAGGAGCAACGGACCACCCTCGTGTCCTCCGAACTCCACCGCGAGGACGAGCAGCGGCACGAGGAGTGCTAGGCAGGCCAGCTCTTCCGCCCCCGGTCCCTACCGCAGGGAATCTGGCTGCAGGTGCACGGCTTCAAGGAGTCTCCGATCTACCATGAGGTCGCCGAGGTGCTGCGGCGGGGCGCCGAAGACGCCGACGACCGCGGCCAGGCCACCCCCGTTGCCTTCCTGAGGGGGGGCGCGCGCCCCGCTGCCCCCGCGAGCCTCCCGCGGGCCTCGGGCCCAACCAGGCCGACGCGCTCGACGAGCCCCGAGGGGAAGCCGACGGAACAGCCGAAGACTGCCCGACGACAACGCCGCCGACGACGGCGATCGACGAGGGCGGCGATCGACGTTCGAGGACCGAACGTGTGTGGGCACCACGCTCGAGGCCCCCCGAGGAAGATCCGACGAACAACTGAGGCAAGATCCACGACGACCCCGCGGACCGATCGACGTTCGAGGATCGGGGCGTTTGGGCGCCGCGCTCGAGGGAGCCCCGAGGGAGAGCCGATGGAGCAGCCGAAGAAAGCCCGACAACCACGACGCCGCCGACCACGGCGGCGATCGACATTCGAAGATCGAGTCTGTGTGGCACCGCTTTCGAAGAGCCCCGAGGAAGATCCGATGGAGCAACCGAGGGAAGCCCGACGACGACGCCGCCGACGAGGGCGATCTATGACGGCGGCGATGGACGTTCGGGGATCGGGGCTTCTGGGCACTACGCTCGAGGAAGCCCGCGGGCCGATAGAACAGCCGAAGGAAGCCCGACGACGACGCCGCCGACCACGGCGGCGATCGACCACGGCGGCGATCGACCTTCAAGGACTGAGGGTGTGGAGCACCACGCCGACGGAGAGCCGATGGAACAGCCGAAGAAAGCCCGACGACGACGACGCCGACGACGGCGATCGACCACGGCGGCGATCGCCGTTCGAGGATCGGGGCTTTTGGGCACCATGCTCGAGGAGCCCCGAGGGAGAGCCACTGAAACAAATCGAGGGAAGCGCGACGACGACGACGGCGACGACGACAGACGACGACGGCGATCGACCACTGCGGCGATCCACGTGCGAGGATCGAGGCTGTGGGGCGCTCGTGGCTCGTCCTGGACCTCTGGGCCTCTGGTGAGCGTTTTCTTATTCGGCGTTTCGACATTGGGCGGAAGAGGGGGGGAGGGGGGGGAGGGGGGTCTGGCTCTGGACCTCTGCTTCATGCCACTGTTTGCAGCAGTGCGTCCTGTGGGGGAGACTCCACCTGCTCGACACAGGCGCCAAAGACAGCCAATGTCTACTCAATTGGGGGGGGAGGGGGTGCGAGGGCCCGCGCCGATCGGCAAAAACAACGAATTACCCCAGTGCGACCCTACCTAGACGTTGGAGCC
>CAUYUJ010021053.1:44622-80593 GCA_963575745.1 Prorocentrum cordatum | reverse complement strand
TTTCGTCTTCCCCCATAGCTGCTCCTCGTCCCTCCCTCGCTCTGCATTCCGCCGTCTCCCCCATCCTTCTCCTCTTCCTCCTCCCCCTCCTTATCTGGAGCCCCCCGCGCGCCTCAATCCTCCCACGGGGCGGATCCAGACCGCATGCGCCTCACGGTAGGAATTCTGCGGCATCCTTCCCACGGGGCTCCACCGCGGCCAGCTTGCATCAATTCCGGATGCCCCCTGAATGGCGGTCCGCGCCTGCTCCGCGCATCTGGCCGGGGCGACAAATGATTCAGCTGTGGAGCACTTACTCCTGATGGTGGCTGGGCTGCGGGTCGTCTGGGCCGCTCACGGCTGGACGGCCCCTCCAGGAGTGATTCTGCTTCCAGGATGCGCCGCCGCAGGCTGCCGCTGCACTGTGGGGGTGCTGTCGCCTGCCCCACGGCCCTCCTCCCACCGTCCTCACAATCCTCATCCCCCACCTCCTCCTCCTCCTCCTCCTCCTCCTTCCGACCTCCTCCTCCTCCTCCTCCTCCTCCTCCTCCTCCTCCACCTCCCCGTCCTTCTCCTCCTCCTCCTCCTCATCATGCTCCTCCTCCTCCGCCTCCTCCTTCTCCTCCTCCTCCTCCTGCTCCTCCTCATCCTCCTCCTCCTCCGACGACGACGCCGACGACGACGGCCCCCGCAGGTTGGGGGGGGGGGCTCCAGGGTCCCCGTCCGCCACAACCTTGCCGTCCTGGCCCGGGGAGCTGGCGGGGTGTTCGCTGGTCCGAGGGAGGAGAGAGAGAGAGAGAGACCCACACACACACACACACACACACACAAGGGAGAAGGTGGGAGGAGAAGAGAGGAGAGGAGGGGGGAGAGGGGAGGGAGGAGGACAACGAAGGAGGGAGGATAGGAGGAGAGAGAAGGGAGAAAGAAAGGAGCCAGAGGAGGCGGAGGAGGCGGAGGGGGTGAGGAAGGAGAAGAGAGAATCTCTATCTCACCCTCCTTCTCCTTCTCCTCCACCGCCTCCAGCTCCTACCTTCTCCTGCCCCTGCTCCAGCTCCTCCTCTTCCTCCCCACTGCTGCTCGTCCGTCTACCTGATCTTCCTTCCCCCGTCATCCCCCTCATCATCCTCTTCCTCCCCCTCATCCCTAGGCAGCCACCGGTTCTGGAGAATTCGACAGGTACCGGTACCGCTCCCCCCTGGACCTCTCCCAGGGTGCGTTCTGACCGGAAGATCGAGGCGAATGCAGCGGTGGCGACGAGGGCCGCCCAGGAGGCCCACAACGGGGAAAACGAGGAAAAGGTAGCGGTGTGGGCACCCTTTCCTCCTCTGAAGTTCCACGCTCGGGTACCCTTAAGTCTGGCCTGTCCCCCTACAGGTGGATTTTCTACGAAAAATAAAAAATACCCAAAAATAATAAAAAATAATCCAAAAATAGTCTGGGGACTATTTTTTGAATATTTGTGTTACCTTTTTGGAACATTTTTGGGCTATTTCCCTACCTAGGCTCTGCCTAGAAGGGTTCTGACCCTGTTTGCTTAAAGGGGCCGGGCAGTGCTCCCCGCCCCGGGCGGTTGCCCCAGGATCCGCCCCGCGGTTCCCCCAGTGACGTTCCCTTAGCTTAGCGTTGCTCTTATCTCATCTTAGCTTAGTTTGTTTCATCTTAGCTTAGCTTAGCTTCATCTTAGCTCAGGTGTGTCTTAGCTTAGCTTACCTTCATCTTAGCTTCGCCGAGCTTTAGCATAGCAGAGCACATAATAGCATAGCAGAGCGTAGCACAGCACAGCGCAGCACAGCATATCATAGCAAAGCCCAGCATAGCACAGCATAGCGCAGCATAGCATAGCATAGCATAGCATAGCATAGCATAGCGCAGCACAGTACAGCACAGCATAGCACCGCGCAGCATAGCATAACATAGCATAGCAGAGCATAGCATAGCACAGCAGCAAAGCAAAGGCAAAGCAACAGCAGCGACAGCAAAGCAAGGCACATGCAACGCAAAGCAAAGCAAGGAGACCCGACCTAGGCTCTGCCTAGAGGGTTAGTTTAGCTTAGCTTAGTTTAGCTTAGCTTAGTTCAGCTTAGCTTAGCTTAGCATAGCGCAGCGCTGCATTAGCATAGCACAGCATAGCATAGCATAGCCAAGCATAGCATAACAAAGCATAGCATAGCGCAGCATAGCATGGCATAGCATAGCATAGCATAGCATAGCAACTAGTGTTACTTTCCTAGGGGCTCCAACTTCTAGGTAGGGTCGCACTGGGGAAATTTGCATTTCCGTCGAAAATCCTCCTGTAGGGGGACAAGCCCGACTTCAGGGTACCCCGCGCCCTCCTCGGCGGGCGAAAGGTCCCCGCCGTGGGACTTCCCCGCACGGGCAGGCGGGGAGGGGCCCCGGCGCCTCCCCGCCCCGGGCGAGCATGGCCTCGGCCGCCCGCCCACGCCACCGCCGCACCGCCGCTCACCCGCACACCCTTCCTCCCCGCCTCTGCATCCCATAGTTGGAGGAGGAGGAGGAGGAGAAGAGGAGGAGGAGGAGGAGGAGGAGGAGGAGGAGGAGGAGAAGGAGGAGGAGGAGGCGGATCGTGTGAGTGTGTGTTGTGTGTGCTGTGTGTGTGTGTTGTGTGCCGCGGCCTGGCCCCGCTCTGAGCGGGCCAGGCCTCTCCTCCGTCCTGCTCGTGCCGGGTTTCCTCCTCCTTCTCTTGCATTGCGGCTACATTCGCATCTGTATGCCCTACCCATGCCCTATCCGCCAGCGCAGTCACTCTGCCTAGCCGCCGATGCAAAAAGACTGTGTGCGTGTGTCTTCTCCCCTCCTCTCTCTCCCGTTGGCGCTCCGCGCGGACTTCTTGGACCTGCGCTGGGTCCCCTCCCTGGCGCGCGGAGCGCGCCAGGGGCGGCGCCAGAGGCGCCGCCTGAGGGGGCCCAGCGCGGATCCGGGGCGTCGAGAGCTTATGTTCATGCCGTTGTTTCTCCTTCGCCCTTCCACTGCGGCGCTCTCTCCTGCTTACCTTGCAGCCACATATGCTGGCAACTTCGCCAGGCACCCTGGTCTGCATACTCGGGAGCGGCCAAGAGGGGGGTGTCCAAGAGGGGGGGGTGCAAATCATGACCGGCGGCATGTGCGCGGCCGAGCGGGGGGGGCGAGGGACGTCACGAAATAAGAAGACGCGCCCTGAAATCTGGGGAGATATCATGGCCCCCCGCCATGATACCTTCCCACCCCTAATTAGTCATCACCCCCCTCCCTTCCGCCCCCGACATACGTAGCCACACTTCCCCCTTGGGCGACCGCCCCGAAAACTGGGGGGGGGGGGGGGCGTGGCAGCACCCGACGAACTCCCCTGCCACCAGCTGATAGCCGAAAGCGGAGGAGGAGAGGTGGAAGTAGGCGGCGACCCCAGGGGGGGGGAGGAGGAGAAGGAGAAGGAGAAGGAGGAAGAGGAGGCGGAGGAGGAGGAGGAGGAGGAGGAGGAGGAGGAGGAGGAGGAGGGAGGAGGAGGAGGAGGGGGGAGGAGGAGGAGGAGGAGGAGGAGGAGGAGGAGGGGGAGGAGGAGGAGGCGGAGGAGGAGGAGGAGAAGGAGGAGGAGGAGGAGGAGGAGGAGGAGGCGGAGAAGGAGGAGGAGGAGGAGGAGGAGGAGGAGGAGGAGCGGGCCTTCTCGGAAGGCTCGGAAGTCCCCCGGCCTTCTGAGAGAAGTGCCCTGAGCCCTCCCCGAGGACACAGAGATAGCTTCTCGGAAGGCCCGAGGGCTTCTGAGAAGCCCCCGCAGCCGTCTGAGAAGGCCTTCTCCTTCTCATTTCCCCCCCTCGCTCGCCGCCGAGTGAGGGGCAGCGATTCGTCGCCGCCGTGGTCGTCGTCGTCATCGTCATCGTCGTCGCCGTCGTCGTCGTCGCCGCCCGACCTTGAGAATAAAGAGATCACGCCCGGGCCGTCCTCCCCGACCGAGCCTCCCAGGCCCCTCGGCCCCCCCGGCAGCGGCCACCGCGGGCAAGAGCCTCCCCGAGCTTTCTGCCCCAGGTGGGCCCCAAGGGACGAGGGGCTGACGAAGGCTCCGTACAGTAGGTCACTTGATCCACTTCACCTCGGGTGGAGCGGATAAAGCGTCTTCTCGCCGTCGTCTTCTTCCTCCTCGCCGTCTTCTTCCTCGGCGCCGCATCATCCTCCGCCCCCTCGTCTTTGCCTTCTTCCTCCTCCCCCTCGTTCTCGTCGTCGTCGTCGTCGTCGTCGCTGTCCGCCTGGCCCACTTGGCCCCCATACATGGCAGAAAACCGACTCCCCGACACAAGCCATAGATCCTCTGACCTGCCTGCTCTCCCCTGATCAATCCAACAAGGACCCCTGCCCCTCTGGGAGGGGACCCCAACTCGGAGGGGCCACAAAACATTGGGGAGTGGGGGTCTTTCTGTTTCTTCAGATGCATCACACCGAGCCGCCCAGATCCATGGTCCCTGCTGCGAAGACGGGGGCCTCCGTGAGGCCCCGTCCTCCTCGTGTCATTCGTGTTAGGGTTAGGTCGGGCACGTCCCCCTACCGGCGTTTTGGGGGGGCGAGAAGACAGAGTCGAAGCACACCCAACAATTCCCCAAAAATGGCAGAAACAACCTTCCCGAAACTATTCTCCTGGACCGTCTTTGAAATGCTCCTCCTGTAGAGGGACGCGCCCGACTTGACAGTAGGGGTCAGGGGCTCTCTTGTGCCCGAGGACCCTCCTCCCCGCCCTCTGCCGCCTGCCCGCCTGCTGCCTCCGCTGCGGCCTCGGGCCGCCCGCCTCGCCCGCCCGCCTCGCCCGCCCGCCTCGCCCGCCCGCGCGACGCCTCCCCGGGGGCGCCGCGGGCGCGGCCGCGGCGGTCGGGCGCTGCGCCCGGCGGCGGAAAGCCGTCCCGAGGAACCGAGACTCGATTCCCACAGGCTTCGGTCGGGCGTGTCCGCCTGCAGGCAGACGCTCGAAGAGAGGTACTGGTACCAAAAAACGAATCCAAACAACCAAAAGTCGAAAGAGCACGAAAAAGATCGTGCCCTGACATGCTGTTGACCATTCTGGGATACTCCTCGTGCAGAGGGACATGCCCGACTTGATACCATGCCCAAGAACCCTGGGGGGTGGGCGAGGGTCTTGGTCGTGGGTCTGGCATACAGAACTCCCCCCCTGGGGCGTGTTCTTTGTTTGCACTGGGCGCGGCCCTGGGCGGTGGAATCCGACTGGGGCGGGGAAGGTGCGGTAAACAAAAAAAAAAAAAAAAAAAATGAGGAGAACGCTCCTCGAGCACGAGAGGCAGAAGGGCACGGACGAGGGAAAGGAGGCAGAGACCACGCCCGCAGCCGTCCTCCCCGGCCGAGCCTCCCAGACCTCCGACGCCGGGATTGGTTCACACCGTCGACCCCGGCTGAGGGGCATGCGTCGACCTGGAGTCGGCGATACGTCGCCGATAGATCGGCGACAGGCCCCCGATAGTGAATCCACACCCTGCTGTGCAGGTTGGGGCTGTCGGGCCCCTGTCGGCGATCAATGGGCGATCGAGGGTCGACGCGTCCCCCCCTATGCCCATCCCCCCTTATCGTTGCCCCCGACTCGAGGCCTGGGCCCCTTCCCCGGGACTGGTTTTTCATCCTGGGTCGTTCCTGGACGGCCCCGAGGACTGGTGAGGGCACCCAGAGGCCGAAAATAGCGAAAGGTCTCCCATGGTGATCCTTTCACGACGCTGAGAAAGACAATGTTATCGTGTTTGCAGGAGGGGGGCTGGAAAGATGCAGGGCGCGGCTGTGCAATAAACACCGTCAACATGAGCGAGGACACAAACGACCTGATCATCTCTCCCAGCCCCATCCTCCCAACCCCGGAAATTAGGTCGGGCATGGCCCCCTACAGGCGGATTTTGGGCGAAAGATCGAAACTCCTCAAAAAAAGAACTCACATATACCAAAATTTCATCAAATTATCACCGTGCGACCCTACCTAGGAGTAGGAGCCCCTAGGAAAGCGCATGAGCTAAGCTAAGCTAAGCTAAGCTAAGCTAAGCTAAGCTAAGCTGAGATAGCTAAGCTAAGCTAAGCTAAGCTAAGCCAAGCTAAGAGGAGATAAGCTCAGCTAAGCTAAGCTAAGTTAAGCTAAGATAAGCTAAGCTAAGCTAAGCTAAGCTAAGCTAGGCTGGGCTAGGCTAGGCTAGGCTAGGCTAAACTCAGCTAAGCTAAGCTAAGCTAAGCTAAGCTAAGCTAAGCTAAGCTAAGATGGGTTAAGCTAAGCGAAGCTCAGCTAAGCCCAGCTAAGCTAAGCTAAGCTAAACTGAGGTAAGCTAAGCGACGCTAAGCTAAGCTAAGCTCAGCTAAGCTCAGCTAAGCTAAGCTAAGCTGGTATCAGCAAAGCTAAGAAATATAAGCTGAGCTAAGCTCAGCTAAGCTAAGTTGAGACAAGGTAAGATAAGCTAAGCTAAGATAAGCTAAGTTAAGCTAGGCTAGGCCAAGCTAAGCTTAAGAAAGCTAAGCAAAGCTAAGCTCAGGTAAGCTAAGCTAAGCTCAGCTAAGCCAGGCTAGGCTAAGCTAAGCTAAGCTTAGCTAAGCAAGGCTAGGCTAAGATAAGCCAAGATAAACCTGAGTTAAGATGAAGCTAAGCTAAGCTAACATGAAATAAGCTAAGTTAAGCTAAGATGAGATAAGCAACGCTACGCTAAGGAGACGTAACTGGGGGAACCGCGGGGCGGATGCCGGGGGAACCGCCCGGGGCGTTCTGCATTGCCCCGCCCTTTAAGCACATAGAGTAAGAACCCTTCTAGGCAGAGCCTAGGTAGGGAAAAATCGTCCTCTGACTCTTTTCTGACTATATCTGAATCTCCCTCCTGTAAAGGAACGTGCCCGACTGAATGCCAACCACATCCTCCCAACCCCGAGAACTGTCCTTCTATGAGACGCGTGAGGGTCTGGGCTCCCCCACCCCTCGGCCCCCGGTCCTGAGCCTGGCCCCTCCGCCGGGGACCCGCGGCGTCGGCGCACGCCTCCCGCGCGCCGCCGCCCATCGACTCCATGGCGCGGGGGCCGGCCGGGATCCCCCCGCGGCGGGCGGGCCGCGGCCAGTGCGGAGCGCCCTCCCCTGGAGGCGGCTTTTATCCTCCTCCTCCTCCTCCTCCTCCTCCTCCTCCTCCTCCTCCTCCTCCTCCTCCTAACCCTCCTAACCCTCCTCCTCCTCCTCCTCCTTCTCCTCCTCCTTCCTCCTCCCCTCCTCCTCCTCCCTCCTCCTCCTTCACCCTCCCTTTTGTGCAAGAGCCATGGGCACGCGTGCCACTTGTTTTGTTGCCTGGGGCATGCTCGTCGACGACGGGGAACCTCTGGGGGCCCTCGCTGGGCCCCCAGAGGTTCCCCGTCGTCGACGGAAGCGCAAGACTGACCCTAAGCACGAGCGACCTCTGGCGCGCGGCTTGGCCGCGGGGGGAAGGCCAAATCCAAGCGCGCTGGCCAGTGCTGGCACAAGTCACTCTGGTGGGGGGGGGGGCCACTCTTACGCGCAGCGACCCACCCCCCAGCCTGGCCCTCGGCCGCCCGGCCAGGCCCAATAGATGAGGATGTGGTGTGGGGCCGCGCGCGCGGATGACTCCTGCCGACCCCATCGCCCCCCCGTCCAGGCCCGGAGGCTGGCGGAGGAAGCATTCCTGGCCCTAGGATAGGTGCCCCCCCTCCCCCCCCCGCTTGCCGCGCCAGCTTCGGAGCCCCTCTGGGAGGGTGCCCTCTCTGGGCCCCGCGAGGGGCGCTCTGCGAGGCCCCCCGGGCCCCCCTGGGAGCCGCCCTCTGGCCAGCAGGTAGTCTTAAGTCGGGCATGTCCTCCTACAGAGGGATTTTACAGGAAAAATCAAAAATACTCACAAACAAGATTCAAGTTTAGTCAAAGTTCCCGACCATTTTGGAATATTCCTCATGTAGAAGGACAGGCCCGACTTAAAGGTAGTCGTTCCGGGTGGGGCAGGAAGCGCAGGGCTGAAGAAGCGTGCACCGTTCGTGCGCCTGTGCGGCCCGCGGCGGCAGCCCAACGGCCCTCTGATGGGGCCCCTTTGCTGCAACCCCGAGGGCAACCCACCCCACCCACCCCCGCAGCCAGGACCTCCACGCCCACCCCCCACCACCCGAGGGGGCGAGGCGCATCTTGTAAGGCGTCTTGGGGGACAAACAAAAAATGATACCGGAGAAAAGCCCCAATCACAATCTTTTTAGGGCTGTAGGGCTACAGGGCTGCAGGGCTTTAGGACTATTGGGCTATAGGGATATAGGGCTACAGGGCTAAATGGGCTAGATGTGCTATTGGGCTAGTGGGCTATAGGGCTATAGAGAGCTAAAGGGCAGCCCCGGGCACCCGGGCACCTGGGCACCCTGGCTCCCGGGCACCCCCGGGCACCCGGGCAACCCGGGCGTGCGGCGAAAATTGGCGGCAAACCTAACCTAACCGTATGAATCCGCTAGGACCCCTACAGAGGCAAGCTCTGATTGGGGAGAAACACCCTCACCCCGGTCAGGACCCCCTGGATCACCAGGTCGGGAGGTGGGGGTCCTGGCTGGGGGTTGGGGTGGGTAGCCCTCGATCCTCCCACGCGCCCAGCGCACGAGGCCCCGAGTCGCCGAAAGGTCGTTCAAAGACGCTCACGATAGTCTCCAGATGGCCCCAGCGGACGCGAAAAAGCCCCAAGAGAGCCTCAAGAGGCTCTCCAAGAGTGCACCAACAAGCAAAAATCGTCCCATTCCCTCCGGGAAACGTAGATATTTCGCATGCACGACGCTCGGGGTTCACAACGTCCAGAACTGCCCCGGAGGCCTCCAACATCGTCCCTATAGACGGCCCAGCACGCCCCTAAGACGGCCCCAAGACAGCCCAAGAGGCGCCCAAGACGGCCCCCCCCCCCCTTGTTGCCGTCCGCCCGATCTGGCCGTGCCCCGCCCGCCCCCCCCCTCCGCGGCCAGCCCGCCACGGCACCCGCGGGGAGCCCTCGCCGGGGCGCCGCGGCCAGGCCTGCGCTGGGCGCCGCGCCCAAGTCTGCGGGCCCGCGGCCCGCGCGCGCGCCCGCGCGCGCCTGCGGCTGCCCGATGGGCTCGGGCCGGAGCTGCGGCTGGGGCGCGCCGAGGGAGCGGGGCCCCCCGAGCGGAGGAGGGCCGGCCGCCGCGCCTCCACGGAGCCCTCGGGCGAGGCCTCCGCTGCCCGGGCAGCGAGCAGCGGGCAGCGGAGAGCGGTTGGGCACCTCGTGGTCGGCGTCCAGGGCGAGCGCACAGCGCGGCGTGCGGGCAGACGGCGGGCCGCGCCACGGCGACGGGCGCACGGAGGCGACTGAGGGGAAGAAGGGGACGGCCGCGGAGGAGGAAAGCGGGAGGAGGCCCCAGGCGGCGTCCTTTCTTGGGGGCTGCGCGCTCGGGAAAGGGGCTTCTGCGGGGTCGCGGGTCTCGGTTCGTCTTCCTCGTTCGTTCCTCGTGCGTTCTGCTGGATTCGTCTGGCGCGCAGGAGGCCCAGCTTTGGACTTAGAAGCAAAACGGTTCCTCCCCGAGTCCATCCCTAGAGGACAAAGAACTATGCACCTACACCGATTCTGGCCAGGCCCATCCTGAGCCCGGGATCGGTGCATACGCCCTCCTACCTTGGCCAGGAAGGCATACGCACCGCATCCTGAGCCCAGGATCGGTGCATGCGCCCTCCTACCTTGGCCAGGACGGCACATGCACCGATCCTGGGTCAAGGATGGGCCTGGCCAGGCGCGGTGCATGTGCACAGCTCCCTTCGCCCGATATCCCCCAGCCACGGGGGCAGCGAGCAAGCAGCAGCCGAAAGAGCCCTTCGCCACGAGGAGCGCGCCGGCGGCCTCCGGCACCGGGGGCCGGTGCACCGAAGCGGCGCGCGGCGAGTGCAGGCTGCAGGCGCGGCAGGGGTGCTTCTGCGCCGGCGGAGGTGCCTGAGCGGGGAGACCGTTGGAAGCCACGAGCACAAGCACAAGCAAGAAAGTGGCCCAGGGAGGGAGGGAGGGAGAGGAGGGAAGGGGAGGGGAGGGGAGGGGAGGGGAGGGGAAGGAGGATTGGACTGGACACTTCTATCGGACTAGACAGCACAAGCCAGCATGGGTGCGGGGAGGATGGCAAGTGCAAGCGACCTCCTCTGAATGCGAGCCCCCACCTGCTTCTGCCCTGGCCCTCCCCCCCTCAAGGACAACTCCGTCTCCGGCGCTGCCCTCCTCGCTCGTGCCCCGTGCCCGCTGCCCGCTGCCCGCTGCCCCGCCCATTCCCCCCACCCTTTTGGCCCCTGCCACGAACCCCCTGGAACCGCCCAGCACCCCTCCAGAATTCGCCCCAAACCTCCTCGCTCCTGCACCTCTTCTCCCCGCTCCTTGCCCCTGACGGGCACGTTCGCGCCCCAACGGTGGGGCCGGGTGGTTCGCACCCCGCGGCCGCGCCCCTGCCACCTTCGGGTTGGTTCGTCTCATGCTACTGTTCCTCTCCCTCCCCTCCTCCGCCTCTTCCTCCGAGTCTCCAGGCGGGTCGTTCTCGCGTGCCAGAGGACCCACGAGGACCACCTAGGTAGAGAGCACCACAAGGAGAGAGGACCGAGCTCGACGAACCTTGGAAAGCAGGAGCTTACCGAGCAAGGTCATGATATGTCCAAGGTTGCTGGATCTTTCAAGTGCTCGCGCTGTCTTTGTAATTTCCCCGCTGTCCGAGGCGAACCGGCCAACTTTGGGCCTCGTCCTTGCCCTGACTCGCTGATGTTAGGGTCCTCGACGTCTGCTGGGTTGGCCCCCTGGTCTTCCCCTGGCCACTCCCTGGGAAACTCGCACGGACATCCATGCTATGCTCGTGCCCATCCGACGCACGTGTTGGCCGAATTCAAAGGTGTCCTGTTTTGTCGGGGTATGGGAGCTTTGCCCTCTGGGCGTAGGTGGTTTAACGAACTTTGTCTTCACTCTGCCAAAGCCCCTCCTGTCCCTGCTCTGGGGAGGTGTTCATCAATTTTCCCTATTAATATACACCCCCTCCCCCACCTGGCCGTCGGCCAACGCGGAACCATGCCGACCCCTATGCGGCCCCCCCCCCCCCATCCCTGTCAAGAAACAATACAAAACGCACTCTGCCTCCACATTTAGAGCATGCGCGGCCAACCCTATGTGGCCCCCCCCGACCATCCCTGTCAGAAAACCATACACAAAGTACACTTTGGGGCAAAGTCTTGAGTCATGTTCTTGAGGCCCGCGAGCACTTTGCATTGTTTTTGACAAGGACGGCGGGGGTGTCAGCATACTCCGAGCTTTGCGCAAGGCTACCATCCCTAACAAACAAATGCAAAATGCACCTCGCGGCTAAATCTGGATCATGCGCGGCCAGCCCCCGATCACTGTCAAGTGGTTCTTGACAGGGACGGCGGGGGTGGTGGCGCGTGGCCTGCCGTGCGCAGGCCCACCAGACACAATGATGGGCATTGGTTTTCGAGAAGGATGGTGGGGCCGACATGTTCCCCGATGTGTGCTGTCACGTGCGCAGGCGCACCTGACGCACTCTACACGCGCCCCGAACGTGGCGCACCTGGCGCGGCTGGAGTGTGCGGCACACCTGGCGCACTCGGAGCACGTGGCGCATTTGGCGCGCCAGGCGGGCCTGGAACGCTCGGGCCCCAGGGGTGCCTGGCGCGCGTGGCGCCCCCTGGCACGCGTGGCGCCCCTCGCCCAAGCGTCGCGCACCTGGGGTCGGCTTTGGTTCCAAGTAGCTGTCCATCCAAAGACGACCGCTGAGCATGCTCAGGCTCGGGTGTTACTTATGTGCTGGGAGGGCGGGTGGGAGTGAGCTAGACGGATTGCGGGCGGGTGGGTAGCTTGATCACTGTTTCTTATAATATATATATATATATATACACATATATATATATATATATATATACCCTCTCCGCCAGGCGACCAGGGGCCAACCAGGCACCATGCCGACACCATGCCCACACCATGCCGACCCGCCCCCCACCATCCCTGTCAAAATGCAACATGCAAAGACCACCGCCCCCTGACAAAGAAACAGTGCAACATGCACCTCGCGGCTAAATCTGGATCATGCGCGGCCATCCCCCGATCACTGTCAAGTGGTTCTTGACAGGGACGGCGGGGGTGGTGGCGCGTGGCCTGCTGTGCGCAGGCCCACCAGACACAATAACGGGCTTTGGTTTTCGACAAGGATGGCGGGGCAGACGTGTTTCCCGATGTGTGCTGTCACGTGCGCAGGCGCACCTGACGCACTCTGTACGTGCCCCGAACGCGGGAGTGTGCGGCACACCTGGTGCACGTGGAGCACGTGACGCATCTGGCGCACCGGGCGTGCCTGGCGCGCTCGGGCCCCAGGGGTGCCTGGCGCGCGTGGCGCCCCTGGCACGCGTGGCTCCCCTGGCACGCGTGGCTCCCCTGGCACGCGTGGCTCACCTCGCCCAAGCGTCGCGCACCTGGGGTCGGCTTTGGTTCCAAGTAGCTGTCCATCCAAAGACGACCGCTGAACATGCTGAGGCTCGGGTGTCACTTATGTTTAGGAAGGGCGGGTGGGAGTGAGCTAGACGGCTTGCTGGCGGGTGGGTAGCTTGACCCCTTCCCCTACCCCATCCCCTGGGCCCAGGAGGGAGGGGGACGGAGGGGTTAGAGCGTCCAAGATGGCTCCATGAGGGTCTCAGAGAGCCCACCATGGCCTGCAAGATTGCTCAAGATACCTTTTTGTTTCCAAGGAAGCTCCCCTCAAGATACCTCAGGATTGCTCAAGATACCTCAAGATGGCTCAAGATAGCCTCCGACAAACATCCAAGAGGCCTCAAGACGGCCCCATGACGGTTTCAAGTGCCCTCCGAGCCCTCCAAGGACCCCCCCGAGAGGCCAAAATGGCTCCCAAACCGAAGGACGATCAATGTCTTGCGCCTTCGCCCTTTCGCTTCTGATGGACTCTTGAGGCCACAAGATGGCCCCAAGACGGCCCAGGAGAGCCCCAAGAGGAGCCCAAGAGGGCCCCAAGAGGGCCCCAAGAGCGCCCAAGAGCGCCCAAAAAGGGCCTCAAAACGCCATGTGTGTGCCCACAGAGGCTCCGCGAGGACCCCAAGAGAGCCCCAAGATGGCTCCAAGAGACCTCCGAGAAAACGCTTCCAAGGCGGCTATTGCACTGGATTCTTCTACACTTCCCTGATCAAAGCAACTCGCCTGGCGATCTGCTTCTGGATGCATCAAGAATTCAAAGCTGTTTTTGTTGGCGCCCTCTCCAAGACAGCGTTCCCGCCCACGCGGAGCGAAGCCCTGTGGGTCTGTGGCCCGCGGCCCCCCGCGCTCCCGCAACGCCCTCCTGGCCGGCCGAAAGGCCGACCGGCAGCTCGCGGCCGAGGCGGGGTCGACTCTGCTCCGCCGCTGAGGGACGCCGAGCAGGTCTACAAAAAATGCACGGCACACCCCAGCCGCCTCGGAGACTGACCACCTACCAAACCACCCCAACCCAACCCGAAGACCCGAATTTGACCCGAATTTCGGGTTGGGGGGGGTTACGGGCTCCACGTGTTTTTTCGATGTTCCCCGACCCCCCCCCCCACTGGAAACGGAGGGCAAATCGTGGCCTTCGGGTTGGGTTGGGGTGGTTTGGTGGGCGGTGAGAGACGAGGGCGGGTGCTCACGCCGCGCCTGCGCCTAGGCATGCCGACCTCGACCCTCCTCCTCCCTCCCCCCGCACCTCCGAATGCTCAGGCACACCCGCCTCCCCTGCGTCGAACATGAGCGGCAAACGGACGGCCTAGTCCACCTCCTCCACGGTGGGCCCCGCGCCGCCGCCAGGGGCGTTCCCGCCACCGCCCGGCATGCCACCCTCGGGCATTTCGCCGCCGCCCGCGGCCTGGTACACCTTCATCATGATGGGGTTGACGACGCCCTCCAGCTCCTTCTGCTTTCCCTCGAACTCGTCCTTCTCGGCAAGTTGGTTTTTGTCCAGCCAGTCAAGGGCATCCTGCACCACCTTCTCGATCTTCTCCTTGTCTCCATCCTCGAACTTTTCCTTGAGCTTCTCCTCCTGCAAGGTGTTGCGCATGGTGAAGCAGTAGTTCTCGAGTCCGTTCTTCGCCTCGATCTTTTGCTTCGTCGTCTCGTCCTCGGCGCGATACTTCTCCGCCTCCTGCACCATCCGGTCGATCTCCGCCTGGGACAGCCGCCCCTTCTCGTTGGTGATGGTGATCTGGTTCGACTTGCCAGTGGACTTGTCCTGGGCGCCCACGTTCAAGATGCCGTTCGCGTCAATGTCGAACGTCACCTCGATCTGCGGCACGCCGCGCGGGGCGGGCGGAATGCCATCGAGGTGGAACTTGCCCAGCAAGTTGTTGTCCTTGGTCATCGCGCGCTCGCCCTCGAACACCTGGATGAGCACTCCCGGCTGATTATCGGCATAGGTGGTGAAAGTTTGGCCCTTCTTGGTGGGAATCGTGGTGTTCCGCTCGATCAGCTTGGTCATCACACCGCCGGCGGTCTCAAGGCCCATCGACAGCGGGGTCACGTCGAGCAGCAGCAAATCCTGAACCTGCGAGGAGCCCTCGCCGGTGAGGATGGCAGCCTGCACCGCGGCGCCGAAGGCCACGGCCTCATCCGGATTGATGGACCTGTTAGGCTCCTTGCCGTTGAAGAACTCCTGGATCATGGCCTGCACCTTCGGGATACGCGTGGAACCACCAACCATAACGACCTCGTGCACGTTCTTCTTATCGATGCCGCTGTCGCGCAGACATTTCTCCACGGGGCCCATGGAATTGCGGAAGTAATCCATGTTGAGCTCCTCGAACCGGGCGCGCGACAGCGAGCAGGAGAAGTCGATACCGTCGCAGAGCGAGTCAATCTCAATCGTGGCCTGCGTGGAGGAGGAGAGGGTCCTCTTCGCGCGCTCGCACTGCGTCCGCAGGCGGCGGATGGCTCGCTGGTTGCCTGCGAGGTCCTTGCCCCTGTTCTTGCGCTTGAAGTCCTGCATGCAGAAGTCCACGATGCGGTTGTCGAAGTCCTCGCCCCCGAGGTGCGTGTCACCGGCGGTGGCCTTCACCTCGAAGATACCGTCCTCGATTGTCAGCAGGGAGACGTCGAAGGTGCCCCCGCCCATGTCGTAGATGAGAATGTTCTTCTCGCCGCTGCCCTTTTTGTCGAGGCCGTACGCGATCGCTGCCGCGGTGGGTTCGTTGATAATTCGAAGAACGTTCATGCCAGAGATCGTCCCGGCATCTTTGGTAGCCTGGCGCTGGGAGTCGTTGAAATAGGCTGGGACAGTCACGACAGCATCGTTGCACTTGGACCCCAAGTAGGCCTCGGCAGTCTCCTTCATCTTGAGCAGAATCATCGAAGAGATCTCTTCAGGGTGAAACTTCTTCTCTTCGCCCTGTGCCGTCACAACGATCATGGGCTTGTCGCCCGTTCCTGCCTCGACCTTGAAAGGCCATAACTTAATGTCTGCCTGCACGATTGGGTCCGCGAACTTGCGACCGATCAGCCGCTTCGCGTCGAAGACCGTGTTCTCCGGGTTGCGGGCCACCTGGTTCTTGGCCGCGTCACCGATCAGGCGCTCAGTGTCTGTGAAGGCGACATAGGACGGCGTCGTGCGATTGCCCTGATCGTTGGCGATAATCTCGACGCCATCGTTCTTCCACACTCCGACGCAAGAGTAGGTGGTACCCAAATCGATGCCCACAGCAGTCTTCTTCGACATGTATACCGTGTCTCACTGCCGCTAAGGCACGAAATTGCTTAGCAAGACTATTGGGCCTACAATCGGCCTCGGACCCAGATTGCTTGAACCAGATTGGCTACGGAAGAATTCAAAAACGTCTCGTCTTGTGGGGATGTGGGAGCCTTGCGGTCAACACTGCGCAGAAGCTGGCCCAGCCCTGCCCCCCTGGAGCCGTCTGCAATCGGCAGGCGCAACCTCGGGCGGCTGGCGGACGGTGAGCCCGTCAAACACGGCATGACCTTCCCCCGAGCTCGCACCCGCGTTGCCCCTGCTTTGCTACAACCGCTGGGGCCCACTTCTCCTGCGACCGCCGCTGCCTCGCGCTCTTGGATGCCCGGAGTGGGCACGGAAAGAATGGGTACAACGCCCAACAACAAATGCTGTCCCAAACTAACAGCGGCCGCTGTTGGGCGGGCGGCCTTCCGTCTCGAACGGACACAGGCCGCGGCGGCGTGGACAGCGAGCCCTGTTCAAAATGAACCAGACCCGCTGTTGGGCATTGTACCCATTCTTTCCGTGCCCATTTCGGGCGTCCAGACTCAGGGCGTGTGCTAGCCCCAACGTGTGTTTGTCCATCGAGGCCCTTCGACACGACGCAGGCGATACCATGATGATCCGCTGGTCGGGCTGCAAAAGGGCAGACACGCATCGGATGATCCTCAGGACGTGTGCTCGCCCCAACGTGTTTGTCCATCGAGGCCCTTCGACACGACGCAGGCGATACAATGATCGCTCGTGCAGATTCGGGGGGGGTCTCTTCCAGGCTATCTTGGAGGGCCTGGGGGGGGTCTGGGGACGACGTTTTGGAGGGTTCTCCCACGGGGGGGGGTCTGAAATGGCTTGTCTTGGAGGGTCCAGACCCCCTCCCTTTTATTACGAGATCTGGAGTACCCATTCTTCCCGTGCCCATTTCGTTCGTGCAGAGCGCTGGTGTCCGGACCACCAACCACCAACTCCCGCCTGCCCAGCGCGGCGGTCCCCCCGGCGACGGGGTGCGGGGCCAACTCTCTGGCGCCGCCGGGGCCGGGACCACGAGCGCGAGGGGGGGAAGGGGAAGGGGAGGGAGGGGGGGAGGGAGGGGAAGGGAGGAGGGGGGGGGAGGGGAGGGAGGGAGGGAGGGAAGGGAGGGGAAGGGAGGGAGGGAGGGGGGAAGCAAGGGAGGGAAGGAAGGGGGAAGGAGAAAGGAAGGAGCGGAGGAGGGAACGAAGAACGAGGGACGAGACACGGCCCGACGACGACGAAGACAAAAATGACCACCGCGACCACCAATACGGACACGACCACGACGACTAAATACGAAGACGATGACGGCCTCCTCCCTCCGATCCTCCTGAGATTTTGCGTTGATCGGCAGACATCAGCTGATCAGCAGGTGCGCTCTTTTTCCTCATCCCTCCGCCTCCTCTTCCTCCTCCTCCTCCTCCTCCTCGTCCTCTTCCTCCTCCTCCTCCTCCTTCTCCTCCTGCTCCTGCACCTGCGCCTGCGCCTCCTCCCTTTCCTCCTCCTCCTCCAATCTCCACCCTCCCCCATCTGTTCTCCTTTTTCTCTCCCCCCTTCCAATGACATTCAAGAAAGCGTGGAATACCATGAGTCCGCGCGAGCGAAATAGAGTGACAAGTTTTCAGCACCACCACCGTGGCCCCGCTGATGCCGGCCGCTGCCACCTCAAATAAATGGAGACATGGCGCCATTGACAAAACATAAAATCGAGGGTTGAAAGAACCCCCTTTAGCAAAACGCCCTTTAGCGAAAACTGCTGGGGCACTCGACGGGTGCGCGCGGCACCGCCTTCCGAGTGCACCCAGGCGGAATCACAAATCGACGTCCCGCAATACTTAGCCGGATGTATCCTCCGAAACGCATGTCGATTAGCAAAACCGACAGGCGACTGCACCAGCACACTCGTATGCCAATGTCGACTGAACCCGTACAGAGTTGGTCAATCGAGTTGTCTGGGTGGGATTCTTGCATTGCCCGACAAGAAGTATCCTATGGTAGCACAGCTGGGCGTGGCTCGGCGTATCCGACCACAAGCGCACCAACACCACCTCCAGCTCCAGGTGAATGTCCTCCGTCGGGGAGGTACTGCAAGCCCACAGCCTGACCCAACCGATTCGATAGAACCTGATGCTTGGAGTCGACGCCGAAAGATTACTAGACTATATCGCACTTGGCAAGGAAGTGTGCGCCAGTGTTCAGTGTTCCGCTCGGTCGCCCTCCTATCAACAGGGTCCAAATAGCAGCAATCGCGTCCGACAGGGCCCTGACGCAATTGACACAGACTGGCCCGCGCACTGGGCGGTATGTTCACGCGTTTGGTTGCTCACAGCTTTGCTGGCATTGGCGAGTCCCGCCACAGGAAATCTGTCCACCACGAGTTGGCGTGGAACATTGTACGTACAACGCGTGATAGAAGAAAACGCGTCCTGGCCCAATGCGAGTGCCATGGGAAGCTCGTCCAAAGTGCAAGTCGCATTGGGCTCGGACACGACTGTCACAACGTGCCTGGTGAAGTGGAAGCGAGGCGGCTCCAGAAGCTTCAGCTCCTCGCATGCTCTTGCCACGCGCATAGGAGACCCTCCAGTGCGTTCATTTTCGCGAATCTGGCTCCAGCGTCAGCCCCGAATACAAGCCCCAGAACCTGATAGTGAAATCGTCGCGCCGCCGCCGACGAAGTCCCCCCCGGCGAACGCGCACGAGAGGAGCCCCTTCTCGCTTCCGATCGGTTCGGCTGGTGCTCCGTGGCCCGGTGTCTGCCACGGTGCAGCGCCGCGCTCACGGCAAGCTGCTCATTGAAGGGGCCCTGGGACAGACAAATAAATACACACAAATAACAGGATTCACCCCACTTCCAATGTTTTCCAATATTTTCTGGGTACCCATTCCCGAGGACTGATTTTCCATTTCGAATCGTTTCTTGACGGTCCTGGGGCCCGGCGAGGGCCCCTAGACGCCGAAAGATGCGAAAAACCTCCGTCTTGCTTTTTTTCAACGCGTTGGATCTCTGAAACCCTCGACCCTCGATTCTCCAGAGAAGACTCGGTTCTCGATCCTCCATCGCTCGGCCCCTGATCCCGCGCCGACGACCGCCGGGGCTCCTGGCAGCCCGGAGCTCCAGGGTCCTCAGGGCTCTAACGCGGGCCGCCACCAGGGCCTGCGTGCAGCGCGGGCGGTTCTTGCGGTCGTCGTCGTCGTCGTCGTCGTCGTCGTCGTCGTCGTCGTCGTCGTCGTCGTCGTCGTCGTCGTCGTCGTCGTCGTCGTCGTCGTCGTCGTCGTCGTCGTCGTCGTCGTCGTCGTCGTCGTCGTCGTCGTGGTCGTGATCGTAATGGTTGTCATCGCGGTCTTGGTGGTCGTGGTCGGCGTCGGCGTCGGAGGGAGGGAGGAGGGAGGGAGGGAGGAAGGGATCAGAGAAGCAGGGAGGAGGGAGAAGGAGGAGGAAGGAGCATGAGGAGGGAGGCCATCGGCAGGAGGATGGAGGAGGGGAGGGCGGGAGGGAGGGAGTCTTGGGTCAAAAACGCTGCGTGCCCGTTGTTGCAGAATTGATACGTGCAGGGCTGACTTCTGGAGAAGCGCACTTGGAATGCAAAGGAGCGGTCTGAACTACTCTGGTGAGGCAGGGGGGGCCCTTCCTGTTCCCCAGGGCCGCCAAGAAGAGGCACGGGACGAAAAAAATTAGCCTGGCGAAAGACCCAACCATAAGCAATTGTTAATACCGCAATTGTGGGCATCATCTTCGGTGGAGCTCCCTATGGGGCCACGAACCGTGCGAGGGGTGCGCCAAAATGGGGCGGGCGGGGCCGCCATAGCTCCCTATGGGGCCACGAGCCGTGTGACGGGTGCGCCAAAATGGGGCTGGGCCGCCATGCGGACCCTGCCACTGGGGCCTTCGGTGGAGCTCCCTATGGGGCCACGAACCGTGTGAGGGGTGCGCCAAAATGCGGGGCCGCCATGCGGACCCTGCCACTGGGGCCTTCGGTGGAGCTCCCTATGGGGCCACGAACCGTGTGAGGGGTGCGCCAAAATGCGGGGCCGCCATGCGGACCCTGCCACTGGGGCCTTCGGTGGAGCTCCCTATGGGGCCACGAACCGTGTGAGGGTGCGCCAAAATGCGGGCGCCATGCGGACCCTGCCACTGGGGCCTTCGGTGGAGCTCCCTATGGGGCCACGAACCGTGTGAGGGGTGCGCCAAAATGCGGGGCCGCCATGCGGACCCTGCCACTGGGGCCTTCGGTGGAGCTCCCTATGGGGCCACGAACCGTGTGTGTGAGGGGTGCGCCAAAATGCGGGGCCGCCATGCGGACCCTGCCACTGGGGCCTTCGGTGGAGCTCCCTATGGGGCCACGAACCGTGTGAGGGGTGCGCCAAAATGCGGGGCCGCCATGCGGACCCTGCCACTGGGGCCTTCGGTGGGGCTCCCTATGGGGCCACGAACCGTGTGAGGGGTGCGCCAAAATGCGGGGCCGCCATGCGGACCCTGCCACTGGGGCCTTCGGTGGAGCTCCCTATGGGGCCACGGACCGCGCGAGGGATGTGCCGAAACAGAGACATGCGGAGGGCAGAGGCAAGGGGGAGGGAGGAGGGGGAGGGGGCAGCGGGAGGAAGGAGGAGGAACGCGGGGCACCGTCTCTTCAAAACGAGGACCCAACACCACAGGATGGTTGGGAAAAAAAAACGTCCCCAGGAAGGGGCCCTGGTACACAAGGCTCCCTCCCTGGGGCGTGGCTTGTGCACACTGAAAGAGGCCCCGGGCGGCGGAATCCAGCAGAGGGCAACGATTAGTGGACACTCCCCCGCCCGCCAAAACTCAGAGTTGGCACGCGCGGGGAGGACTGCGGTCGAAGTCCAACTCTTCCAACCCACCGCCAACATTGATCATTGGGGGGGGCATTCACACATGAATGTGGCGTGCGTGCTCGCTAGTTTCTTCCGAGGCCTGTCTGACTGGGGCGGGGAGGGCACGGTATATTAGAGGCCCCCTATATGGGGTCGGAGTAGGTGGGATCGGAGGATCCCGCCGCATCGCCGATACATCGTCGATGCATCGCCGATGCACCAGCGATACATCGTCGACGTCGGCGATGCATCGACGACGTCGACGTGACGCAAATCGGGCCCCATATCGAGCCGCATCGCCGATGCATCGGCGATGCGACACGATCCTCCGACCCCATCCACTCCGACCTCATCTGGGAGGCTTAGATGCACGAGTGTTCGCTCATGTCCTCCGAGGCCTGCCTGACTGGGGCGGGGAGGGAGGAGGGAGGAGGAGGAGGAGGAGGAGGAGGAGGAGGGGAGAGGAGGAGGAGGAGGGAGAAGGAGGAGGAGGAGGATGAGGAAGGAGGAGGAGGAGGAGGGGAGGAGGAGGAGGAGGAGAAGGAGAGGGAGGAGGAGGAGGAGGAGGGAGGAGGAGGAGAGGAGGAGGGAGGAGGAGGAGGAGGGAGGAGGAGGAGGAGGGGGAGGGGGAGGGGGAGGAGAGGAGGGAGGAGGAGGAAGGGAGCAGGGCGTGGAATGCACGAGAATCACGAGGAGCACGCCGGAAGCCCCCGGACCCCCTCGCCGCCCCGCCCGCGCGCGACGGGCGCTCCGTCGCGCGGGCCCACCTCCCGAGTGTCCTGCTCGGCGGCGAGCGATGGGGGGGGGGCTCCCCTTGCTCCCCTCCTCTTGCTCTCCTCTACCTCCCCTCCTCCTCCTCCCTCCTCCTCCTCCTCCTCCTCCTCCTCCTCTTCCTCCTCCTCCTCCTCCTCCCCTCCTCCTCCTCCCTCCTCCTCCTACCTCCTCCTCCTCCTCCTCTCCTCCTCCTCCTCCTCCTCCTCCTCCTCCTCCTCCTCCTCCTCCTCTCCTCCTCCTCTCCTCCTCCTCCTCCTCCTCCTCCTCCTCCTCCTCCTCCTCCTCCTCCTCCTCACCCTCGTTTTCATCTTCGTCGTCTTCAGGGTCGGCGGCACCGGCCGTAAGGCCTTCGCAACATCACAGCGGATGCCAGGCGTAGTGGTCGGCGGCGAGCGAGGGGGGGGAACCGAGAAGGAGAAGGCCCTCTCAGACGGCGGCGGGGCGTCTCAGAAGCCCTCCGGCCTTCGGAGAGGTTTTCGGTGTCTTCGGGGCTGGAAGGCCCAGGGAACTTCTCTCAGAAGGCCAGGGGACGTCTGAGCCTTCTGAGAAGTCTCACTTCCCCCCGGGCTCGCCGCCGAGTCTGGGGTCGTGCGTCGTGAGTCGGGGGGGGGGCGAGGCAACAGATCAGGGACGAAAAATGACCCCTGAGGGTGGGGTCGGAGGCTCTGGGGCCGCAGACCGAAAATATCACATCCGCGGATGTCTGGGGTCGTGAGTCGGGGGGGGGAGCGAAAACGAGAAGGCCTTCTCAAAGGCGGCGGGGCCTCTCAGAAGCCCTCGCGCCTTCGGAGAGGTCTTCGGCCTCTTCGGGGAGGGCTCTGAAAACTTCTCAAAAGGCCGGGGAACTTCCGAGCCTTCTGAGAAGGCCCGCCCCTTCTCGCTTCACCCCCTCGATCGCCGCCGAGAACATTCTGCGGCAAGTGATGGGAGCCTCGCATACCATCTCCCTGGCTCTTGCATTTCGACGCTGGTCGACGCTACTCGAGGCCAAATCGACGCTAAAACGATGCAAATTGACGCTTCGACGCCAGATCGGCGCTATCTCATCGACTACAAGACGCCAGTGGACGCCAGTGCGTCCCAAAGACGGAGCTACGAAGTTGCACAAGGCTTCCATGATCCCATCAGCCCCACCCGGCCGGCAGCCAACCCGGAACCATTATAAACCCATGAGGGCCACCCCCCCCACCGTCTCTGTCAAAAACCATACAAAACGCACTTCGCCTCCACATTTGGAGCATGCGCGGCCGCCCCGCGACCATTCTGCATTGGTATTTTACAAGGGACGGCTGGGGCGCCAGCAGATCCCACCTGCCTTCTGGGCGCAGGTGGTCGACCGACTGGTTTGACACATCAGTAGCTGCTGCCTTTTCGCCTTATCGTTCCCCATGGGCTTTCGAAACCCTCCAATGGCTCCAAAATTGGCCAAGAAAGCTCAAAGCCAGGCCCAGGAGGCTTCCAAACCCGTGGCGTCCGCGGCGTTCTCATGGGATATGCTGACATCCGGGTGTGACTTACGTGTTGGGAGGGCGGGTGGGAGTGAGCAAGACGGCTTGCGTGCGGGTGGGTAGCTTGACCCCTCCTCCTACCTCCTCCCCTGGGCCTGGGAGGGGGGGTAGGGCGCGAGGCGTTAGAGCTCCCAAGATCGCCCAAGATGGCTCTAGAAGGGCCTCAGAGACCCCAAGATGGCCTCCAAGATGGCTCAAGATAATTCAAGATGGTTCAGCATAGCCGCCGACGCACATTCAAGAGGCCTCAAGACGGCCTCGAGATGGTTTCAAGTACCCCCTGAGCCCTTCAAGGACCCCCCCAACAGGTCAAAATCTAACGAACATTGATGATGCGTGCCTTCTCGCCTTATCGCTTCCGATGGGCCTCGGAGGCCCCAAAATGGCCTCAAGATGGCCCAAGGGAGCCCCGAGAGGGACGCAAGAGGGCCCGAAGAGCGCCCAAGAGCGCTCAAGAGCGCCCCAAGAACGGTTCCAGAGAGCTTCAAGACGACATCTTGGAGCCTCCGAGGGGGGCTGAGTCCGTTACCCCTCTCTCTTTGAGCCTCGGGAGCCAAGATGGCCCCAAGAGGCCTCCCAGCCCCACCAGAGAGCCCCAAGAGGGCCCTTAGACCCCCTAAAAAGAGCCCCAACAGTGCCCCAAGTAACTCCGAAACGACCCCAAGAGAGACCCAAGATGGCTCCAAAAGACCTCCGAGAAAACACTTCCAAGGCGGCTGTTGCACTGCATTCTTCCACACTTCCCTGATCAAGGCAACTCGCCTGGCGATCTGTTTCTGACTGGGCTGGTGGGGATACTTTTTGTCGCAGCTGCAGGCCAACGGGTCCGACAGCATCAGTAAAGAAGACTCGGGCCACGAGCAACCTAATTGCCGGCGCGCGCGCCGAGCAAGCAACTAACCTACCGCCGGGGGAAGCAGCAGCGCCGGGGCTGAGCTGCGCCGAGGGGTGGAAGCTGCCAGCAGCGGAGGCGGCTGGAAAGTGCAACGCGCAGGTACCGTGGGAGCTGAATCACCAGGCACGAGAATTAGGCCTCGTCGCCGCTGGGCGCAAGAGGACAGGAGGCAGACCGCAAGGTGACACGCCAGGCCGCACAAGAAGGCTGAACTCCTGAAAGACACGGCAGCCAGTACCCCAGGTGGCCAACAGACAACCAGGGCCAGGGAGTGCAAGCACTGCTGGAACTGGTCAAAACGCGCGGGACCTGAACGCCAGGGCTCACTCGGTACCACGAGACAAAGAGAGCTAGGCCAGGCGACGGGCGCCTCCACCGTGTCAAAGGGGTCGGAGCCCAGCGCCAGTGGCGGAGAAGGAGCCAGACACGGCCAAGCCGGGCGGCGTCTGGGGACCAGAGCCCAGGGAGTGCAAGCACAAGCACCGGTACTGGTCAAGACGCGTGAGCCGAGGACGTCACGAAAGGCCGGTGCAAGGGAAACCACGCCAGGCCGTGGCGGGGTCCTGACACGGACCGCAGTGAAAACAGTACGTAGCACCCCGCAATTGCGGATAAGAGTGAGGGGGCGGGCGGCGGGCCCGGGCGACGCGGGCGTCGTCGAGCCGGCGGACCTCGTGGCCCCCACCTTCCCTGTCGATCGATCCTCTCCTCTCCTTCCTCTCCTCCTCCTCCTCCTCCTCCTCCTCTTCCTTCCCGTCCCTCGTCCTCGTCGTCATCGTCATCCTCCTCCTCCACCTCGTCCTCCTCCTCTTCTTCCTCGTCCTCCCTCTCCCCCCCTCGTCCTTTCATCATCGTCCTCCCATTGTCGTCCTCCCCCTCATCGGCCTCCATCATCGTCCTCCCATTGTCGTCCATCATCATCAATCATCATCATCATCAACATCATCATCATCATCATCATCATCATCATCATCATCATCATCATCGTCATCATCATCATCATCATCATCATCATCATCATCCATCATCATCATCATCATCATCATCATCATCATCATCATCATCATCATCATCATCATCATCATCATCATCATCATCATCATCATCATCATCATCATCATCATCATCATCATCATCATCATCATCATCATCATCATCATCATCATCCTCCCCCTCCTCCCCCTCGTCCTCCCCCTCGTCCTCCTCCTCCCCTTCCTCCCCCTCCTCCCCCTCCTCGTCCTCCTGCTCCTCCTCCTTTTCTTTCTCCACGTTCTCCTTACCTCCTCTCTTCTTCCGCGTTCTCCTCGTCCCCTGTTTACTCCTCCTGCCTCCCCCTCTTTTCCCAAGATAACTGCAACGCAATCCTTTCTTCCACTTCATGCTCCCCGCCTTCTCTGATCAAGGCAACTCGCCAGGGCAGAGTTTCTGGACGGGCTGGTGTGGATACGCGGGGCTTGAAGAGGTCCTTGCGGGCTCAGACGGCATGCAAAAATCCGCCGCCGCGCTTGTGCGGCATTGGTTTGTTCAGTGAACGTGGTTTAGGTCGCGGGTGGGTCGCGGGCTCACCACCTCCACCTGGAAGGGATGCAAAAGCAGCACGCCGAAGGCGCCACAAAAATTGGTTTGTACACTCAACGTGGTTTGGGTCGCGGGTGGGCCGCGGGTTCTCCACCGGGAACGAATGCAAAAGATGCCCGCCGCAGGCGCAGAAAAATGTGGTTTGTACCCTGAACGTGGTCGCGGGTGGGCCGCGGGCTCTCCACCTGGAAGGAATGCAACAGATGCCCGCCGGAGGCCCCGAAAAATATGGTTTGTACCTTGAACGTGGTTTGGGTCGCGGGTTGGTCGCGAATTGGTCACGGGGTGGGCCGCGGGCTCTCCACCTGGAAGGAATGCAAAAAAAAACCCGCCGCAGGCGCCGAAAATTGTGGTTTGTACCTTGAACGTGGTTTGGGTCGCGGGTGGGTCGCGGGTGGGTCGCGGGTGGGTCGCGGGGTGGGTCGCGGGCGGGTCGCGGGGTGGGTCGCGGGGTGGGTCGCGGGGTGGGTCGCGGGGTGGGTCGCGGGGTGGGTCGCGGGGTGGGTCGCGGGTGGGTCGCGGGTGGGTCGCGGGGCGGGTTGCGGGTGGGACGACGACAACAAACACCAACAAACAACAACAACAACAACAACAACAACAACAACAACAACAACAACAAACAACAACAAACAACAACAAACACAACAACAACAACAACAACAACAACAACAACAACAACAACAACAACAACATCAACAACCACAACAACAACAGCAGCAACAACAACAGCAACAACAACAACAACAACAATTACTAGCACGTGGGGACACTCCGTTCTCACCAGTGCCAGGGTTTTCATAGGAGGCGGGCAATACCCCCACTTTGTGGGGGGGCCGGTTCAAGCTCTACCAAATTTCCAAACGACTCTTCGCCACCACCCACACCCAGCTTCCCGCCCTATGACGTTCGGACACTTCACTTCGTGGCATGCGGACGACCGTGGCTACTATTCAGGGCCCCGCGGCCGACGACGACGGCGTGCGCGCGCGAAGAAAAAACGAATGTGTCCCGCATGGTATTATTTGACAGGGATGATGGCCCTGGCAGGTGCGCAACCGTTGTCGCAGAAGTTCGAAAAAGTTGCTCGCAAAAGCCCGTTTGACAGAAATGTTTAAAAAGTGTTGGGTTTCCTACGAATCCGCAAGAGCGCGCGGGATGAGATTTTGACATTTTTTTGTTGAAAAAACCATTGGTTTTTTGATGTTTTTATGTTAAAATCGCTGCGAACACTAAGGTTTTGGAAGGATTTCGTCTTGCGCGCGCGAATGTCCACTTTACCTTATTTTTTGCAAGGGATTCTTGAAATTTGATTATATTAGAACAAGAAATGTCATTTTCTATTGTTTTTTGCAAGGGAAAGCGGATTACAACAAAACAACCGGATCCTGTACACACCCTCTTTTCTGAGGCTTCCTCACGAAAATGATGAAAATGTAGCTGCGGCCGCGCAGGGGGGGCGCGCACCAGGGGGCCCAACAATAATTATTCTTTAGAAGAAATAATGTTCAACAACAACAACAACAACAACGAGAATCCGCACCGCGGAATTCCACTTCAGCCACGCACCCAGGGACAGTGAATGACCGTTAGGCCCCCTCACTCTGACATGGACGGCCGAGGCCGCAAGGCGCGCCGTGCTCTGCCCCAGCGGAGACAGCGTGCCGGGTATTGACGGCGACTGGGGGCCAGCTCCCAAAGGGCGGGGAGGCCGAGCCACGGGCCGAGGGGGGCCAGGGCGGCCCTGGCCGGCAGCGAGGAACTGGATCGCGCTGCCGCCAGCGCTGGAGGCCAAGAGGGGCCGATGCCGAGGGACCGAGTCTGGCCATGACCAGGTCCAGGCGGAGGCCGGGGCGAAACCAACTACAGTAGCGGCCATGGCCGATAGGCACGCCGTACCCGCCCCAGCGGGTCTCGCGAGCCCAATATTGACGGTTCCAGGGGGCGCGCCTCAAGGGCGAGGGGCCCTGCCAGGTGCCGCGAAGGCTATCAACGAACGAGTCCGGGCTGCCAGTGGGGGCTGAAGGCAACTGCAGCCAAGTGAAACGAAAGCCAATATAGCTTTGCAGTCGATGACGGGCACTGAGCCGAACCGACCGCATGTGTCCCCAGCCTGGGCAACGTGCCGCCGGGGGGCAGCGCCAGGGACTGGCCCACGTGCGCGGGGGGCCGCCCAGGTACTGTGGGCGACCGCGGTCGACGGCAGCACGCTCCAACCAAGCAACTAATTGCCAAGCATGAGAGGGAACCCTCCAGGCCGCGGGCGAGACAAAGCGTTGGGATAGCTGCCAGGGACGACTAACGGTCGCACGGCTGGTGAAGAGGGGGGGGAGGCAGGACAGGAACGCAGGCCGAGGGAAGGAGAGAGGTGCCCAGCCGCGGGCGCACATCCGTCGAGAGAGCTGCCATGGACGACTAACGGTCGCACTGTTTGTGAAGAGAGGAGGGAAGGAGAAACGCTGAAAGAATACCAAGGAACATGGGCAGAGCTGTAGTGACTAACGGTCACCATTACTTGAGCAAAAAACTCGGGTGGGTGGTTCCTTGCCGAGGGATTGAATGCCACCTGGATCTCTTGTCGTCATGGTCGGCGTTGTCAGTATTATTCCTGCCACGCTTGCCTCCGTCGTGCCAGTCGTGGCCTTGCCAGGATTGCCATCCTGTCTGCCAGGACCACTCTCCCTGCTGATCCCATGGCTGCTTGTGGGAACTTGAGCTCCTGCCCTTTGATCGGCGGGAGCCCTTGCCGGAGGTGTTCCTGATGTGCCTTTCGCGGATGGCGTCCCAGTCAACGTTGAGCCCCAGCTTCTGGTCCATGGCGTAGGCGTCGTAGCCCGCCCTCCGCCACAAGTGGGGGTCGCTCTTGGGCTTACTTCTGCAGCGCGGGAACTTCTGTGTGTAGCAGTGCCAAATCCCGTTGAAGGCGCCTCCCAGCACCTTCTGGAGACGCGCAATCATGTCAGCAGGCTGCCCCCCAGTCCGTTCCAGGTCGACCTTGCCCAAGTGCTCACGGTACATAGGTCCTCCCGATCTGGGGTCGCGGAGGTTGTCGAAGGCATGCGAACTGCAACCGCGAGGAGGGGTCGCAGGGCGCCTGCGGTCGCCGTAGCCAGAAGGCGCTGCACGTCTGTCCGCGGTGCGCGGGCTCTGCGCGGGCCAGCTGCTGTGGCCCTGCTGCCTCCACGGCGGCAGAGTCTCTCGCATGGGGCTGGCGGGCCTAGGGGCGTCTGCCGCCAAGGGCGTCTTAGGCGCTGGCGCCCAAGAGCCCCGACGGGGTCGTCTGGACAGCTGTCCTCTGGAGCCATCTCCCTGTCGTCTTCGAGGGGGTCGCCGGGGGCGGGCGGCTGGTAGTCGTGCTGCTTGGTGCCATCGTCAGCGTCAACCGCCACTCTCGGCGACGGCGCTGCGGACGCTTGTGACTTGGCGAAGTCACAGAGTCCTTCTCTGTGGGAGAGCCGATGTCATCTCTTGGTGGCATGGAGGGGCCTGGTGGCTCGTGGCCTCGCGCAAGTTCACCGCTGGGGGCAAGTCCCTCGCGCCGGCCCTGCGGTGGTTCCACACCTGTAGCCGGGCCATCCTTGTAGCCGGCGGGACTGGCAAGGGCGCCCTGGCCCGTGTGGTGTCCAGAATGCCGCTCTCGTGGGGACTCGCTGGCCTCTGGCTCGAGGGAGAGCCAGGCCCCCGCTCTCCCGCCGGTTGCGGATTCCAAAGCGGTTTCACTGTTGTCGGCGCCCACTCGGTGCTGGAGCACGAGTTCGGCGAGGGCGGCCGCAGCGAAGGCGCTTTCGTGGAGGCTCCTCAAGAAACCCACGAGCACATCACGCTCGTGCCCGAAAGAGCTGGGGCCCTTATCCCGCGCCAGGGAGGAGTAGTATTCCTGTCTGGTGTCCGTGTGGTGTGGGTTGCTGGTGAAGTGTTTTACCACCCTAGCGGCTGCCCAACGCTTACCGTCCCATTCGACTGGTGGGGATACGTTTTTTGTTCACCGACCGCTAGCGGAGGACGGCCGCGCGGCGTCAGTAGGTCGATCGAAAGCCAGGCCTACGAGGAACAGGGCAGAAGCCTAGACTACAGCTGGCACACGCGGAAAAGAAGCGACGCGGGGAAGGACGAGGAGACGACGAGACGAGCGACGAAAGAGGGGAGCAGGAGAAAAAGGCGAAGCCGCTCAGAGGCGCGGGATCGAGCCCGGGACCACCAGGAGCACATCGTTCACAGACTGGTGGGGATACTTTTGGTCTGCGGGCTCGCGAAGCAGGTCGAAAGCCGTCCGAACACTAGCCGGGCCGCGACTAGGCAGCAAGAAAAGAGAGAGGCAAGCGAAGCGAGAAAGGTGGTGGGGATACGCGAAGCGTCAAGAGTTTGCTGCCGAAGGAAACGCGAGGCGTCAAGAGTTTGCTGCCGAGTGAATGGTCCTGGGGGGGGGGCGAGGACTCGGGGGACAAGGTGCCCATACCGCTGCTCGTCCTGGAGAGCTCTCGTCGCCAAGGCGGGGTTCTCCTCGAAACTCTGGGCAGAACGCACCCCGAGAGAGGTCTCGGGAGCAGCGGTATTGGCACCCCATCCCCCCCAAAGGACAGCCCCCCTTAGGGTTAAGTCGGGCGTGTCCCCCTACCAGGGGATTTTCGACGAAAAATAAGAAGTGCTCCAAAAAAACTCCAAAATGGTCAATAAATACTCAAAAATAATCCGCTGACTACTTTTTGACTATTTTTGCAGATTCCCCCTGTAGAGGGACAGGCCCGACTTAACCTTAGGGGGACGCCAAGACCGGGACAGGCCCTCCGTCGCGGATCCGCGCTCCTGGAATAGTTCCTGGGTAGCTCCCTGGAGAGCTGCAGGGCCTCAGGATCAGAAGCCGGTACCGCAGGGCAGCCCCGGAGCTCGCTCTGGCTTCCGTGAAAGATCCCCGCTGCAGACTGCTTGAGCATTGAGCGGGTCCCGGCAAGCCTTTCCGAAGCGTCTCCCAGTACGTGTGCCCGGAAGCTCTCCAGAAGCTCCTGCGAAGCTCCTTCGAGGAACTTCCAGGCCTCTTTCCAGATGCCTTTGCATGCCCTTCTGACGCCCTGCTATCCAGGTTTGGGAGTACACAAGTCCTGGAGGGGGCGGGAGGGGGCCGAAGATAGCCCCGTCGCCGCCGAAACTGCGCGACACAACCCTGAAATCCAGCGGTGCAGCATAAAACATACCACCTTCGAGAACAATCACCACCGCAGCCCCGAACCCCATCTCTCCGCGGTGCTCTCCGAGCCAGATCGATCCGTGATGGCCCCAGGGCCCGACACCAGGCGAAAACACCCGGCGTGAAAGAACGCAGCGCCGGTGGGGGAGCAGAACCCAGATCCCCGACGTCATGATTTCTTCACAACGTCGACCTCCAGAGGTCTGGGCCCCTCTCCACGACCGGTTTTTTGTCCTGTGGCGTGTTTTGACAGTCCCGAGGCCCGGCGAGGGCCCCCAGAGGCCGAAAATAGTGAAAAGCCTCCTGTCGTGATTCTTGTTCACAGCGCGAGGAGCTCTGGGAAAGGAACCGATGCTGCTGCTCCCCAGACCTCTCCTGGGGTGCGTTCTGACCGGAATCTCGGGGAGAATCCAGCCGTGGCGGCGACTGATCCTGGCCATCGCTCGGACGTCCATTCCCTGTGTTTTGTTCGGTTTCGCGCGTGGCTTTTTCGCCAAATGATCAAGGATGCTCCTCGATGGTCCTCGCCGAAGGAAAAATGCACACGTCCGAGCGATGCCAAGGATCTCCAGGATGAGCGGCGGTATCGGGGCCTTCTTACCCCCCTGAGCCCGGATCTCCGCCGCGCTTCCTGCCGCCGCGCGCCGAAGGCCACTGCTGCGAGGGGCTGTCTGGTCGGCGCCACGGGCCTCGAAGGGGCCCAAGGGCACATGAAGAGATGGGCACAAATCCCGGGATGCCCCCCCTCTTTCCCACATATATATATATATATAGACATATATATATACATATATATACATATAAATATACATGCTTCATGGGTGCTCGACTTCCCCTCCACATCCCAGATGTTCCACACGCTCCTGGGGATCGACGACGATTTGTGTCTGCGTATCTTAGCTGCCCCGATACGCAGCACGCAGCACGCAGCGTGTCGCCACGGAGCCCAACACGTAGACTGAGCACGTGGCTCTGGCGCGATGCGTTCGCCAAAACGCGGGCCGATACGCTGACACGGACGGTTTTAAGCACGGTACGTTTTACGTCTCGAGACGGGCAAGTCGAGGCAGCCGAGCTGTGTGTCGATGTCCCTCCTGAGCCCTGCGCGCGCGCCGCGCCTCCTCCACGCCGAGAGCCTCCGCCTCGTCGATCGCAATCCGCAGCGCCTCCCACCGCGCAGCTCCGGGGCCGCCACTCACCACTCCCCCCCTCACCCAGGACTCCTCCTCCTCCTCCTCCTCCTCCTCCTCCGCCTCCTCCTCCTCCGACTCCTACTCCTCCAGTGGGGGATGAGGGCCATTCGCACCTCTCCGATGATAGGACTCCTGAGTGCCAGCTCAGCCCCACCTCGCAACTCACAGTCCAGGGAACTCCGTGCCATACTTAGGCGGGAGTCCTCTCTTCAGCCGGCTCAAGTTCTGCCCTCCTGTCGCAGTCATCCCTGGCGGCCAGGTTCAGTAAGATCCACAGGATGCTGTACACAAAATCCCCGCAGAGCTTACAACACAAAATTCCTCGAAACACTCTCAGCGAATGGGTTGGGTACATTTCTGAAAGCATCGGGTGCTCGGACACGGGCTCCCCAGGCAGGTTTCCAGAAGACGAATCCACGGCAACAGGCCCAGACCCAACACCACGGACCCAGGGCACTGGGGAGATCTGAAATGCTCAAGCTTGCCCGTGAGGGCAGGGAACTTACAAAAGCACCTCTGACATTTTAGTTGGGTGCCGACTTTCACCACATCATGTCATTGACCCAGCAGCCTTTACTTCCGCTGGCTCAAGGACGTGACTCTGCTTCTATTTCGGTGCTTCTCGCGGCCTAGGCCAACGTCTCATGCCTCACTAGGGGAACAAAAAGTGGCATAAACAAAAAACTCAGAGGTCCGCGCGGATTTCTCGGATCGGCGCTGGGGCCCCCCGGCGGCGCCTCCAGCGCCGCCCCTGGCGCGCTCCGCGCGCCAGGGAAGGGGGTCCAGCGCCGATCCGAGAAATCCGCGCGGACCTCCGATTTTTTATGTTTGTGACATTTTTTGTTCCCCTACTCAAACACGTCAAGACAACATTTCCGCTGATCGCCGAGAGCCGTCGGAGCACTGTGTGCCATCAGTGGTCAACTTTCCCTGGGCCACTGCTCAATTTTTCATCTAGGGCCCCCCAGCCAGCAGCCTCGCCAGGAGGAGGGCAAGGAGGAGGAGGAGGAGGAGAAGGAGGAGGAGGAGGAGAAGGAGGCGGAGGAGGGAGAGGAAGAGGAGGAGGAGGAGGAGGAGCAGAGCAGAGCAGAGCAGAGCAGAGCAGAGCAGAGCAGAGCAGAGCAGAGCAGAGCAGAGCAGAGCAGAGCAGAGCAGAGAGCGATCACCGAGTCTGGCGCGATCGGGGGCACGGCGACAGCACTGGTGGCCACTGCGAGGCGGGGATCTATGGGCGGCGCGCACCAGGAGGGAGTGTAATGGGGGGGAGGGAAGGCTCCTCGGAAGCCGGACGTTGCTGGACAAGGGCTCCCAACTTCGCGCTTCGCGCTGCGCGAAGCGCGAAGTGCGAATAACTTCGCGCTCTCGCGCCGCCTCCCAGGGGAGCAAAAGAGGATGAGGAGGAATCGGAGCCGAACCGCGAAGCGCGAAGCGCGAATAACTTCGCGCCCTCGAGGGCGCCCTTGTGCCCCTGGCCCAGGGTGCCCCAAAAATTCCCAGGGAGGCGCCCACGGCTCCTCCAGAGCACCCCCCCACTGCTGCCAGAGGGCCCCACGCGTGCAGGCGGGGAGCCGGGCACCAGCAGCACCGGCAGCTACTGCGAGGCGGGGACATCTTGTCGGGGGGCTCCTCCCCCTTCACCTTCTCACACCTCCCGCTGTCCTCCTCCTCCTGCTCGTCCTCCTCTCCTCCTCCTCCCCTCCACCTCCTCTCCTCCTCCTACCAATCCTCCTCCTTCTACTCCTCCACCTCCCCTTCTCCCTCCTTCTCCTTTTCTTCTTCCTCCTCCTTCTCCCTCCTCCATACCTCCTCCTCCCCTCCAATCCTCACTCCTTCTCCTTTTCCCTCCTCCAATCCTCCTCTCTCCTCCTCCTCCTCCTCCTCCTCCTCCACCACCTCCACCTCCTGCCTCCTCCTCCTCCTCCTCCTCCTCCACCTCCTCCTCTCCTCCTCCTCCTCCTCCTCCTCCTCCTCCCCACTCCACCTCTCCTCCTCCTCCTCCTCCTCCTCACACCTCCTCCTCCTCCTCCTCCTCCTCCTCCTCCTCCTCCTCCTCCACCCCTCCTCCTCCAGCCCCTCTCCTCCTCCTCCTCCTCCTCCTCCTCCTCCTCCTCCTCCTGGGGGGGGGAGGGGGGGGCGAAAGTGGGCGGCGGCCACAGGGTGGTAGTGGGAGGGGGGAAGGCTTCTCAGGAGGAGGCTGCTTCTCAGGAGGCACCGGCCTTGCCTCTCCAGACAAGGCCCGCGCCTCCTGAGAAGCAAGAGTGCTCCTAAGAAGCCTTCCCCCCTCCCCCTAACCCCCCGCTCCGCGAGGTCGGGAAAGGGTCGGATAGTAAAAGGGTAGGGTAGAGAATCAGCTCACGCACATAAGTGGTTTTCCTGGCGCCTCCTGGCGCCGGGAGGCGCCAAGGTATCGAGGAATGGGCCCTGCGGCGGAACCAGAACAAGCTGCATGCAGCAGATTTCGCACCCCGCCCTTTCCCTACTCCCCCCCTTTCGCTCGGCCCGGTACTGACGGCGCGCACCAGGAGCTGGGGAGAGGGGGGGGGGAAAGGCTTCTTAGAAGGAGGGTCTGCTTCCTGGAAGGCGCCCGCTCTACATCTGTAGACGGGGCCCGCGCCTTCGAAGAAGGCCTCCAAAATTACACCATATGAATACTACTCTCCTCTCTCCACTGATGACGTCTGGAAGATATCCGGCACCCCTCCGCGTACTTTTTTACACACAGGATTTCCCGGAAACGGGGTTTCGCTTGGGCTTTTGTTCAAGATGTTGCTCCCGCTGAAGCGGTGGCCTCACTTTCCGCGCTTCTTCTCGTTACGAATCGTGCTCCCGCTGCAGCGCTGGCCTCATTTCCGCGCTTCCGCTCGTTCCGAACCGTGCTCCCGCTGCAGCGCTGGCCTTCCTTCCAAATACGCCCAAAAATCTAAAAAATGGCCCCCCGAAAAACTCCATCGGAAGTGATTACACATTCGGCGTCCATTCGTCAATTTTGGGGGCTGGGGGGCGTCGTCGCTATCAGGGAGTATCAAGTGGGAGCCCCGTGTCTGCTTCGAGAAGGCGATGTTGGAAGCAGGGCCAGCGAGTGCTCCCCATCAGCCCCGCCTTGTGTGAAGCTTTCGGGGAGCCCAAAATAGTTAGGCATGCATCGCAACGCACGAAGCCAAGACGAGGATAGAATTAGGTCGGGCATGTCCTCCTGCAGGCGGAATTGAAGAGAAAAACATGAGAAACAAATAAACGTCAAAAATAGTCAACAACTGTCAGGAAAGAGCACGAAAATTCGCCCCCTGACTATTTGTTGACTATTCTTGAGGCACATGCCCGACTCGAGGATCAAATCGGGTGGGAATAAAATCGAGAATTTCTGAGATGTGGCGGCTCTGGAAGATGTCTGGGTCAGCCACGCGCAGAGGGGGGTGGGGGGAGGGGGGAGGGCTTTCTATAGAAGCACACCCCTCTTCTTAGAAGCGCGGGCCTCATCTATAGATGTAAGGCCCGCGCCTTCTAAGAAGCAGCCTCCTTCTAAGAAGCCTTCCCCCCTCCCCCCATCCCCTTTTGCGCACCGCCATCTCAGAGCGTCCCGGAACGCTCTGTGAGCGTTCTGGGAAGGCTCCCCTCCCCGCCCTCTAGCGCCGCCCGACCGTGCCTGAGGCCGGGGTCTGGCCATCGCTCGGACGTCCATTCCCTATGCTTTTTCCGCTTTCGTGCGTGGTTTTTTCGGGTCGGGCGAAAGGGGGGGATAGCAAAGGGGAGGGGGAGAATCAGCTCACGCAGCTGATTTTCCCGGCGCCTCCCGCCGCCGGAGGCGGCTATGTATCGAGGAATGGGCCCCTCGGTGAGGCCGAAAGCAGCCGCATGCAGCAAATGTCGTATCCCCCCCTTTCCCAATCCCCCCTCTCGTCCGGCCCGATTTTGTTCGCCAAGGGATCAAGACTGCTCCTCGATGGTCCTCGCCGAAGGAAACATGCACACGTCCCAGACCCCCGACGTAATGATTTTTTCATTACGTCGACCCCCGTAGGTCCCGACCCTTTCTCCATGACCGGCTTTGCATCCTGAGTCGTTTTTTGACACTCCCGAGGCCCGGTGAGGGCCCCCCGAGGCCGAAAATTAGGAAAAACCTCCCGTCATGATTTTTTCATTACTCGAGGGGGTCTGGGGTCCGAGCGAGGCCAAGGGGTCCCAGGCAGGCTCGCGCCGTGGAAGAGTCACGGCGGTGTTTTTTTTTGGGGGGGGGGGGCCGCTGGGCCGCTCTCTGCCTCCCGGGGCCCTCGCCGGGCCCCGGGGAGAGCGTAGAAGCGGCGCGGGAGGCAGAACCGGCCCTGGGGAC
>CAUYUJ010021053.1:37500-44522 GCA_963575745.1 Prorocentrum cordatum | reverse complement strand
GAATTCCGGGAACATGATTTCGAACGGGGCCCCCTTAGGCCTCCCTGAGGCCGTCTTGGGGGCCTCCTGTGCCGGCTTCGGGGCCTCTTGGGCCGTCTTGGGGGGTTCCGTGAGCCCCACAGGCCAACCCTTTTGGGCCGTCTGGGGCCCTTTTGGGTCTCTCTTGGGCTGTCTTGGGGCTCAGTGGGAGCGTCTGGGGCACTGTGAAGACGAAGCCAGCGAGTACGCCGAAAACGCACGTTTTACTAAGGAAATGAACAGATTTGTGCCTCTTGAAGGCCCTCTTGGGGCCCTCTTCGGCCATCTTCAAGCCATCTCGGGCCCTCCTGGGCCTCGCTGAGGCTGTCCTGGGGCTCAGTGCAGCCCTGGGAGCCCAGAAGTATTGTTCCCGGAGAAGTTTCCAGGAATATAACTTCGAACGGGGCCCCCTTGGGCCTCCCAGAGGCGTTTTGGGGGCCTCCTGGGCCGGCTTCGGGGCCTCTTGGGCCGTCTCGGGGGGGGGTCCGTGAGCCCCACAGGCCGACCCTTTGGGGCCGTCTGGGGCCCTCTTGGGTCTCTCTTGGACTGTGTTGGGGCTCCGCGGGGGCGTCTGGGGCACTGTGAAGACGAATCCAGCGAGTATGCCGAAAATGCACGTTTTACTAAGGAAATGAACAGATTTGTGCCTCTTGAAGGCCCTCTTGGGGCCCTCTTCGGCCATCTTCAAGCCATCTCGGACCCTCTGGGGCCTCGCTGAAGCTGTCCTGGGGCCCAGTAGGGAGCGCTGGGACCCAGAAACCATGTTCCCGGAGAGGCTTCCGGGAACATGATTTCGAACGAGGCACTCTTGGGCCTCCCTGAGGCCGTCTTGGGGGCCTCCTGGGCCGGCTTCGGGGCCTCTTGGGCCGTCTCGGGCGGTTCGGTGAGCCCCACAGGCCGACCCTTTTGGGCCGTCGGGGGCCCTCTTGGGTCTCTCTTGGGCTGTCTTGGGGCTCCGCGGGGGCGTCTGGGGCACTGTGAAGACGAAGCCAGCGAGTAAGGGCGGCCGAAACGCACGTTTTTACTAAGGAATGAACAGATTTTGTGCCTCTTGAGGCCCTCTTGGGGCCCTCATTTCGCCATCTGCAAGCCCATCTCGGGCCCTCCTGGGCCTCGCTGAGGCTGTCCTGGGGCTCAGTGCAGCCCTGGGAGCCCAGAAGTATTGTTCCCGGAGAAGTTTCCAGGAATATAACTTCGAACGGGGCCCCCTTGGGCCTCCCAGAGGCGTTTTGGGGGCCTCCTGGGCCGGCTTCGGGGCCTCTTGGGCCGTCTCGGGGGGGGGTCCGTGAGCCCCACAGGCCGACCCTTTGGGGCCGTCTGGGGCCCTCTTGGGTCTCTCTTGGACTGTGTTGGGGCTCCGCGGGGGCGTCTGGGGCACTGTGAAGACGAATCCAGCGAGTATGCCGAAAATGCACGTTTTACTAAGGAAATGAACAGATTTGTGCCTCTTGAAGGCCCTCTTGGGGCCCTCTTCGGCCATCTTCAAGCCATCTCGGGCCCTCCTGGGCCTCGCTGAGGCTGTCCTGGGGCTCAGTGCAGCCCTGGGAGCCCGGAAGTAATGTTCCCAGAGAGAATTCCAGGAACATGATTTCGAACGGGGCCTCCTTGGGCCTCCCTGAAGCCGTTTTGGGGGCCTCCTGTGCCGGCTTCGGGGCCTCTTGGGCCGTCTTGGGGGGGCCGGCCCTTTTGGGCCGTCTGGGGCCCTTTTGGGTCTCTCTTGGGCTGTGTTGGGGGGCGTCTGGGGCTCTGTGAAGACGGACCCAGCGAGGATGCCGAAAACGTACGTTTTACTACGGAAATGGGCAGATGTTTGCCTCTTGAAGGCCCTCTTGGGGCCCTCACGGGCCCTCTTGGGGCGCTCTTGGGCGTTTTCGGGGCCTCTTCAAGCTTTCGTGACCATCTGTGCAGCCCGCGTGGCCTGTCGTGGGCAATGCAATTTGGCAGCGGCCCGGGGCAGTCCCAGGAGGTTTGTGACCCCCCAAAAATTCGAGGGGGCCCCATGGGGGATGATGGCACCGATTTCCCCCCCGGACTACTCATGTATGTGCGTATATATATATATATATATATATATATATATATGTGTGTGTGTATGTATGTATGTATGTATGTATACGTAGATACCTACACATGCATGCATACATACATACATTCGTACATACATACATACATACATACATACATACATACATACATACATACATACATGCATGCATACATACATACATATATGCATGCATACATACATACATACATACATACATACATACATGCAGATATGCATACACATATCCACACATACATATATATATATATATATATATATATATATATATACATATATATACATATATACACATATATATATATATATATAAATATAGATGCATGTGCGTGCATATGTATATATGTGTAAATATACAGATATACATATATATGTATATATATATGCGGGCCCCTTTACTCACGCCATGGCCACCCCTGTATGAAAGGCAATCTGCGTGTGAGAGGTTGGCTACCCGCCAGCCAAGGACGGACACACGCATCAAGACAACTTGAATTCACACGCAGCCGAAATTCCCCAACTGTCAGGTCGAAGCCTGGCGGGCCCAGACGAACACTTGCAACAAAAACAGACGGCCGGGTGGGAACTTGAACAGAGACGGCCAAGGATGGAACAACGACGCGATGCACTCCTCGCCTCGGCTACTGCCAACTCTGCGAGATCTCCAGGGGGACATCGATCCACGAACAAGTTCCATTAGATGTACGGGCTCCTTTACTCACGCTACGACCCCTCTGCGAAGGACACTGCGCGCGCGAGAGGCCGGCCACCCGCCAGCCTGGGACAGGCACGCGCAGTAAGACAAGCTGAACTCACACGCAGCCGGAAGTTCCAAACTGAGACACTTTCCAAAGTCGTTCACTGGCAACGCCGATCAGAATAGCTGACCACTCAGATTGGCAACAGCACGCGAGATCACTGAGGCACGGCGCTGCTTGACAAGACGCCTACGCGAGATGCGCGGGCACCCGTCCGCAATCGTTGTCAACCACCTCCCGTCGGGCCCCTTACCGCGCAGAACAACATGCTTCAAACCTGTTCTATCACACTTGTGCTGATTACGAGCACTATGACACACGCGCGCAGTACGGCTCAAATTTCATGCACCAATACAAGACGGGTGCGCTTGGGCCACGGAGCTCCATCAATGCAAAAATCGGCCACGGTCTCTGCCACCCCCCGTCGGCGGAGGGCGTCCTGCACGAACGGCGTCAGCCAGTGGCGGGGCGACGCTAAGTTCTCGAGAGCGCCTGGCACGCCCATCAGCAGGCAGGCCGGGAGCACCTTCGTCGGGAAGCGGGCCAGCTCGCTGGCCGCCGCAACCATGACCTGGCCCGCCTCGCCCAGGTATCATGGCCGAGCGGCCGCCGGTCAGAGCGCAGCCGCGGCGGCCCCGCCCCCGAGCCCCCGAGCCCCTGGCTCTTGCGAAGGTAGAGCAGAGTGCGCCAAGCCAGACGGCTTTGCAACACCCTAAGCGGATCCAGCCCAGGATGAGCCTCTGCGTCGCTCGCCTGCTCAGGTCGCGCGACTGATGGAAACTCAAGCCGACCTCGTTGATGGGCAAGCCCCACGGCGCCTGCCGCCACCAGCAGTGACTGAAGCGCCCCGCCCCCGCGAAGACCTCCAGCGCGAACCCCCATCGGGCCAGCTAGCCGTGGAACGTTGCGAAGAGGCACGCGCCGAGCGCGCGTTCGGCGCCGGGCGCCCGCTCCGACTCCACGGCAGTCAGCGACCCCAACAAATGTTCACGCGGCCGCCCTCCTCGCACCGCCTGACGGATCGCAGGCCGCGCCACCGCCCGCGCCGCATCAACCCCATCGGTGGCGCGAAACTCCGCCAGCGCGTCGCGGGGCGCCCCCCCGCGCCGCAGCTCGCACAGCGACGGCGCGGCGAGGCCGGGGGGCAGCCGCCGACTCGAGGCTCGAAGAGCCCCCTCCCACTGCCCCGCGCCCACGAAGTACGGCTGGCCGTCCGCCACGCCCCTCAGCAGGTGCTTGAGCAGAGGCGCGACCAGGTCGAACTCTGGATTGTCGAATACTAAGCACTCGCCCCGCAGTCGCCCCGCGCGCCCACCGTCGAGGTCAGCCCTCGCCCCCGAGGGCACAGCACGATCGACCATCGTCGGAGGTTGACGGCGCCGCCTGCCATCGGAGCTACCAGACACCCGCCTATCAACCTCCTCGCCTCCGTCAGCCTCAGCAGCAGCACGAACGCGAACAGGGTCGCACCGGCGGCGGCGAGCTGCCCCCGCGCCAGCACGTCCTTCGTCAGCGCCGCCACGACAGGCCACGGCAGCGGAAGCCGCGAGGCCGCTGGGTCGCGGCGCCGCCAGCCTTGGAGAGTCCTCAGGCTGCGCCGAAGCTCCGAGGCCCCCCGCGACCCCTGGCAGCAGGCGCGCCAGCGCGGCCAGCATCTCGGCGCCCGTCGCCAGCGGCCCCCCCTCGAAGAACTGCTCGTTCAGCCACGCAACGAGCGCCTCGTCGGCCTCCTTCGGGGCCATCAGGAACAAGCCCCTGCTCGAAGCCCAACGAGTGAAACCACCGATGCGCCCACGGTAGTCGAGCTGTGTCAAGCCCCCCACTGCCTCGTCCTCCAGCACAATCAACCCCCGCGCCCCCGCCGGAACCTCGCGCACCAGCGCCGTCGGGCCCGCGGCCCGCAGCGCATCGCGGCGACACGCCGCCGCCACAGCACGGCTCGCGCCCGCGCCCTCGGCGCTGGCCGCCTCGGCCGGCTGCCGCTCTGCCGCCCAGCAGCCGCTGCCACTGCCGCTGCGCCGCCTGCCTCTGGACTCGCGCCGACGCCCTCCCCCCCCCCCGCCTAGGCAGCTGGGGCGAAAGAGCCCAAGCGGCGGGCGGAGCCCGCCATGGCCGAAGGGGCCGAAGCTGCCCCCCTCGGCGTCGACGAAGCCGCCCGCGACGGGATCCACGAACTCGAAGCCCCCGAACTCCCGCCCGCAGCGGGCAGCCCCAGGCCCGGAACCTTCGGCCCGCGGCCGAGCACCCCGGGCAGCGGCAACGCCCCTGCCGCCCGCGCCCCTGGACGCCCCGTCGGCCGCGCCCCTCTCGGACGAGATCCAGCGCACGTGCACGACCGCAAACCCAGCCAGGCACAGCGCGGCCCACTGACGCAGGCAGCGCCCCATCGCCCGGCTCGAGCTGCGGCCCTTCGAAATACCGAGCACAACGGCCATGGCACCACTGAGAACGAGGCGTCGACATCCACTAGCCTTGCTGTCTGACAAGATGCGCCCCAGGGCCCACATCCCGGCCCGGGCCTCGTAGATCACATGGTCACCCGAGACGCCCCAGGGCCTGCTAGCGACACGCCTCCAGCAGCCTCCCCACACAGATCTGGGCACCGCAGGCACCCCACGAAGATCTCATTGCTCTGGTCCCCAGACCCCCTCATCGCCTCGTGGTCGTACCCGTTGCTGCCCAGCCCTCGTAAGCCTCAACCTATCTGAGTACCGCCCCGCGTACTTGATAGCTCTTAGATCGCAATGTCGATCTATCTCCCCGCACCCCCACTCCCTCGCGTCGAACACGGCGATCATGGGACCACAGTCCATGTCGAGCTCTCGGGAGGCCAACGGGATCAAGTGACTTACCAGCTCCAACTCCTGCCTAACCGAATCCCACAGTTTGACCACATGCTCCGGGTTTCGATCGATGAAAGCGTGGACGGCGCGCAGGACCGAGAGGGTGGGGCGTGTCAACAGCACGCGAAAGGTGACGTGACCGACGACGCTTCTCAACTGGGAGCCGCTCGCTCGGTCTCGCCGAAGAATCTCTCGCAGCCCTAGGATGAGCCGCCAGGCTGCGCGGGGGGCCGCGCCCACAGCTGGCCGCCACTCATCGAGGTGCCAGCCCAGCGCGTCGCCCCCCGCCGTGCACGAGACAGGGCGCACTCCAAGGCCGTCCACCTCGAGCGCCTCCCACCTCTGTCGCCAGCCTGCGCCACTCCTCCCGGTCGGTGCTGACTACCTACCAGACCACCCCAACCCAACCCGAAGACCCGAATTTCGGGTTGGGGGGGTAAGGGTTCCACATGTGTTTTTTCGATGTTTCCCGACCCCCCCCCCACTGGAAATCGAGGGTTAATCTGAGCCTTCGGGTTGGGTTGGGGTGGTTTGGTGGGTGGTGAGGTGCCGAGCGCCACGCAGTTGCCCGCGCACTCGGCGTGGACTGCTCTGCCTTGCGCCGATGGGGCGGCACGGCCGCCCACCAGCCCGCTGCCGTCCTCGCCCCCAGGCACGCGCTTGGCCACCGCCCCGCGCAAGGCCTGGCACACGTAGAGCGCCCCCTTGGAAGCCCACGGGCAGGGCGCCTCCGAAGCCAACGCCGGCGGACTGCATGGCTCGGAATGCGCCTCCTGCTGCCCAGCGCGCCGCTCCCGTCGGAAGAGTCGAGGCGAGGCTCGGGCAGGGGAAGAGGAGGAACCTCGCGAGCAACACGCCGCTCACGATCGGACTTGCAAAACTGCGGGGGCCGGCCTCCGCCCTGGCCGCGCGCAGGACGCGCCCGCGGCGAGGGCACGGGGGCGGGAGATCCCGCCCCGTCACTCCCCAGCCTTCTCCTTGTGGACGGCGAGGGGCCGGCACTCCTCGCGCGCCTTCCTCAGCTGCTTCATGATGCCCGCGTCCCTCTCGACTTCTTCGGAGACGACGTCCATCGGCTCCGGCGCCAGCATCACGCCCCCTGCGCCCCGATGCTGGCCAGTGAAGACCATCGCCTCGCCCAGCAGCCCGGCGCCCTCGCCGACCCCCTTCTCGCCCCGCTTGCCGCCAGCGCCCAGCTTCGACAAGCGCTCCTGCTCGCACACGCACTCCACCAGCTGGGCCTGGCGGAACAGAATCTCGAAGCAGGCAAGGTTGCACAGCTCGAGGTGATCGTAACCACCAGCCTCCTCCATCGCCTTCAGGCACACGCGGTGCGTC
>CAUYUJ010021053.1:25000-32500 GCA_963575745.1 Prorocentrum cordatum | reverse complement strand
GATTCCCAAGTAAATCGTAAGAAAAGCCAGAAAAGCGAGAGCATGATTCCTGAGCGCCGAGGAAACATCGTCTGAATAAACTGCGAGGAGATCCCACGCGAGAGCGCGATTCGTATACAATTTGTGAGGAAGTCCAGCGAGAGAACGCGATTTGAGAATAAAATGTGGGGAAATATCAAGCCCCGGGGGAAGCACTTCAAGTGAAGAAAATTCAATGGTGACCGGAGAGGGGGATCAACAATGATTATTCTTCAGTAGTGAGAGTTCAACAACGACAGCAACAACAGCAACAACAACAACAAAACGCGCCCACCATGGCTTTTTCAAACACGAAGAGGGGGTCCAAGCCCCGCTGCCCCATCTGAGCCGGGCGCTGCCAGAAGTGCCCCTGGCAAAGGTCGGGGAGACGTAAGACCCGGGTACGGGGGACTCGGAAATCCCCGACGAGGTCGTCAAAAAAATGACGAGGCCGAGCCTGCATTTTGACGAGGCCTCCCGCTGCAGACATCCCACGAAACTCCTCCTCGTCAAAATCCGAGTCGCGGTCGTCAAAAAAAAATGGCGAACCCGAGTCCTGGCAAACCCGGGTCTTACGCTCCCCCGAAAAGGGCGCCCGCAGGATTTCCAAGGAGGCCCCCTCGGCCTTCAGAGTGCACCCAATCACGAGGCCCAGGGGGGCCCCAAAAAGCATGGTGCACCTTGGGCCAGGGGCACCCGGAGCAACCCCCAACAGGAAGAGGAGGAAGGGGGGAATGGAGAATGGAGGGAGGAGGAAGGGAGGAGGAGGAGGAGGTGGAGGAGGAGGAGGAGGTGGAGAAGGGAGGGGGGAGGAGGAGGGAGGGAGGAGGAGAACGAGGGAGGGAGGAGGAGAACGAGGGAGGGAGGGAGGGAGGGAGGGAGGAAGGGAGGGACGCGGAGCGCCGGGGCCTCGAGGCGAGGGCCCAACACGCGGGGAGGGCTGGGAGAGGCCCTCCCGCCGCGGACCGCCCGCGGGGCCCCGCCGCTGCTGGAGCGGGGCAGCGATAGGGATGGGGGGGGCTGGCTCTGGAAGCGACAGGGCCGTGTTTTTGCCGGTTCCGTTCTGCCGTTTTTGTTGCCGGTTCCGACTCGCCGTTGTTTGAACGGTTCCGGCGCCGTTTTTGGACCGGTTCTGGCTCCGGCTCCACGCCTGAAGCAGTGAGTCTGCCGTTTCCGGTCACCTTTTTTTTTTGTCGTTTCCATTTTCAAGTGGCATTTTTTGGGAAACGGCGAAAAAACAGCCCTGCCGTTTCTGGGGCCCACAAAGGGCTGGCGCAGGGGGGGGAACGTAACCAGCCTCAAACGTATCCCCATCCCTAAGATGGGCGAGGAAAAGGCGAGGACAATCTTAGGGATAGGCCCTCAAGAACTGAGGGGATCCTCAAGATCAGCATCGAGGTGAGGTGATGTCAAACATAGGGATAGGGATATGTTTCGAACCGGTAAGGAACATCGACGTGGAATCGGCGACACTCGGGGGCCACCAAAGTTCCAAAAGAAACCTCCGCCGACTCCTGAGGACAGCCCGCCAGGGCCCCAGGAGGGCCCCCGAGGGGCCCCAAAGAGGCCTCCGAAGAGTACGAAGTTGGCACACGGGAAACACCACGCTGTGCCACTTCTCGGCGGGCTTTCGCGGCGCGCAGCGGAGGGTTGGAGGGGGGAAGGCCTCTCGGAAGCACGCTGCTTCTAAGAAGGCGCCGGCCTTGCATTTATCGGGGGCGCGCCAACGTGGATTAGCGATCCATGGATTTGGCGCGCGGTCGCCCAAGCCATGGATCCGGCGAGGCGCCCTCCCCAAAATGCGGCCGCGGAAATCCCCGATTTCCCATGGAAACGGGACCTGTCGCTCATACACGCCCCCTTGATCCATGTTTGCGATCGCCCGAGACGCGTCGCCGATAAACCAGCGATGGGCCTCCGATCGCACACTCGCACGCTCCTGGGCGGGGGCCGAGTTAGCGGGCCCCCCTCGGCAATGCGTGGGCGCTTGGGTCGGGGATGGACAGACCCCCCTTTAGCAAAACGTGGTTTAGTGAAACCGACCTGAGGCCCAAACCTGGCGGGCGCGAACCTGGAAAATAACGGCCACGATGCCCTCTCGAGAACCGAAAACGGACAATTCACTAATCGACGTGTCACTGTTGGGGGTTCTGTCCACCCCCGATTGGGGATCGCTGCGTACTCCCCCGGTCCTGCTGGGGACCCAGGTCTCCGGAGGCGATCTGCCCTCTTCTCCTCCCGAACCGCCCGACGGCGGGGATGGAGGGGCCTCACACCCACCAGGGGGGGCGGATCCGCCTGACCCCGGCAGAGGGGGGCCCTGACAGCTAGTCCCTAGACCTCCTGGGGCCCCATGCGAAGCTGGGGGCCGAGATGGCTGCGGCGAAGCCGGCCGTGCAGCCGGCCGGGGCAGCCGGCCGTCCCCCCCAGGGAATGTGAGGGGAGCCAGGGTGCCTGCCCCACCAACCCGTAGCCCTGGCACTCCCAAACGACAAGGAGGAAGGTCTTGATGCTGACCTCAATGTCAGAGAGGATGCGTCTAGTCCTGGGTCGGGCCTGTCCCCCTACGGGGGGATTTTCGACGAAAAATGAAAAATACCCCAAAAATAATCAGAAAATAATCCAAAATACCTCTTCGAGGTATCTTTTGTGTATTTTTACTTTTTCGTCGAAAATCCCCCTGTAGGGGTACCCGCCCGACCTAAGTCTAGTCCTCCACCTCAGAGAGGAAGCCCGAGGAGAGGGAGAGAGCGCGCTCCCGCCCGCCGCACCGGAGGGCAGGGGATCGCGGCCCGGGAAGCAAGCCATCGTGGCTCGACTCGCCAGCTCACGTGGCCCCCGAGAGAGGGCCCGTCCCCCCGGAAACGTGGCCCATGCCTCCTCCTCCTCCTCCTCCTCCTCCTCCTCCACCTCCTCCACCTCCTCGCCTCCTCCGCCTCCGCTCTCCTCCTCCCTCCTCCTCCTCCTCCTCCTCCTCCTCCTCCTCCTCCTCCTCCTCCTCCTCCTCCTCCTCCTCCTCCTCTTCTTATTATTCTTCTTATTATTAGTATGATTCTTCTTTTTGTTATTATTATTTGTCTTCTTCTTCTGATTATTATGATTCGTCTTCTTTATTCTTATTATTAGTATTGTTACTATTATTACTAGTATTATTATTACTATTATTATGAAAATGATTATGATTATTATTATTATTATTAGTATGATTATTAGCATTAGCAATAGCATTAGCAATAGCATTAGTATTATTATTCTTCGTCGTATTATTATTCTTATTATTCGTATTACTATTATTCTTGTTAATATTATTCGTCGTATCAGTATGATTCTTCTTATTATTATCATCATTCTTATTCTTCTTATTATTAGTATTATTCTTATTAGTCTTAGTATTATGATCAAAAGTATGCTTATTAGTATTGTTATTCGTATTAGTATTACTATTATCATTATTGTTATTATTCTTCGTATTAGTATTATTATCAGTATGCTTCTTCGTATTCGTCTTATTATTCTGATTATCATTCTTAATATTCTTGGTATTCGTATTATTCGTCTTATTCGTCTTCTTATTATTCTTGGTATACGTATTATTCATAGTATTACTATTATTCGGACTAGTAGTATTACTATTATTCGTATTATTATTCGTCTTCTTATTATGCTTCTTATTCTGCGTATTATTCGTCTTATTCTTCTGATTATTCTTCTTATTCGTATTAGCATTATTAATATGTTTCTTAGTATTATTAGTCTTAATATTCTTATTAGTATTATTCTTATTATCACTATTGTCTGTTTAATCTTCTTCGTAATATTCATATTACTCTTGTTATTCTCATTAATATTATTATTAGCAGTAGCATTATGATTGTTATTGTTCTTCCTACTATTATTATTGTTATTATTATTTTTCTTCGTATTATTCGTATTATTATTATTCGTATTATTATTACGTTTATTATTATTAATAGTATTATTATTATTATTTATTTTCCTCTTCCTCTTCCTCCTCCTCCTCCTCCTCCGTTTCCGCCTCCGCCTCCGCCTCCGCCTCCTCCTCCTCCTCCTCATCCTCCTCCTCCTCCTCCGCCTCCTCCTCGTCCCCCCCGAAACGTGGCCCCTGAGCAGAGGGGCCCCCCCAAGCCCCACCAGGGCGGCGTGGACCCCGGCGCTGCCACTGCCCCTAATTACCGTTGCACCTATTCACCCCAGCCCCCGACGCCACGATGCGCTCCATGAAAAATCGATGCCCTGAGGCCTCGACCCCTGCTGGCTTCTCACCCCGAGCCGCTCACGGACGACCCCGAGGCCCGGAGAAGGCCCCCCGGACACGCCCACAGTGGCGCAAAGCACGTTTCAACATGGTATGCAGGGGTCCTGTCACGGCGCGGAAGTCCAGGAGCGTTGCACCTGAACCACTGCTGCTCGGGGGCGGCAAAGAGGGGGGCGTCCAAGAGGCGGGGGTGCAAGTCATGGCCGGCGGCACGTGCGCGGCCCAGGGGAGGCGGCCGGGGACGTAATGGAATACGAAGAGGCGCCACGAAATCTGGGGAGATATCCTAGCCCCCGCCATGATATCCACCCCCCCTAATCATCACCCCCCTCTTTGCCGCCCCCGACTTGCATGGGTTCCGTCACGACGCGATTCTCCGGGCGCGTTGCACCTGAGCCCCTGACGTTGCCCCCGCCCCACCAGGGTTAGGTCGGGTCTGTCCCCCTACAATGGGATTTTGAGCGAAAAATGAAAAATACTAACAAATATCCAAAAGATGCCCAACAACACTCAAAAAAAAAAACCGGCTACTTTTTGAAAACTATTTTTGGATACTCCCCCTGTCGAAGGACAGGCCCGACTTAACACCAGGGCGGCGTGGACCACCACGGCGCCCCGACGCCGATGGGGGGCATGGGGACCCCGCCGCCCGCCCGGGGGGGGGGGCTCCTATCTCGCGGGCTCTCCGCTCGGCAAAGGCGATCACCTTTGGCGCGCGGAGGACGGGCGCGGGGGAGGGGGGCGGGGAGGAGGGTGGGGGGGAGCGGGAGAGGGAGAGGGGAGGGGGAAAAGGAGGGGGAGGGGGAGGGACAGGGAGGAGGAGGAGGAGAAGGAGGAGGAGGAGGAGGAGAAGGAGGAGGAGGAGGAGGGAGGAGGAGGAGGGGAGGAGGAAGGGGGGAGGGGGGCGAGGAGGAGGAGGAGGAGGAGGAGGAGGAGGGAGGAGGAGGAGGAGGAGGGGAGGAGGAGGAGGAGGAGGAGGAGGAGGAGGGGGAGGGGGAGGGGGAGGAGGAGGAGGAGGAGGAGGAGGAGGAGGAGGAAGAGGTGGTGGAGGAGGAGGAGGAGGAACTAGAACTGCGGGGTCATAAACTGCACGAAAGAACGCATGGCGGCAATAGAATGATGATTGCATATCAACTCCCCCGTACGTAATACAACTATGCTCCGTCGCTGAAGCCAAAGCGGCCGAACGCCAGTGAGCCAGAACAGGACGGCCACGAAGAGCACGAGGATGCTGCCCCAGGATATCAAGATGGAGATGTTCCTCGATACGACCTCACCAGGATGATGGTTGTAGAGGCGCCTTGGGGCTCGGGCCTGCGCAAGGACGAACGCCATGACGAAGTGCAGGGCAGCCATGATGATGCCGTCAGCCTTGGTGGAAGCCGAGGTTGGTGCAACTGGTGCGTCAGACTTCAGTGTTCAACTCGGATGGCGTGGTGAGCTCACAAGGACAGCCAGCACTATCGCACACGTACCGAGGCACGGCACTAGCCCAGGGAGGAGCCACGCAGTCATGCCCAACGCGAAGGCGCGCCCAGTGCCTGGGGTTTTGCGAGGGGTCGAGGAATGTCGTGATGTTCCTGTGGGCGAGTCGTTCCTCATCACGGTTGCGCCTTCTGCCGATGCCCTCAGCGGCTGGACCGGACGTCCGGGGCGAGTTGCCGGCTGGCTTGCAGAACAGCCACAGGCTACTCAAGGAGTGGAAGGTGGTACCGATGCGGAGGCGAAGGTGAGTGCGAATGTGCGTCCAACGGATCGCGAGCTGGGATCGCTCCCACCTCCACTACCAACTAGAATTGCGGGGTTGGAAGATGCACGGGAGGAGAAAGCATGGCGGCAATAAGATGATGATTGCAGTGTTCAGCTGAAGCATCTACCAACTAGAATTGCCGATCTCCTCTTCGGGGAGAGGCCAAAGCTCGGCAACCTCGGCCTCGGCGAGCTTCGCCGCCCGCCTCCGCTCCGTAGCCCATTCGACCGCCAAACCGGGCGTCTCAAATCGTGGAGACGAGCGACCTGAAAGAGGTCCAGCATGAAGACCTGCACCCCATACAGTGGGGGCCCGACCACAAGGAACCTTCCACGAGAAACCCAACCCCGAAACCTCAGGGCGTCCGTGGATGTTTGGTGTGGGCAACGCCACGTTCCGCAGCAAAGCCATCGAAACCCAAGAGAGACTAGGGCACCCTGGATGCAAGCAGGGTGCTTCTTGGCATGGGCCCCCCCTGTTTACCAGCCTGGAGCATATCCCTATCCCTAAGCTGGGCATCGCCTCATCACAATGCCAATCTTAGGGATTCCCTCAGTTTTCCAGGGCGCATCCCTAAGATTCTCATCGCCTTCTGGCGTGTCAATCTTAGGGATAGGGATAAGTTCGAGGCCGGTGACCTGTGCCGACAGAGGCTGGCGGGCCCCGCAGGGCCAGGCCCAGGACCAGAAGGCGCCCCCGACGCGGCCCCGGGGCCCGCCCCGGACCCGGACGCCCCGGGAGCACCACCGAGGGGGGCCCATCCTCCTCCTCCTCCTCCTCCTCCTCCTCCTCCTCCTCCTCCTCCTCCTCCTCCTCCTTGTCCTCCTCCTCCTCCTCCTCCTCCTCCTCCTCCTCCTCCTCCTCCTCCTCCTCCTCCTCCCAGACCCGGACCCCAGACCCGGACCCCATTCCGTCTCACTTTCGCCACCACAGAGGTAAAACATCCACCCCCACGAGAACCACCCCGACACGCGGAGTCGTGTGGCAAGCGCGCACAGAGAGGGCATCGGACAGGGCAGAGCTGTTCAGTGAACGCCCAGGACCGTTTATAGTAGACGCCGATTATCCTGTCCGAGTGGCTTTTCCTCTTTTGACTGAAACTCTGAACCCAGAGAGTCCTTTCGGTGAGGGCGCAGACGGGTTGAGACGGCGCATGAGTCGAGGGCGCTGGGTCTTCAGCCCAGCATGCTGGGCCCCGAAACACATCCCTGCGAGGCCTTTGGGCCAGCGAACAAGGAGGAGGAGGAGGAGGAGAAGGAAGAGGAAGAGGAGGGAGAAGGAGAAGGAGGAGGAGCAGGAGAAGGAGAAGTAGGATGAGGAGCAAGAGGAGGAGGAGGAGGAGGAGGAGGAGGAGGAAAAGTGGGAGGAGGAGGAGGAGGAGGAAGAAGAAGAAGAAGAAAAAGAAGAAGAAGGAAGGAGGAGGAGGAAGTAGAAGAAGAAGAAGAAGAAGGGGATG
>CAUYUJ010021053.1:15000-20000 GCA_963575745.1 Prorocentrum cordatum | reverse complement strand
ACCCTGTAGGGGTCCTAAGGGAGTCCTATGAAACCCTGTAGGCGTCCGATGGGAGTCCTATGGAACCCTGTAGGGGTCCCATGGGAGTTTTAAGGAACCCTGTCTGGGTCGTATGGGAGTCCTATGAAACCCTGTAGGGGTCCTATGGGCCTCCCATGGAACCCTGTAGGGGTCCTATAGGAGTCCGATGGAACCCTGTACGGGTCCTATGGGCACCCGATGGATCCCTGTAGGGGTCCTATGGGAGTCCGATGGAACCCTGTACGGGTCCTATGAGAATCCGATGGAACCCTGTAGGGGTCGTATGGGAGTCCGATGGAACCCTGTACGGGTCCTATGGGGGTCCCATGGAACCCTGTCCGGGTCCTTTCCTAATTCGATGGGAACCGATGGACCTGTACGGGTTTCCCTGATGGGAACCGATGGATCAAAAAAAATAATTAAAGATAAAAATAAATTATAACCCTGTAGGGGTCCTATGGGAGTCCTATGAAGCCCTGTAGGGGTCCGATGGGAGTCCTATGAAACCCTGTCGGGGTTCCATGGGAGTCTTCAGGAACCCTGTCTGGGTCGTATGGGAGTCCTATGAAACCCTGTAGGGGTCCTATGGGAGTCCCATGGAACCCTGTAGGGGTCCTATAGGAGTCCAATGGAACCCTACACGGGTCCTATGGGAATCCGATGGAACCCTGTAGGGGTCCTATGGGGGTCCGATCCAACCCTGTGCGGCTCCTACAAAAGTCCAATGGAACCCTGTACGGGTCCTATTGGAATCCTATGGAACCGTGTAGGGGTCCTATAGGAATCCTATGGAACCCTGTAGGGGTCCTGTGGGAGCCCTATAGAACCCTGTACGGGTCCCTGTACGCCCCGCGGGGGGGCGCGCGGGGAGAGCGTTGCGTTGCGTTGCGCTGCGTTGCGCGCGGGGGGGGGGGGGGGGGGGGGCCGGTCCGCCAGCTAGTGGTTTCGTCAACAACAACAACAACAACAACAACAACAATCAGTTTAAGACTGCGCGCCCTATCTACTCGACTGTCCAATAACGCCTATTTCACAAACCCTCGATACCCGCCCTTTTCGTCTTCGATCGAACCCTTTTTGGGGGTATACCTTTCTTCCCTGCAGGCCGGGCCCTGGCAAGCGGCGAGGCGGCCGCGGACCGTCGGCCTGGCCAGCGGCAGCGCTGATCGGCGGGGCGGCCGCGGACCGTCGACCCGACCCCAAGGAGGGACGGACAGGGGACCGACCACGACGACGACGACGACGACGACGTCGACGACGACGGCGACGACGACGATGTCGACGATGACGGCGACGAGCGAAAGCGAGAGCGAAAGAGAACGACAGCAGGGCCACAAGGACACGAAGTAGGCCACGAAGGGCAACAGCGGGGACACGAGGGAATGCGTATGGGGCCACGAAGAGTGCGAACGAGCGGGGACCACGAAGGGCAGATAATACGGGGCCACAGAAGGCAACGATGGGGCCACTGAGGGTAGCAACTGGGCCACGTAGGACATATGCATATGGGGCCACCACGGGCGCGAACGAGCGGGGGCCACGACGGGCATACATACATGGGGCCACGAAGGGCTGCAACGGGGGCCACAAAGGGATGCTACGGGGCCACGATGGGCAGCGAGGGGGCCACGAAGGGCTGCAACGGGGCCACGAAGGGCTGCGACGGGGCCACGAAGGGCAGCGAGGGGGCCACGAAGGGCTGCAACGGGGCCGCGAAACAAAGCGAGGGGGCCACGAAGGACTGCAACGAGGGCACGAAGGGCAGCGAGGAGGCCACGAGGGGCCACGAGGGCGGATTCGCGGTCGCACCGATACATCCCGCGTAGGGCATCCGCAAAAAAACGCCCCGTATCCTGACGGCGACGGCGACGAAGACGGCGACGGCGACGGCGACGGCGACGACGGCGACGACGACGACGACGCCGACGACGACGACGACGACGACGGCGACGGCGGCAGCGACGGCGACGTCGATGGCGACGCCGACGCCGACGCCGACGACAGCGACGGCGACTTCGACGGCGATCGGCGGCGGCGGCGGCGGCGGCGGCGACGGCGACGGCGACGGCGACGGCGACGGCGGCGGCAGCGGCGGCAAGGGCGACGACGAGGGCACGAGGCAGCCAGCCTCGTGCGCCTCGAGGCACTCGGGTCGCGGCTTCAGCGCTTGCGTGGTGCACCCCTCGTCGCTCCCGGCGCAGTGCTCACGCTCCCCGGTAGGCCAGACTCGCCCTCTGCGCCCCGCCCTTGCCCTCCACCCCTATCACTTCGGGAAGGCTGAGCTGTTCAATCCCTCGGGGGTTGCCATCGGTGGTCCTGGCCTAGGGTGCTCCCAGCTCTTCGCGCCACTTTGCTGCCTCTGTGGACCTCTGGGTCTTGTGAGGGGTGCTCTGGAAGCCATATCTGGATAGTCAAAGCCAATCTGGCGCCAATCTGGCAGGCCCAATCTGGCAAACGGGGGCAATCTGGCGAGGGAGCCAACGCGAATCCAGTCTGGCGAATAACCCAAATCCTCCAGTATGGCCAGGCCAGATTGGCCCTTGGGGCCCAATCCAGTCTGACAGTCTGGCCTTCGACTACCCAGTGAGGGGTGCTCTGGAAGCCACATGCGCCTCCCTGGGACCGCTGGGGCCACCTCGGGCCGGGGCCACTTCTGGCAACACCTGAATCCGAACGTTCTTCATGAAGGGGCCCCAGGACACACAAATAAATACACATAAATAAAAGGATTCCCTATATTTTCAATATTTTCTGGGTTTCTGTCTTCCCCCCCACTTCCCATATTTTCCTATATTCTCTGGGGAATCGACGATTCATTGTGTCTGTGTGTTTTTTCTCTCCTCCTTACTTCATAAATCTGGCACGAAACAATGATTACAGCAGGTTCGTGTCGTGCCGACTTCGGCGTTGCTTTCTGACACCGCGGAGATCGTTCAACCCTGAACGATCGGCCGCTTCCGCAAGGAAAAACTACAGGCCTCCTAGATGGGGTCCGAGTAGATGGGGTCGAAGGATCGCACCGCATCGCCAATGCATCGCCGATGTATTGGAGATGCATCGGCGATGCACGGGCGACGTCGGCGATGCATCGGCAACGTAGGCGTGGAGAAAATCGGGCTCCGCATCGAGCCGCATCGCCGACGCATCGGCGATGCGGCGCGATCCTCCGACCCCATCTGCTCCGACCCCATCTAGGAAGCCTAGAAAAACCACTCAACGTCGACCAGTCCTTGGTCGCCGGCGGCGCTCCACGCGGAACGCTGGCGGCGGGGTCGGCGCTGGTCGACACGACGCAAAGCTGCCGTGCCCTCTGGGAAAGTGGCCGGGGACTCGGGAGCCGCTCTGACTTACCTCCTCTTCGACCTTCCCTTCCTCGTCCCCGCTTCATGTCCTAACTTCATCGCCGCCGCTGTCCCCCGCCACACACCTCCCCGGCCACTGCTCCTTCGCCCACCTCTCTCGCCCCATCACCGTCGCCTCCCCCTTTCTCAACCCTCAAATCCACCGCCGTGCCAGCGCTTTGGTCCCGATTCTTCCCCGTGACGCTGGCTCGCAGTCCTCCTCCTCGCAGAACTACCACCACCCAAACTGCCACCATCAACGTCACCATCATCGTCGCCGCCATGATCACCGTCATTGGCGTCGACGTACTCACCATCATCATCGTCATCATGACCATCGCCGCCGCAACCGTACGGCAGTCATCGTCATCGCCGTCGTCGACAAAATCGTGCTCGTCGCCATCAAATCACCATCACCACCACCACCACCACCATCATCATCATCATCATCATCATCATCATCATCATCATCATCATCATCAGCAGCAGCAGCAGCAGCATCATCATCATCATCATCATCATCATCAGCATCATCATCACCACCACCACCACCACCATCATCATCATCATCATCATCATCATCATCATCATCATCATCATGAGCATCATCATCAACATCATCATCATCATCATCATCACCACCATCACCATCATCATCATCATCATCATCATCATCATCATCATCATCATCATCATCATCATCATCATGAGCATCATCATCAGCGGCATCATCGTCATCGGCATCAGCATCAGCAGCAGAATCATCAGCGGCATCAGCATCAGCATCGTCGTCATCATCATCACCATCAGCAGCAGAATCATCACAATACATCGCCATCACCATCAACATCACCATCACCATCACCAACGCCATGACATCGCCATCAACACACCACCACCATGATTCATCCTCACCATCATCATCATCATTATCATCTCTTCATCATCATCAGCATTTCAGCATCATCATTCATTCTACGATTTCATCAGCATCATCGACATTCTCATTCATCATCATCATCATCATCAGTTCATCATCATCTATCATCATTCATTGCCATCATCATTCATAATTTCATCATCGCCATCATCATCAGCATTCATACATCATCATCATCAGCTGCATCAAACATGTCATTCATCATCGGCATCATCATCATCATATCTTATCATCATCATCATCATCATCATCATCATCATCATCATCAACATCATTATCATCATCATCATCATCATCATCATCATCATCATCATCATCATCATCATCATCATCATTATCATCATCATCATCATCATCATCCTCCTCCTCATCATCATGAGCATCATCAGCATCGTCATTATCATCGTCGGCATCGCCAGCATCACCATTATTAGTATTAGAACAAGCATCAGCATCATCATCATCATCATTATCAGAAGCAGCAGCATCATCACAATCCATCGCCATCGCCATCACCATCACCATCACCATCGCCATCGCCATCACCATCACCATCACCATCGCCATCGCCATCACCACCACCACCATGATCATCATCAGCATCATCATCGTCATCATCATCATCATCACCAGCATCACCAGCATCATCATCATCATCATCACCATCATCATCGACATCCTCATCCTCCTCCTCATCA
>CAUYUJ010021053.1:0-10000 GCA_963575745.1 Prorocentrum cordatum | reverse complement strand
GGAGAGAGGAGGATTTTTTGGATTGCGCGCACGATGAACCTGGCGGCTGTCGCGAAAGAACAGTCAGGCAGGCCGGCTGAACTAAAAAGTGGTGATCTGCACGGGCACCGGAGGAGGCAAGGTCAGCACAGCACGAATGGACCCCCGCATCAGAGCGGACGGGACGCGTCGAACCGAAGCAAGGAATCCGTACCTCCCTCCCTTCTCCAATGAAACCCCCATCCCCCACAGTAGGTGGCGACGGACGGATCAAGACATACTCTGCTCGCGTGCCGTGCCCTACACGGGCATTGTGGAGGAGAGGCGGAGGGAGGGAATATATGTGAGAGGGAGAAAGAGGGCTGGGACACAGACCGAAATCATCCTGCTCTCGTGGCACGGAATAGAGCTTGGGAGAAGGCTGGGACAAAGACACAGACACAGACAGAGAGAGAGGAGGAGGGAGGGAGGGAGGGAGGGACGAGGAGGGCGTTAAGGCGCAGGGAGGGATGGGAGGGGGGAGGAGGAGAGGAAGGAGGAGGAGGAGGAGGAGGAGGAGGGAGGAGGTGGAGGAGGGGAGGAGGAGGATGGAGGAAGGGAGGGAGGAGGGAGGGAGGAGTGGGTGGAGGGAGGAGAGAGGAGGAGATAAGAGGAGGAGGGGAAGGGGTGGGAGGAGGGAGGAGGAGGGGGACGAGTAGGAGAGGAAAGGGGAGATAAGGGATGGGAGGGAGGAGGAGGAGGGAGGAGGTGGAGTGAGGAGGCGTGAGGAGGAGGAGGAGGAGGAGGAGGAGGAGGAGGAGGTGACGGGAGGAGGGGAGGAGGGAGGAGAGAGGAGGAGGGGGGAGGGGGAGGAGGGACTGGAGGCAGGAGAGAGGAGGAGGGAGGAGGAGGAAGGAGAGGGAGGAGGGAGGAGGGGGGAGGGAGGAGGTGAAGGGTTGGAGGAGGAGGGGTAGGAGGGAGGAGGAGGAGGAGGAAGGAGGAGGAGGAGGGGGAGGAGGAGGAGCTTTTGTTGCGGCGTTTCGTCCAAGGCGGCCCGCCAGCCGTGCCCGGCCGACGGTCCCAGGCTGGGGCCGACGAACGAGAGCGGGCCGCGCGGGGGCCCTCGTGCACGGCAGCCTGCGCGGGCTGCCGGCGCTGCGGAAGGAGCTCGCCAGCTGCCCGCTCTTACGCTGCTCGTGAAGTTCCGAGCCCAAAGCAAAATTTGGACGCCCCCCCGACATGGGTACTCCAGATTTTTGTAATAAAAGGGAGAGGGTATGGACCCTTCCATAGGCAAGCCATTTCAGACCCCCCCCCCCCCCGTGGGAGAACCCGCCAAAACATCGTCCCCAGACCCCCCCAGGCCCTCCAAGATAGCCTGGAAGAGACCCCCTCCCGAAATGAGACCCCCCTCCCTTTGTTACGAAATCTGGAGCACAAAGACATACTTAAAACTATATGTCCGCCTCGGAGGCGGGCGTCCGACCCGAACATATAGTGTACCCGTCTTGTAGTATGTCGTTTCTCGAGCGGTGTGGCCAGAAAGCGCCCGCCACGACGCATATACCATAAGATTTCTCGGTGCGCGCGTCGCCCCTGGGGGGGCGACGAATACATAGTATAAGTATGGTGGGGGGACGCCGACATTTGGACGCCCGAAATGGGTACGGCAAGAATGGGTGCAATGCCCAACAGACATGTTGTCCCAAACCAACAGCGGCCGTTGTTGGTACAGGATCCAGTACGGAATGCATGCTTTGGTGGGAGCCCCAGAAGGGCGGTTCTGGAAATGGTATGGGGCCGAGTAGGAGTGGCACAGACAGGATATGTAACCTAACAAGGAAACTGCTGGGGATTGCATTGAAATGGGATGAGACCTGAGCGGGATGGTGCACGAATGCAAAAAACACACACACACACACAACAACAACAACAACAACAACAACAACAACAACAACAACAACAACAACAACAACAACAACAAAACATATATGGTATAGAGTTGGTGTGGACCCTGGGATAGATGGTACAGATACTGTGTGTGTGACCTGATAGGGGAAATGGCATGGAGCCAAATGGGGATAACATAGAAATGGCATGGGACCTGATAGGGATGGTCAAGGAATGGTGCAGGGTCAAATAGAAGTTGTAGAGAACTGGTGTGGGAACTGATGGGGGTGGTATAGAAATCCTATGGGACCCAATGGGATGACTGGTATGGGTCAGGCAGGGATAGCTGAATATTATGGAGCCTAGCAGGGGCGGTATTGAACAAGTATGGGACCTAGTAGGGATGGTATGCGAATGCTATGGACCGTGTTAGGGACTGTAAGAACATGGATGCCACGTATAACCGTATGCAAAACGATATCGACGAGATCAAGAGGATTTGTGCCACTGAACATTGCAACTACGAGGCACTCGTAATTAGAATGCCAAGTGGTTCTCAAATTAGATCATTCGATAGCTGGGTCGCGCCAGCATTTCTGCAGCCGAACAGCCTGGCTCAGAACTCGTCGCCATAGCCCTCCTCCTCGCCCTCCCCCTCGGCGGTTTCAATACCAACCTCCTCGTAGTCTTTCTCCAGCGCGGCCAGGTCCTCGCGGGCCTCTGAAAACTCTCCCTCCTCCATGCCCTCGCCGACGTACCAGTGGACGAAGGCGCGTTTGGAGTACATGAGGTCGAACTTGTGGTCAATGCGGGAGAACACCTCCGCGATGGCCGTGGAGTTGCTGATCATGCAGCAGGCGCGCATCACCTTGGCCAAGTCACCACCGGGCACCACGGTGGGCGGCTGGTAGTTGATGCCGACCTTGAACCCAGTAGGGCACCAGTCAACAAACTGAATCGTGCGCTTCGTCTTGATTGTGGCAACCGATGCATTCACGTCCTTGGGCACCACGTCCCCTCGGTACATCCGCCACCCGCGCTTGCAGCGGTTGGGATGTGGCTGGTCCTTGCGTTCTTTCGTTGGCGCCGCCTCTCGCGAAGGCAGTACGTATGCACCCCGGACGCATCGGATTCCCGACACTTCAACTTTCGGGACCAAGGCCCGCATCATTATACATCCACGTGATAGGTATGGGAATCCCCCCCGCTCAAGTGAAAAAAGGGGAGCGGGCCTAGGCATGATCCTCCTAGCCCCACCCACCGCCCGGGCACCAGGGCACCCACGAGCGCGTTTCTTTATGTTCGGCGATGGCGGGCGTCAGGGGGGGGGGGGGGGCGAAGGGGGGTATGACATAACGCCCCCCCGCCGACTGGCTCCGGCACCGCAGCCGCGCCCGCGCGCGCGACGCGACGAGCGACGAGCGACGACGACGACGACGACGACGACGACGACGACCACGACGACGAGGATCACGACGACGACGACGACGACGACGACGTCGACGACGCGAGCAACATGTAGGTGGCGATATGCCCCACTGCGCCTGTGTACACCACAACGCTCGCGTACACCACAGCGCGCGCGTATACCACAGCGCCTGCGCGCACCGCAACAACCGTGTGCAACGCAGCGCCTGTGTACACCACAATGCTTGCGTACACCTACAGCGCCGGCGTACAATTGCACACTGCATCTACCATGTGCAACACAGCGCCTGTGTACACCACAATGCTCGCGTGCACCGCAGCGCCTGTGCACACCACAGCGCGCGTCTACACTACAGCATCCGCGTGCAACGCAGCGCTGGTGTACACCACAATGCCTGCGTGCATAGGGCAGGTAGAAGGAGCATGTACGTGAGGATCTGCTGCGGACAAATAGACGCCACGCCGAGAAATTGTTGACAATCGAATGCGATGTCCTTCCTTCCTCCCCCCTCCTCCTCCTCCACCTCCACCTCCAGTTCCACCTCCTCCTCCTCCTCCTCCTCCTCCTTCCTCCTCCTCCTCCTCCTCCTCCTCCTCCTGCTCCTCCTCCTCCTCTTCCTCCTCCTCCTCCTCCTCCTCCTCCTCCTCCTCCTCCTTACTACCTGTCATGCGGGTTGGCGTTACAGCGCACGTGCGCATCTCAGCGCGCACCTCAGAATGATCTATGAAATCGGTCCATTTGGTTCTCGGACGGCGAATTTAGCCGGAACCTCCTGGACGCAAAGGGAGGGGTTAGGGTGATGCGGGCGGACTCGGGAAGACACGTAGATTCCAGCGGCGCTCCGTTGTCCATAAGGACTATTTTAAATTGTCCACAAGCGCTCCATTTTGTCATAATGGTTCGTTCTCACATTCCATATACAGCAATGGTGTTGTGTCGCACACGGTTGCTGCGGTGCACACAGGCGCCGTGGTGCACACAGGCACTGCAATGCACGCATGCATTGTGGTGTATACTGGTGCTGCGTTGCACACGGCTGATGTGGTGAACGCAAACGTTGTGGTGTGCCCGCAAGCACGGTGGCACAAACTGACGCTGTGTTGCACGCGGCTGCTGTGGTGTACATGGGCGGTGGTGTACTCAGGCGCTGTGGTGCACGCACGCACTGTGGTGTACACAGGCGTTGTGGTGCAAATCGCCACCTACAAGCGGGCGCTACCCGTCCTCCGTCATGCTTAGGCATTCCCAAACGCCGCCGGCGCGAAACGTGACGTCATCGACCCCCTCCATCCCCCCCCTAGATGATTGCCGTCATCGGCCCGGAATAAAAAGCAGGCTTCAGCCGCGTCCGCGCGCACGACGACTATGAGCGACGAGCGACGAGCCACGAGCGACAAGCCACGAGCGACGACGACGACGACGACGACGACGACGACCACGACGACGACTGCGGACCAGACTCCTATGCGGATTCCTACGCGGACACCTACGCGCATCCCAATGCGCACAGCGGCAGTGCTCGGAGCGCACTGGAGGGCAGGGCCCCGAGCGCACTGGAGGGGGGAGCGTTACGTCAAGGGGGGGGTGGGAGGGGGGGGGCTGGGGGCCATGACTGACTACCTACCAGACCACCCCAACCCAACCCGAAGACCTGGATTTCGGGTTGGGGGGGGTAAGGGTTCCATGTGTGTTTTTTCAGTGTTCCCCGACCCCCCCCCCAACTGGAAATGGAGGGCAAATTGAGGCCTTCGGGTTGGGGTGGTTTGGTGGGTGGTGAATGACGCCCATCATGCCCCGAGCAATAAAGAAACAGGCTCCACCCAGGCGCAACCCAAAGCGCGGCGGCGGATTCGCGCGGCAGCGCAACTGGATCATGCAGCACGCCATGTACTTGCCGTGGCGGGGGTCACACTTGACACACATGGCCGAGGTTCAAACACGGAAACATGTCATTTCCTTCCGCCACGGAGCTGCTCATGGTACGGCCTTCTCTGCAGACCGGATCCATCGCGGTGCGTAGCCTAGCATGAAGTTTATGCCGCGCGCCTGGCAACCATTCCGTCTGGAATGCACTTCGGTCGCACGTTGGAGGCGCGCCGTCCAAGCGCAGCGAGGCCGTCAGCGAAGGATATTATTGGGCAACAGCCTGTTTCGGTCGTGTACTGGGGGCTCGATGTGCGAGACTTGCGCCTGCAAATTCGTACAGACGCTTCTTTAGTCGTACATGCTAGTCCGTCAGTGGTGCTCCAGCCAAGTTGCACGCACCACACGGTGTTGTAGGCTCCACCACTGTGTGGCAATCTGCGTGCACGCCTCCATACCGTGGTACTACACCTTGGTCTTCTTGCCGTAGTCCACCGACAGGCGCTCCAGCATCAAGCAGCCCAGCCCGGATCCAGTGCCTCCGCCGACGGCGTTGTAGATCATGAACCCCTGGAGCCCCGTGCAATTGTCGGCGAGCTTCCGAATACGGTCCAAGACAAGGTCGACGATCTCCTTGCCGATCGTGTAGTGGCCGCGCGCGAAGTTGTTGGCCGCGTCCTCCTTCCCAGAGATCAGCTGCTCGGGGTGGAAAAGCTGGCGGTACGTGCCGGTGCGGACCTCGTCCACGACGGTGGGCTCAAGATCCACCATCACACAACGTGGAACATGCTTGCCAGCACCCGTCTCCGAGAAGAATGTGTTGAAGGCGTCGTCGCCACCCCCGATTGTCTTATCGGAGGGCATCTGCCCGTCAGGCTGGATGCCATGCTCGAGGCAGAAAAGCTCCCAACAAGCGTTACCGATCTGAACGCCAGCCTGCCCGATGTGGATGCAGATCGCCTCACGCATCGTGTTGAGGAAGCTGTCTGGGTAGGTGAGTGATTTAAAAGAAAGGATGCAGAAGGAGACTGCCGCGGAATGTGGCGGTCTCTCGTGCAGCTGCTTGAACCGAAATGACTGCGGATGGACTCTTCTGATGGACCCTCCTAAACATGTCCAGATGGACTCTCCTGAAGACGGTCTTCCGTGAATCGGCGCGAGCACTTTAGATGGACTCTGATGAAGAGCGCAGGGCTGCAGCGTGGGACCGGAGGTTCTGGAAATGGTATGGGGCCGAGTAGGGGTGGTACAGACAGGGTATGGGACCTAACAAGGAAATTGTTGGGGATTGCATTATAAAATGGGATGAGACCTGAGCGGGATGGTGCACGAATGCAAAAACCAAAAAAACTATATATGGGATAGCGTTGGTGTGGACCCTGGGATAGATGGTACAGATACTGTGTGCGACCTGATAGGGAAAATGGCATGGAGCCAAATGGGGATAACATACAAATGGCATGGGACCTGATAGGGATGGTCAAGGAATGGTGCAGGGTCAAATAGAAATGGTAGAGAACTGGTGTGGGAACTGATGGGGGTGGTATAGAAATCCTATGGGACCCAATGGAATGACTGGTATGGGTCAGGCAGGGATAGAGGAATATGATGGAGCCTAGCAGGGGCGATATGGAACAAGTATGGGACCTAGTAAGAATGGTACGCGAATGCTACGGACCGTGTTAGGGATGGTAAGAACATGGATGCCACATATAACCGTATGCAAAACGATATCGACGAGATCAAGAGGATTTGTGCCACTGAATATTGCAACTACGAGGCACTCGTAATTAGAATGCCAAGTGGTTCTCAAATTAGATCATTCGATAGCTGGGTCGCGCCAGCACTTTTGCAGCCGAACAGCCTGGCTCAGAACTCGTCGCCATAGCCCTCCTCTTCGCCCTCCCCCTCGGCGGTTTCAATACCAACCTCCTCGTAGTCTTTCTCCAGCGCGGCCAGGTCCTCGCGGGCCTCTGAGAACTCCCCTTCCTCCATGCCCTCGCCGACGTACCAGTGGACGAAGGCGCGTTTGGAGTACATGAGGTCGAACTTGTGGTCAATGCGGGAGAACACCTCCGCGATGGCCGTGGAGTTGCTGATCATGCAGCAGGCGCGCATCACCTTGGCCAAGTCACCACCGGGCACCACGGTGGGCGGCTGGTAGTTGATGCCGACCTTGAACCCAGTAGGGCACCAGTCCACAAACTGAATCGTGCGCTTCGTCTTGATTGTGGCAACCGATGCATTCACGTCCTTGGGCACCACGTCCCCTCGGTACATCCGCCACCCGCGCTTGCAGCGGTTGGGATGTGGCTGGTCCTTGCGTTCTTTCGTTGGCGCCGCCTCTCGCGAAACAGTACGTAGCACCCCGACGCATCGATCCCAACACTTCATTTTCGGGACCAAGGCCCTGCACCATTAACTTCCACGTGAAAGGTACTGAATCCCCCCGCGTGGAAAAAGGGAGCGGGCATGGCATGTTCCTCCCGACCACCCACCGCCAGGGCACCCACGAGCGCGTTTCTTTATGTTCGGCGATGACGAGCGTCATGGGGGGGGGCGGGGCGAAGGGGGGGGTATGACGTAACGCCCCCCCCCGCCGTGTGGCTCCGGCACCGCAGCCGCGCCCGCGCGCGCGACGCGACGAGCGACGAGCGACGACGACGACGACGACGACGACGACGACGACGACGACCACGACGACGACGATCACGACGACGACGACGACGCCGACGCGAGCAACATGTAGGTGGCGATATGCCCCACTGCGCCTGTGTACACCACAACGCCCGCAGACACCACAGCGCGCGCGTATACCACAGCGCCTGCGCACACCGCAACAAGCGTGTGCAACGCAGCGCCTGTGTACACCACAACACTTGCGCACACTACAGCGCCGGCGTACACTTGCACACTGCAGCTACCATGTGCAACGCAGCGCCTGTGTACACCACAATGCTCGCGTGCACCGCAGCGCCTGTGCACACCACAGCGCGCGTCTACACCACAGCATCCGCGTGCAACGCAGCGCTGGGGTACACCACAATGCCTGCGTGCATAGGACAGGTAGAAGCAGCATGTACGCGAGGATCTGCTGCGGACAAATAGACGCCACGCCAAGAAATTGTTGATAATCGAATACGACGCTATTCCTTCCTCCCCCCTCCTCCTCCTCCACCTCCACCTCCAGCTCCACCTCCTCCTCCTCTTTTTCCTCCTCCTCCTCCTTACTACCTGTCGTGCGGGTTGGCGTTACAGCGCACGTGCGCATCTCAGCGCGCACCTCAGAATGGTCTATTGAATCGGTCCACGTGGTTCTCGGACGGCCCATTTAGCTGGAACCTCCTGGACGCAAAGGGACGAATTAGGGTGACGCGGGCGGACTCGGGAGGACACGTAGATTCCAGCGGTGATCCGTTGTCCATAAGGTCTATTTTAAATGGTTTAAGCGTTCCATTTTGTCATAGTGATTCGTTCTCACATTCTATATACAGCAATGGTGCTGTGTTGCACACGGTTGCTGTGGTGCACACAGGCGCCCTGGTGTACACTGGCACTGCAATACACGCATGCATTGTGGTGTATACCGGTGCTGTGTTGCACACGGCGTGGTGAACGCAAACGTTGCGGTGTGCACAAGAGCTGTTGTGCCCGCAAGCACGGTGGCACAAACTGACGCTGTGTTGCACGCGGCTGCTGTGGTGTACATGGGCGGCGGTGTACACAGGCGCTGTGGTGCACGCACGCACTGTGGTGTACACAGGCGTTGTGGTGCAAATCGCCACCTACATGCTGGCGCTACCCGTCCTCCGTCATTCTTAGGCATTACCAAACGCCGCCGGCGCGAAACGTGACGTCATCGACCCCCTCCATCCCCCCTAAATGATTACCGTCATCGGCCCGGAATAAAAAACAGGCTTCAGCCGCGTCCGCGCGCACGACAACTATGAGCGACGAGCGACGAGCCACGAGCGACGAGCCACGAGCGACGACGACGACGACGACGACGACGACGACGACGACGACGACGACGACGACTGCGGACCAGACTCCTATGCGGATTCCTACGCGGACACCTACGCGCATCCCAATGCGCACAGCGGCAGTGCTCGGAGCGCACTGGAGGGCAGGGCCCCGAGCGCACTGGAGGGGGGAGCGTTACGTCATAGGGGGGGGGTGGGACGGGGGGGGCTGGGGGCTATGACTGACTACCTACCAGACCACCCCAACCCAACCCGAAGACCTGGATTTCGGGTTGGGGGGGGTAAGGGTTCCATGTGTGTTTTTTCAGTGTTCCCCGACCCCCCCCAACTGGAAATGGAGGGCAAATTGAGGCTTTCGGGTTGGGTTGGGGTGGTTTGGTGGGTGGTGAATGACGCCCGTCATGCCCCGAGCAAGAAAGAAATGGGCTCCACCCAGGCGCAACCCAAAGCGCGGCGGCGGATTCGCGCGGCAGCGCAACTGGATCATGCAGCACGCCATGTACTTGCCGTGGCGGGGGTCACACTTGACAAACATGGCCGAGGGTTCAAACACGGACATGGTAATTTCCGCCACAGAGAGCTGCTCGTGGTAGGCCTTCTCTGCAGAGATCACCGGTGCGTAGCTCGAGAGCATGAAGTGGATGCGCGGGTACGGCACCAGGTTCGTCTGGAACTCCGTGATGTCCACGTTGAGCGCGCCGTCAAAGCGCAGCGAGGCCGTCAGCGAGGATATTATCTGGGCCAACAGCCTGTTCAGGTTCGTGTAGGTGGGGCGCTCGATGTCGAGATTGCGCCTGCAAATATCGTACAACGCTTCGTTGTCGTACATGATAGTCACGTCAGTGTGCTCCAGCAAAGAGTGCACGCACAACACGGT
>CAUYUJ010021052.1:97755-140255 GCA_963575745.1 Prorocentrum cordatum | reverse complement strand
GGAAGGATTTCGTCTTGCGCGCGCGAATGTCCACTTTACCTTATTTTTTGCAAGGGATTATTGAAATTTGATTATGTTAGAACAAGAAAAAGTAGCTCGCGCGAGCTCATGTAACATAAATGTTGAAAAACCATTGGTTTTGTAGGATTCGGACAGCGCGCGCGGAAGGACATTTTGACAATTTTTTCTTAAAAAACCATTGGGTTTTTGATGTTTTTATGTTAAAATCGTTACGAAACCTAAGGTTTTGGAAGGATTTCGTCTTGCGCGCACGAATGTCCACTTTACCTTATTTTTTGCAAGGGATTCTTGCAATTTGATCAAGTAAGAACAAGAATTTTCATTTTCTATTGTTTTTTGCAAGGGAAAACGAGCGTCAACAAAAAACCGGATCCGGACACAATCCACTTTTCTGAAGCTTTCGCGAAAAAATGATGAAAATGTAGCTGCGGCCTAGGCGCGGCGCAGAGGTCGCGCACCAGGGGTCCCAACAATAATAATTCTTTAGAAGGAATAATGTTCAACAATTACTAGCACGTGGGGACACTCCGTTCTCACCAGCGCCAGGGTTTTCATAGGAGGCGGGCAATACCCCCACTTTGTGGGGGGGCCGGTTCAAGCTCTACCAAATTTCCAAACGACTCTTCGCCACCACCCACACCCAGCTTCCCGCCCTATGACGTTCGGACACTTCACTTCGTGGCATGCGGACGCCCGTGGCTACTATTCCGGGCCCCGCGGCCGACGACGACGGCGTGCGCGCGCGAAGAAAAAACGAATGTGTCCCGCATGGTATTATTTGACAGGGATGATGGCCTGGCAGGTGCGCAACCGTTGTTGCAGAAGTTCGAAAAAGTTGCTCGCAAAAGCCCGTTTGACAGAAATGATTAAAAAGTGTTGGGTTTCCTACGAATCCGCAAGAGCGCGCGGGATGAAATTTTGCAATTTTTTGAAAAAAAAAAAAAAAACATTGGTTTTTTGATGTTTTTAATGTTAAAATCGCTACGAACACTAAGGTTTTGGAAGGATTTCGTCTTGCGCGCGCGAATGTCCACTTTACCTTATTTTTGCAAGGGATTCTTGAAGTTTGGTTATGTTAGAACAAGAAATGTCCACTTTAGCTTATTTTTTGCAAGGGAAAACCGATCGTAACAACACAACCGGATCTGGATGACATCGTTTTACCTGAGACTTCCTCACGAAAATGATGAAAATGTGGCTGCGGCCTAGGCGCGGGGGGGGGGGCGTGCACCAGGGGGCCCAACAATAATTATTCTTTAGAATTAATAATGTTCAACAACAACAACAACAACAATTACTAGCACGTGGGGACACTCCGTTCTCACCAGTGCCAGGGTTTTCATAGGAGGCGGGCAATACCCCCACTTTGTGGGGGCCGGTTCAAGCTCTACCAAATTTCCAAACGACTCTTCGCCACCACCCACACCCAGCTTCCCGCCCTATGACGTTCGGACACTTCACTTCGTGGCATGCGGACGACCGTGGCTACTATTCAGGGCCCCGCGGACGACGACGACGGCGTGCGCGCGCGAAGAAAAAACGAATGTGTCCCGCAAGGTATTATTTGACAGGGATGATGGCCCTGGCAGGTGCGCAACCGTTGTTGCAGAAGTTCGAAAAAGTTGCTCGCAAAAGCCCGTTTGACAGAAATGTTTAAAAAGTGTTGGGTTTCCTACGACTCCGCAAGAGCGCGCGGGATGAGATTTTGACAATTTTTTGTTGAAAAACCATTGGTTTTTTGATGTTTTTATGTTAAAATCGCTGCGAACACTAAGGTTTTGGAAGGATTTCGTCTTGCGCGCGCGAATGTCCACTTTACCTTATTTTGTGCAAGGGATTCTTGAAGTTTGGTTATGTTAGAACAAGAAATGTCCACTTTAGCTTATTTTTTGCAAGAGAAAACCGATCGTAACAACACAACCGGATCCGGACTCCCCCGTTTTGCCTGAGACTTCCTCACGAAAATGATGAAAATGAGGCTGCGGCCTAGGCGCGGCGGGGGGGTCGTGCACCAGGGGCCCCAACAATAATTACTCTTTAGAAGTAATAATGTTCAACAACAACAACACCACCACCACCACCACCACCACCACCACCACCAACAACAACAACAACAACAACAACAACAACAACAACAACAACAACAACAACAATTACAACAATCATTTTAAGACTGTTCGCCCGTATATGCACGAGTGCCCCATAACGCGTATTTCCCAGACCCTCGGTACCCGCCCTTTTCGTCTTCGATCGCACCCCTTTCGGGGGGTATACCTTTCTTCCCTGCAGGCCGGGCCCCGGCAAGCGGCGGGGCGGCCGCGGACCGTCGGCCTGGCCAGTGGCAGCGCTGATTGGCGGGGCGGCCGCGGAGAGTCGACCCGACCCCAAGAGGGACGGGCAGGGGACCGACCACGACGACGACGTCGACGACGACGGCGACGTCGACGACGAGCGAAAGCGAGAGCGAGAGAGAACGACACAGGGCCACGAAGGGCACGAAGTAGGCCACGAAGGGCGACAGCGGGGACACGAAAGGAATGCGTATGGGGCCACGAAGAGCGCGAACGAGCGGGGGCCACGAAGGGCAGATAATGCGGGGCCACAGAAGGCAACGATGGGGCCACTGAGGGCAGGCAACCAGACCAGTAGACAGCGCGGGCGCCCACCATCGGCGACAGCGGGGCCACGAAGGGCATGCACATGGGGCCACAACGGGCGCGAACGAGCGGGGGCCACGAAGGGCATACGTATGTTGGGCCGCGGAAGGCAAGGACGGGGCCACTGAGGGCAGCAACGGGGCCACGAAGGGCAGCGACGGGGCCACGAAGGGCGACAGCGGGGCCACAAAGGGCATGCATATGGGGCCACCACGGGCGCGAACCAGCGGGGTCCACGAATGGCATACATGTATGGGGCCACAAAGGGCAGCGAGGGGGCCACAAAGGGCTGCAACGGGGCCACGAAAAAAGCGAAGGGGCCACGACGGGCTGCAACGGGGACACGAAACAAAGCGATGGGGGCCACGAAGGGCTGCAACGGGGCCGCGAAGGAGAGCGAAGGGGCTACGAAGGGCTGCGACGGGGCCACGAAGGGCTGCAACGGGGCCACGAAACAAAGCGAGGGGGCCACGAAGGGCTGCAACGGGGCCACGAAACAAAGCGACGGGGCCACGAAGGGCTGCAACGGGGCCGCGACGGGCAGCGAGCAGACCACGAGGGGCTGCAACGGGGCCACGATACAAAGCGAGGGGGCCACGACGGGCTGCAAAGGGGACGCGAAACAAAGCGAGGGGGCCACGAACGGCTGCAACGGGGGCCACGAAGGGCAGCGAGATCCCGATTCCTAGGTAATCTGCGAAGGAGTCCTAAGCGTGAGCGCGACTCCTGGGTGCCTGGGTGTCGGGAGCGCGGCGCTCGAGTAAATTGCCGGAAATTCCAACGCAAGGGCGCTATTCGTCAGTAGTTTGCAAGCAAGTCTCCAGCGAAAGCGCGACTCCAGAGCGCTGGGAAAGCGATTCCTGAATAAATTGCAAAGAAGTCCCAAGCCAGAGCGCGATTCCTGAATGAAATGCGAGGAAGTCTCGGGCGGGAGCGGGGGTCCTTGCTAAATTGTGAGGAAGTCTCCGGCGGGAGCTGTTGTTGTTGTAACCTGGGGGCCAGGGGTACAGTTTGAGCATCAAGACTTTCCCTGCCGAAAAACTGGGTGCGAGCGTCGGGGGGCAGACTTTGATTCAGGAAAACCAGTATGCACCGGTGGGGGGAGACCAACAATAATTATTCTTCAGGAGTGAGAGTTCACCACCAAAAACAAGAACAACACCAACACCAACACCACCAACAACAACAACAACACCAACCAACAACAACAATCATTTTAGGCCCGATCGCCCTTATATGCTCGACTGTCCCAGAACGCGTATTTCCCAAACCCTCGATACCCGCCCTCTTCGTCTTCGATCGAACCCCTTTTGGGGGGTATACCTTTCTTCCCTGCAGGCCGGGCCCCGGCAAGCGGCGGGGCTGCCGCGGACCGTCGGCCTGGCCAGCGGCAGCGCTGATCGGCGGGGCGGCCGCGGACCGTCGACCCGACCCCAAGAGGGACGGACAGGGGACCGACCACGACGACGACGACGATGACGACGACGTCGAGACGACGGCGACGACGACGACGGCGACGACGAGCGAAAGCGAGAGCGAGAGAAAACGACAGCAGGGCCACGAAGGGCACGAAGTAGGCCACGAAGGGCGACAGCGGGGACACGAAGGGAATGCGTATGGGGCCACGAAGAGCGCGAACGAGCGGGGGCCACGAAGGGCAGATAATGCGGGGCCACAGAAGGCAACGATGGGGCCACTGAGGGTAGCAACGGGCCACGTAGGACAGTGAGGGGGGCACAAATGGCGACAGCGGGGCCACGAAGGGCATGCACATGGGTGCTGGGTGCCTGGGTGTCGGGAGCGCGGCGCTGGGGCAAATTGCAAGAAATTCCAACGCAAGGCCATTCTTCAGTAAGTTGCAAGCAAGTCTCCAGCGAGAGCGCGACTCCAGAGCGCCAGGAAAGCGATTCCTGAAATAAATTGCAAAGAAGTCCCGAGCGAGAGCGCGATTCCTGAATGAAATGCGAGGAAGTCTCGGGCGGGAGCGGGGGTCCTGGCTAAATTGTCAGGAAGTCTCAGGCGGGAGCCGTTGTTGTTGTAACCGGGGGGCCAGGGGCCCAGCTTGAGCAGGAAAACTTTCCTTGTCAAAAAACAAGGTGCGAGCGTCGAGGGGCACACTTTGATTCAGAAAAAACAATATGCACCGGTGGGGTGGGCTCAACAATAATTATTCTTCAGAAATGAAAATTCAACAACAACAACAACAACAACAACAACAACAACAACAACAACAATCATTTTACCCGAACGCTCAGTGTTCTCCCCAGTGCCAGGGTTTTCATGCGACGCCAGCCAATACCCCCACTTCGTGGGGGGGCAATGCAAGCTCTACCAAACATCCACACGACTCTCGGGAACCACCCACACCCAGCTTCCCGCCCTATGACGTCAGGACACTTCACTTCGTGGCGCGCGGACGATCGTGGATACTACACTGGCGTGGAGTACACACCCGCAGAGGTTAATCACTTGTTTGGGCCCCGCATGTGCCCCGCATCGTGCATTTGTTGCGCATGATATGAGAGCAAGACAGAGAGAGAGAGAGAGAGCAAGACAGAGAGAGAGAGAGAGAGAGCAAGACAGAGAGCCAGAGGAGAGCTACGGTGCGATTCGTGTGATTTTATGATGCGCGGTGCTAAAATTCTTAAAAACCCAATGATTTTTGGAGATTTCGGCGTGCGCGCGCGAAGAAAAAACGAATATGTCCCGCATGGTATTATTTGACAGGGATGATGGCCCTGGCAGGTGCGCAAACGTTGTCGCAGAAGTTCGAAAAAGTTGCTCGCAAAAGCCCGTTTGACAGAATTGTTTAAAAAGTGTTGGTTTTCCTACGAATCCGCAAGAGCGCGCGGAAGAACATTTTGACAATTTTTTCTTAAAAAACCATTGGGTTTTTGATGTTTTTATGTTAAAATCGTTACGAAACCTAAGGTTTTGGAAGGATTTCGTCTTGCGCGCACGAATGTCCACTTTACCTTATTTTTTGCAAGAGATTCTTGCAATTTGATCAAGTAAGAACAAGAATTTTCATTTTATAGTGTTTTTTGCAAGGGAAAACGGAGTACAACAAAACAACCGGATCCGGTAATAATTCACTTTTCTGAAGCTTTCGCTAAAAAATGATGAAAATGTAGCTGCGGCCTAGGTTTTGGAGGGGGGTCGCGCACCAGGGGTCCCAACAATAATTATTCTTTAGAAGTAATATGTTCACAACAATCATTTTACCCGAACGCTCAGTGTTCTCACCAGTGCCAGGGTTTTCATGCGACGCGAGACAATACCCCCACTTCGTGGGGGGGCAGTTCAAGCTCTACCAAATATCCAAACGACTCTTCGCGACCACCCAAACCCAGCTTCCCGCCCTATGACGTTGGGACACTTCACTTCGTGGCGTGCGGACGACCGTGGCTACTACACTGGCGTGGGGTACACACCCACAGAACTTGGTCACTTATTCGGGGCGCGCGTGTGCCCAGCATCCTGCAATTGTGACATACAATACATGACACAGACAGACAGAGAGAGACAGAGAGCAGACAGAGAGAGAGACAGAGAGAGCGGAGTTGGTCACATTTTTGGGGCAAGTTCCTGAGATCGTCGTGTTTTTTGTTGGTCTTGCGCGCGCGAATGTCCACTTTACTTTTTTTTGCAAGGGAGTATTGAAATTTGATTATGTTAGAACAAGAAAAAGTAGCTCGCGCGAGCTCATGTAACATAAATGTTGAAAAACCATTGGTTTTGTGGGAGTCGGACAGCGCGCGCGGGATGAAATTTGGACATTTTTTTTTGAAAAACCATTGGGTTTTTGATGTTTTTATGTTGAAATCGCTACGAAACCTAAGGTTCTGGAAGGATTTCGTCTTGCGCGCGCGAATGTCCACTTTACCTTATTTTTTGCAAGGGATTATTGAAATTTGATTATGTTAGAACAAGAAAAAGTAGCTCGCGCGAGCTCATGTAACATAAATGTTGAAAAACCATTGGTTTTGTGGGATTCGGACAGCGCGCGCGGAAGGACATTTTGACAATTTTTTCTTAAAAAACCATTGGGTTTTTGATGTTTTTATGTTAAAATCGCTACGAAACCTAAGGTTTTGGAAGGATTTCGTTTTGCGCGCACGAATGTCCACTTTACCTTATTTTTTGCAAGGGATTCTTGCAATTTGATCAAGTAAGAACAAGAATTTTCATTTTCTATTGTTTTTTGCAAGGGAAAACGAGCGTCAACAAAAAAACCGGATCCGGTACCAATCGTTTTGCCTGAGACTTCCTCACGAAAATGATGAAAATGAGGCTGCGGCCTAGGCGCGGCGGGGGGGTCGCGCACCAGGGGTCCCAACAATAATTATTCTTAAGAAGAAATAATGTTCAACAACAACAACAACAACAACAACAACAACCATAATTTTAAGACTGTTCGCCCTTATCTGCTCGAGTGTCCAATAACGCGTATTTCCCAGACCCTCGATACCCGCCCTCGTCGTCTTCGATCGAAACCCTTTTGGGGGGTAGACCTTTGTTCCCTGCAGGCCGGGCCCCAGCAAGCGGCGAGGCTGCCGCGGACCGTCGGCCTGGCCAGCAGCAGCGCTGATCGGCGGGGCGGCCGCGGAGAGTCGACCCGACCCCAAGAGGGACGGACAGGGGACCGACCTCGCGACGACGACGACGTCGACGACGACGGCGACGACGACGACGACGACGGCGGCGACGACGACGAGCGAAAGCGAGAGCCAGAGATAACGACAGCAGGGCCACGAAGGACACGAAGTAGGCGAAGTAGGCCACGAAGGGCGACAGCGGGGACACGAAGGGAATGCGTATGGGGCCACGAAGAGCGCGAACGAGCGGGGGCCACGAAGGGCAGATACTGCGGGGCCACAGAAGGCAACGATGGGGCCACTGAGGGCAGCAACTGGGCCACGTAGGAGAGTGAGGGGGCCACGATCGGCGACAGCGGGGCCACGAAGGGTACGCACATGGGGCCACAACGGGCGCGAACGAGCGGGGGCCACGAAGGGCATACGTATGCTGGGCCGCGGAGAGGAGCAAGGACGGGGCCACTGAGGGCAGCAACGGGGCCACGAAGGGCAGCGAGGGGGCCATAAGGGCGACAGCGGGGCCACAAAGGGCATGCATATGGGGCCACCACGGGCGCGAACCAGCGGGGTCCACGAATGGCATACATGTATGGGGCCACAAAGGGCAGCGAGGGGGCTAAAAGGGCTGCAACGGGGCCGCGAAAAAAAACGAGGGGGCCATAAGGGCGACAGCGGAGCCACAAAGGCATGCATATGGGGCCACCACGGGCGCGAACCAGGGGGGGGGGCACGACGGGCATACATATATGTGGCCACGAGGGGCAGCGAGTGGGTCACGAAAGCGGCTCCAACGGGGCCACGAGGGGGAGCGAATGGGCCACGAAGGCGGCTGCAACGGGGCCACGAAGAGCTGCAACGGGGCCACGAAAGGGCAGCGAGGGAGCCACGAAGGGCTGCAACGGGGCCACGAAAAAAACGAGGGGGCCATAAGGGCGACAGCGGGGCCACAAAGGGCATGCATATGGGGCCACCACGGGCGCGAACCAGCGGGGGGGGGGGGCACGACGGGCATACATATATGTGGCCACGAGGGGCAGCGAGTGGGTCACGAAAGCGGCTCCAACGGGGCCACGAAGGGGAGCGAATGGGCCACGAAGGCGGCTGCAACGGGGCCACGAAGAGCTGCAACGGGGCCACGAAGGGCAACGAGGGAGCCACGAAGGGCTGCAACGGGGACAAGAAAGGGGAGCGAGGAGGCCACGAAAGGCTGCAACGGGGCCACGAAGGGCTGCAACGGGGCAGCGAAACAAAGCGAATGGGCCACGAAGGGCTGCAACGGGGCCACGAAACAAAGCGACGGGGCCACGAAGGGCTGCAACGGGGCCGCGAAGGGCAGCGAGGAGGCCACGAGGGGCTGCAACGGGGCCACGAACAAACAAAAAACAAAAAAACGAGGGGGCCACGAAGGGTTGTAACGGGGGGCCACGAAACAAAGCGAGGGGGCCACGAAGGGCTGCAACGGGGCCACGAAGGGCAGCGAGATCCCGATTCCTAGGTCATATGTGAGGGAGTCCTAAGCGTGAGCGCGACTCCTGGGTGCCTGGGTGTCGGGAGCGCGGCGCTTGAGCACATTAAAAGAATTCCAACGCAAGGAAGCTATTCGTCAGTAAATTGCAAGCAAGTCTCCAGCGAAAGCGCGACTCCAGAGGCCCGCGAGAACGATCCTTGAATACATTGCAAGCGGCTCCTCAATGAAATGCGAGGAAGTCTCGGGTGGGAACGGGGGTCCTGGCTAAATTGCAAGGAAGTCTCAGGCGGGAGCCGTTCTTGTTGTAACCCGGGGGCCAGGGGCACAATTTGAGCATCATGACTTTCCGTGTCAAAAATCAGGTGTAAGCGTCGAGGGGCACACCTGCACCGGTGAGGAGGACCAGCAATAATTATTCTTCAGAAGTGAGAGTTCAACTACATCATCATCATCATCATCAACAACAACAGCAACAGCAACAACAGCAACAGCAACCACCGCACAAACAACATCAACAACCACAACAACAACAGCAACAACAACAACACCAACCAACAAACAACCACAAACAAACGAACAAACCAACAGACACGCAAACCCACAAACCAACAAACAATCAGACAAACAAACAAACAATGCCAACCAACCAACCAACCAACAGCAAACAACACGCATCAACAACAACAAACAACATGTTACCCGAATGCTCTCTGAATCTATATGCATCCATCATGATGGCTGCTCCCTCATGCATGCCACGGGGAGGTCTTCTCTTGCACCGAGGGGTCCGATATTCCATTACTCGAATCTTCCGCCCGAGGAGGTCTTGACAACACCTCTTCCGAGGCACTTCAACATCTCCCGCCCGGATGGCACATCGCCTTCGCAATCGCCCCGCCAAGGCCGTGCTTCTAGGTGTCACCACGCCCGAATGGCCAAAAAACCTCTGGGAGAGGCCCCACAACCGCTGGGAGAGCCCGCGGAGCCCCTTGGACAGCCTCTGGAGCCCCTTGGAGAGCCCGCAGAGCCTCTCAGAGAAGCTTCAGAACCCTTGCGGGGAACATAGGGGCCCTTGGGAGACGCCTTTAAACTGAACTGGAGAATTTGGGGGCATTGTGAAGGAGGCCTCAAGGCAGTTTTGGACAAGGTTTGGATCGGCGGAGCTTCGTGGCCTCGGGGAGGGAAGCTCCGGAGGGAGCAGGACAAGGAGGAGGAAGAGGAGGAAAAAGGAGGAGGGACGACGAGGGGGGAGGAGGAGGAGGAGGAGGAGGAGGAGGAGTAGGAGGAGGAAGAGGAGGAAGAGGAGGAGGAGGAGGAGGAGGAGGAGCAGGAGGAGCAGGAGGAGCAGGAGGACGAGGAGGAGAAGGCGGATGAGGAGGAGGAGGCGGATGAGGAGGAGGACGACGACAAAGGCGACGGGGTCGCCGCCGCGGGCTCTCTGGAGGACCCTGGCACGCGGAGCGCACCAAGGAGGCACTGGCGCAGACATCCGACGGAGCGTGCTGCATTCTTGAGTCGAAATGAGGGCCTGGGGAAGCCCCAGGGTCTGTGGAAATCTCGAATCAAAGCGGAGGAAGTACCGAGCGAGAGCGTTGTTTGCAGGGGGGGGCGACTGCGGCGCCGGGGCGGGAACTTCATTTCTAAATTATCCCAGAGCGACCCTACCTAGGAGATGGAGCCCCGAGGAGAGCAATATTAGTAGTAACGGTAAACGCCGTCCTCATCCTTCTCCTCATCGTCGCAGTTGTAGCAGTAGCGGTAGTAGCAGTAGTAGCAGTAGTAGTAGTAGTAGTAGTAGTAGTAGTAGTAGTAGTAGTAGTAGTAGTAGTAGTAGTAGTAGCAGTAGTAGTAGTAGTAGTAGTAGTAGTAGTAGTAGTAGTAGTAGTAGTAGTAGTAGTAGTAGTAGTAGTAGTAATAGTAGTAGTAGTAGTAGAAGTAGTAGTAGTGGTAGTAGTAGTAGTAGTAGTAGTAGTAGTAGTAGTGGTAGTAGTAGTAGTAGTAGCAATGGCGGTAGGGTATGCTAGGCTGCGCTATGTTATGTTATGATGTGTTATGTTATGCTGCGCTATGCTATGCTATGCTATGCTATGCTGCGCTATGCAATGCTATGCTGCGTTATGCTGCGATATGCTATGCTATGCTAGGCTATGCTATGATATGTTATATTGCGCTATGCTATGCTATGATATGCGATGCTGCGCTATGCTTTGCTGTGCTATGCTATGGTATGCTGCGCTATGCTATGCTATGCTATGCTATGACATGATGCGTTGTGCTATGCTATGTTACGCGATGCTATGCTGCAATATGCTGCGCTGTGCTATACTATGCTAAGCTACGCCGTGCGCTGCTATGATATGATATGTTATGCTATGCTGCGATATGTTATGCTATGTTATGATATGATATGCTGCGCTATGCTATGATATGATATGGTATGTTCTGGCATGATATGATATGATATGCTATGCGAATGGTGCGCTGCGCAAAGCTAAGCTGAGCTGAGCTGAGCTAAGCTAAGCTAAGCTAGGCTAAGCAAAGCTGAGCTAAGCTAGGCTAGGCTAAGCTAAGCTGAGCTAAGCTAAGCTAGGCTAAGTTAAGCTAGGCTATGATGCGATAAGCAACGCTAATCCCAGGGAGCGTCACTGGGGGAACCGCGGGGCGGATGCCGGGGGAACCGCCCGGGGCGTTTTGCACTGCCCGGCCCTTTAAGTTTACAGAGTAAGAAGCCTTCTAGGCAGAGCCTAGGTAAGGAATACAAAAACACAAACGTATCGACCGGGAGCGCCGAAAGCCAGCTTTCGACGGCGAGCATGAGCGCCGATCCCGAGTAGAAAAACAATCGAGCGGGAACGACGTTGTTGTTGGGAAACCGGTTTCGGCGCAACCCCGAGACGCCTGAGCGTGAGACCAATTTTCAAGGGAAATGCAGTCAGCGCTGAGGCGAGAGGGCCACAGCGGATGTAGGGCGTCTGACAATAACAAGTGGCACCTGTGCCATGGCCCTTGCACCAAAAAGAAGGGGGAAGGGTCGGAGTGGTGTGCCGTGCCAAAATAAAGGGGTCGGGGCGGAGGGGCGCGCTGGCTTGTGAGTGGCTGGGTGGGGTGGGGGGGTGTGGGGTGGGGTGGGGGGGGGGGGGGGGCGAAATCAAGGGGTCGGGGCGGAGGGGCGCGCTGGCTGGTGGGTGGGGGGGATGCGGAGGGGGCGCGCGGGGCGCGCGGGGAGGGAGTGGGGGCCGTGCCGAAATAAAGGGGTCACGGGGCGGAGGGGGCGCGATGGGGGATGCGGGGGGGGGGGGCCGTGGCGAAATAAAGGGTCGGGGCGGAGGGGAGCGCTGGCTGGTGGGTTGGATGCGGAGGGGTGTGCCCGAAATAAATGGTCGGGGCGGAGGGGGCGCGCGGAGACGGTGTGTCGTGCCGAAATAAAAAAGGGTCGGGGCGGAGGGGGTGCGCTGGCTGGTGTATGGGGGGATGCAGGGGGGGTGCCGTGCCGAAATAAAAGGGGTTGGGGTGGGGGGGCGCGCTGACTGGTGGGTGGGGGGATGCGGAGGGGGTGTGCCGTGCCGAAAGAAAGTGATCGGGGCGGAGGGGTGTGCCGTGCCGAAATAAACGGGTCGAGGCGGAGGGGCGCCCTGGCTGGCGGGCGGAGGGGGTCTGCCGTGCCGAAATTAAAAAGGGTCAGGGCGGAGGGGTGTGCCGTGCGGAAATAAAGGGGTCCGGGCGGAGGGGCCCGCTGGCTGGTGGAATGTGTGGGTGATGCAGGGGGTGCCGTGCCGAAATAAAGTGGTCGGAGCTCTAGACACCCTGTGCAAGAGAATAATTTTCGAATAGTTAAGGTTTGGTGTTCGCGCCTTTTCGGCTTACCGGCGCTCCAAGACGGCCCAAGAGGCTTCCAGGATCGCCCCAACAAGGCCCAAGAGGCATCCAAGAGCGCTCAAAACGGCCCCAGAGGGCCCCACTGCAGCCCCAGAGGCCTTCAAGATGGCCGAAGAGGCTCCCAAGGCGGCTCCAAGAGCGGGCCGCCCAGACGAGACCCGAATGGACCTTTGGAGCTTTAGGCGCAGAGAGGTCCCCTGGAGGCCCCAAGAGGCCCCCAAGAGGCCCCCGAGAGGCCCCCGAGAGGACCCGAGAGACCCCCAAGAGGCCCCCAAGAGACCCCCAAGACACCCCCAAGAGGCCCCAAGAGGCCCCCGTGACGCCCCAGGGGGTCCCAGAAATCCCACCAAGAGGCCCAAAAAGACGCTCCAAGAGGCCCATCAACGGCCTCCAAAAGACCACGAACGCGCAGGCAAACGCCTGCGATGGCACAGTACGGGCAGGCGGAGTGAGCGAAGTGATTAACTCTCCAATAGTTGAGGTTCAACGTCGACTAGGGAACCCCAGGGCTTCCTGGGAGTTTGAATAAAAACTGAGGACGTCCCGAGCGGGAGCGTCGTTGTTTGCTAGGGGGCCGTCTGCGGCGCCGGTCCTGAATAAAAAAAGGACGTACCGGCCGGGAGCGCGGGTCTTGTGGGAAAACCAGCTTTCGGCGGCGAGCAAGAGCCCTGATCCCGAGGGAGAATCAGGCTGGACCTGGTGCTTTTGTAAAACGGGGGCCAACAGCACAATTCTGAGACCCAGGACTTTCTCTGATACAAGACAGGGTGCGAGCCCCAGGAAGGGCACTCCAATTGGAAAAACAAAATGTGCCCCTGAGGGGGGGTCAACTATAATTTGTTCAACAATGAGAATTCAATAATTATCCGGACTGCGGATCCCCACTTCAACCACGCGCTTGCAGGGACGGTGTAACACCGTTCGGCTCCCTCACGCAGATCTACACAAATTCCTGGATCTCCGATGTCCCACATGTTCTGGATGGTTCTCTTCCCTTCCATATCCCATATTTCCAAAACTCCCCTGAGAATCAAGATGTGTTTGTGCCTGGGTCTACTGCCTACCTAACCACCCCAACCCAACCCGCAGACCCAAAACTCGTGATGGGGGCGTAATTACGGGTTTTACATGTGCCTTTCCAATGTTTCCCGACGCCCATCCCCTTGGAGTGGAAGGCAAACTGAGACCTTCGGGTTGGGTTGGGGTGGCTTGGTGGGTGGTGATTCGTCCCTCCTGACGCTCCTGCTCCGCCTCCAGCTGCGGCTCCGCTGCCACAGCCGCCACGGGGTCGGCCGGCGCGGGGTCGGCTGGTGTGGGGTCGGCTGGTGCCTCTGAAGGGGCCCTGGGACACACCAATAAATAGACACAAATAACAGGATTCCCTATATCTTCCCACATGTTCTGGGTTTTTGCCTTCCACCCCCACCCACCTCCCATATTTCCCGATATTTTCCTGAGAAGGGGACGATGAATTGTGTCTGTGTGTTTTCCCCTCCTGCGCCTCCGCCGGCGGCTCCGCGAAGCCGGTGGCCGGGAGCTCGGCCTCCGCGGCGGGGATCAGGTCGGGCACCATGCTGGCGGCGAGGGCGGCCACGTCCAGCCGGGCCGAGGTGCCGAAGAGCGCCTCGACGTGCGCCGCCACCAGGGGGGCCAGGATGTGCGCGAGGTGCCGGCACATGCGCGTGAACTCGGCGGCCTTTGATGGGCCTCTTTTCCACCACCACCACCATAAGTTGGAGGGGGAGGGGGTCCTCCTCCTCCTCCTCCTCCTCCTCCTCCTCCTCCTCCGCCTCCGCCTCCTCCTCATCCTCCTCCTCCTCCAACTTATGGTGGTGGTTGTGGAAAGCAGGCCCATCAGCCTTGGGCGAAGCGGCAGACCCGAGCAGGGCTGCCTGGGACCCCTTGGCGGCGCGCAGCAGGCTCACGGCGGCGGCCAGGCACTCGAAGCACGCGGCGAGCACCGGCACCCGCAGGCCGTACAGCGCGCACTGCCGGAGCTCGTTGAACACCTGAACGGCGGGAAGAAACGGGTCTCGCGCGAGAAGACACAGCGACCTTACGCGGTGCGCGGGCCGCCAGCGCGGCACGCCGCATTGGCAGCTCGCGCGGGAATGTCGGCGCAGTCGAAGCCGCTGCTCTTCACAGACCCCCGACGTCATGATTGGTTCATGACGTCGACCCCCAGCGGCCTGGCCCCGCTCCCCGGGACCGGCTTTTTTCATCCCGGACCGTTCTTGGCGCTCCCGAGGGCCGGCAAGGCCTCCCCGGAGGCCGAGACTTCGGGAAGCACCTCCCGTCGCGATTTTTCCACGACGCGAGGGGGTCTGGCTTCGTCGCTCGCCTGCACGAGGTCGTTGGTGAAGACGGCGAGGGGCCTGTGCCTGGTCAGCTCCAGCGCCTGCGGGTGGAGCCACCCGGGGGCGCCGGCCGCGCCCGGCGCCCCGGCGGCGGTGGAGGCCGCGCTGCTCGCGATGGCGGTCGAGGGGACCCAGTCATATCGCCCGAGCTCGGCCTGGAACGTGAGGACGGCGATGTCGAGCATCTCCGACACGTGCCGCTCCATGCGGGCCTCGAAGATGCCGGCCACGGCGGGGAAGAAGTGGCCGCCCAGCCGCTTCAGCGTGCTGGAGGCGACGAGGCACTGCTTCAGCACCGTGGCGATGGAGGCCGCATCGATCCTCGCGCCAGCAGCCGCTGGCCCGCGGGCCCCCGCGGCCGCGCTGGCCCTGCCGACTGCGCCCGCGCCAGCCTCCCCACCGCCAGCGGGCAGCAGGTGGCAGCTCAGCAGGCCAGTGAGCCAGGCGATTTGCTCGCCGAGCCACGCCCCCAGCGGGGCGTCGTCCTGTGGGGCGCAGGAGGACACACTAGTACTGCATGTCCTCTTTGGAGGCGTGCGTCCGACCAGATCATGCACTACAGCGATATTGAAGCACACTGCTACCCCAGCGGTATGGCCAGACAACGACCGCCACCGAATATTTATATACATATATATATATATATATATGTATGATAAGGGGTGAGGTTTCTGAGCGCGCTTGTCCCTTCTTTGCGGGCGGCGCACAAATAGTATTAGTAATGAGTATGTTTGGGTGACGACGATCCTGTGGGAAGAGAGCCTTGTACTGGGTGCCAATGTCATACGCGTGCGTGCGGAGTACGTCCGCTGCGTTTCGCAGCGCCGTCACGACGCTGCCGCGGTTGCCGCGCAGGAGTTCGACCTGCTGCTTGTGGCCCTCCAGGAAGCTTCCTCTATGCTCGATGAAGAGCGCACGGAGCTCTTTCTCGGTGTGACGCTGCATCCTCCGGAGGAAGCCGATCACGCGGACGCAGGCTGGAAGGTGGATGTCGGTTTTCAGCTGGGCGACCAGTGATCCATGGAGGTTGGCACGCTGGACCGCCACCTGGTCCCGCAACATGGTGAGCACAGCGATGTCCTCGGTCCGCGACTCGTGCACCCGGAAGATGTTGCTGCAGTAGGCGAGGAGCTCTAGCGACTCGTCGTACATGTGGTTCCTGATGCACGCGTCCAACAGCTGAGGAAGCTCAAGGAGCTCCAGCAGTCCGCTGTGCTGCTGCAGCACGCTCCTTGCAGGCCGGGTCGGACGAGACAGGGTGGTTACAAAACCCGATTCTTGTCGTCGTCCTCCTCCTCCTCCTCCTCCGCCTCCTCCTCCTCTTCTTCCTCCTCCATCCCTCTTCCTTCCAAATAAGTCCTCCCTGTCGCACCTCAAAGCTAGGCAGAAGGGCGGGCCGGGCGGCTCGCCTGAGACTTCATTACCATTGCTGATCCTGACGCCTTGAGAATTGGCAACAGTTTCACAGGTGCAGGGTGGGTCGCTTCCAAGATGTGGTTCTGACCTTAGCGCCGTGCATACTCGCCATAAAGCATTGCAAGGGCTTCACGGATTGAGGGTGGGTCATTTTCGAAATGTGGCTCGCGCCTTCGCGCCGCGCACATTCATTTTGCAAAATCAAGTCTTGACGGATTGAGGGAGGCTCCTTTTCAAAGTGTGGCTCTCGCCTTAGCGCCGCGCATATTCGTTGTAACAAGTCGCAGGAGTTTTAAGGATTCTCATGGCTAACGTACCAGAAATATCGTTTTGGAGCGATTCAGGACTGTCAGGGCGCAACAGTTATGTTTATTCGCGGAATTGGAATCCCAGGACAGGCGTTCTGGCCCGATCCAGGACGCAACAATCAAACTGATTCGCGGCGTTGAAGTGCAGACAATGGTGTTTGCACTCTTCAGGATCTTCAAATGGTTGCCTCCCGACGGGGCACTTCCCTCAGTGCAGGTGAATTCTTGCAGTGGCCTATTTGAACAGGGAGCTTGGAGGGAGGGTCCCTTCCAACGTCGTTGAGGAGCCTTGGGCTTGCACTGGTTCCGCTCCTCCTCAGCGCCCTCGTCGTCGACGTCCTCGTACTGTTCCCGACCTTCTCGGGGGTCGGCGGAGAGGCGCAAGCCTCTTGCGCAGAAGGCGGGGGCTTCGCGAGTGAGCTCGCGCAGCTGCTCTGCAAACGCCTCCCAGCGCCACAGAGGCGCTAACGCATCGAAGAACGCGCCCGGCGGCGGGGCTGCTGTCCGCTGCACGCAGGATTACATTGTTTCGCGTCTCGCGATAGCGGCAGTTACCGGCCCCTGCCGCAGCGCCCCCCCTCGGGGACGTCCCGACTCGTGCTGACCTCCGGTGTGCCACTGGCTATTGCAAAACATTAACAGACGGCGCCGGCGCGAAACGTGAGGTCACCGACCACCCGCCCCCGCCCCCCTCCCCCCCCCCTGGTAACGCCCGTCACTGCCTGCGGATAAGAAAAACGCTTTCCAGCAGATGTCGTGACCCCTCTTTCCCCAGTCCCCCCTTTTGCCCGACCCGATCCTCAGAGCCGTGCGTCGCGCGCCGAGGCCTGCCGACGCTTCCTGAAACTCCTGGATTGCCGTCTGCATCGGCCCGATCGTCTCTATCACGCTGTCCAGATGCCGCTGCACGGCCCCCAGCTCCCCGCGGACAGACTGCGTGACCTTCGCGCTGCCGATGAAGGCCCCGTAGTTCTTCACCGCGAGCTGCTCCATCTCCCGCTCGCACCTCGCCTTCTTGGGCGCTGCTTCACGGGGGAGGCGTGCGAAGTCACGTGCACCTCTCTGAGCCCCGTGAAGGGCACGAAAGGTGCACCTCTCTGAGCCCTGAGAATTGCCGCCCCCCCCATTGCGCGACGCCCGACCTTCTCCTGCCGCAGCGCCTCCGGCTCCCGCGTCAGGCGCTCGCACGTGGACGAGGTCAAGTGGGGAAAATACGTTCGCGCCGTCTCCTGGGGAGCCACAAAGGTGCCCGCACCGCTATTCCACAGGCCACTCCCAGGGTGCGTTCTGACAAGAATTTCGAGGAACACCCGGCCGTGGCGACGAGGGCTCTCCGGGACGGGCAGCGGTATCGGTATTTGTTTGGCTTCCTCCCAAAAAATCCGGCGTTCCGATTTCTTCGCGACGCAGGCCCCCGACCTTTCGACCACTTCCCCCGGACCGGCTTTTCATCCCGAGTCGTTTGTTTGACACTCCCGGAGCCCGGCAATGACCCCGAAAGGCCGGAGACGATGAAGAACCTCCGTCTCGATGCTGTTCGAGCCGCGAGCATGTTTGGGCCCTGAACTCCAGCAGCGCGGGGTTGGAGCGGCCAAGGCCCGCCGCCTCCTCCCGGCCGAAGACCTGGGCGAGGAGCTCGTCGTCCGCGGACGAGCGCAGCCGGTAGGCCCTCTCGTAGCCTTCGAAGTCTGCCGCCATGGCCGGCGCGCCAGGGCGGCCAAGAAGCAGTGGGGGAGGGAAGAGGTGGTGGAGGAGGAGACAAGGGAAAAAGAGGAGGAGGAGGAGGAGGAGGAGGACCAGGAGTGAACCTAAGATGCATCAGCACATGTTGCAACACACGCAAACACACCCGTCCCATGTCCCCTCCTCATAAGTACATACACGTTTATTTCCCACTGCGGGCGTCCCCTTTGAATGACGAGCGGCGATTCGGTCCGCCAGTCGGACGAGGAGGCTTATTGTAAATGATCATCCCTCCACTTGTAGGACACCCAGAGTCGCCCCATTCTGAGAAACATATGTCCTCCTCCGCTTCAGCGCTGCAAGATGCCAGTGTCGTGGACCAGTGCTCCGCGGAAGTCCAATGAGCCTTTCATGGAGGCCCAGGGATGCCTCATCTTGAAAACAGCACGCCCTCCATCCGCCTAAGCGTTGCAAGGTGTTCATAGTGTGGACGCATGGTTCGCAAAAGTCTCACGACAGAGCCCCTCTTGGAAAGAGGAGCCGCCCTCCATCCGTATTACTTGGTGCACAATATGAAACGCCGGGTCGAAAAAAGGGCGAGGAGGGGTCAAGTGAGCGTAAACGGTGGACTTTATATGCGGACGCGCGCGAGGCCAAGGGGAGACCCCACAACGGCGCGGGCGTTAGGTAAAGAATGAGCCCAGGAAGCTGCAGACCCTGGAAGGCTTCTGATCTGATGAGGGCGGCGGTGATATCCATAGCCGATCCACGATTGGAGGTACACCGGCTTCCAGGCCCTGGGATCCTTGTCTAAGGGTTCCTTGTCCAATGTCCCCACCGTCTTCGAGAGGACTCGCCATCCACTCGCGCAACTAGGGACCACTTGGAGGCCAAGCATGCACGGCGCAAGGGCGAGACACTCTTTTTGAAAACGGCCCGTTTTTTGGTTCCGTTGTTTGGTCATGAAAAAACCATGGTGTGCGGCGCCAGCAAGGGAGAGCCCCATTGTGAAAACCGCTTGTTGTCCGCGTGTCAACGCGATCTGAATTGATCTGCTCCTTGAGACCTCCTGCGGAGACGAGGGCGATGAAGAGGAGGATGTGGGTGCTGTTGCTTCTGGTGGCGACGGCGAGCCTGGGAGCGCTTAGGGAGGGATGGTAGCGTGTGGGAGCGCCTGGGAATGTCTTGGAATTTCTGGGAGCGCCTCGGGCAACCTGGGGAGCGCTTGGGTCCAAAATCTGAGTCGGCGAGGGGTGCCCGAAACGTGCAGCTTATTCTGTAGTTGCTATCGATGTATTGTGTTGTTCTGCCATTTGTGCCCACGGGCTCTTCGGGGCCAAGGGGTGGGTCGATACTGAAGATCAGCCAAGGCGCACCGAATCCGCCGACCCTGTCGGCCGGCGTGTGTGAGGGGCTTGACTCTTCGAGTCGTTGTCTCCGTCAGCCGTCGTCTCCGTCGTCCCCTTTCCCTGCACCCTCCTCCTCAAGCTCGTCAGCGAGAGAAAATTCCAGCAATGTCATTATCGAGTCGAAGGGAAGCCTCATTCCTTTGATCCCTCCCCCGTCGGGGGGTGGGGGGGGACCCAGGGGGTAGAGGGGGTCCAGGGGTGGTCAGATAAGATCAGATACGATCCCCCCTCTGGGGGTCCTGGGGCCCCAGAAAGCACCAAGAGAGGCCAAGGGTGCCCCAAGTGGCACCCGCGAGGGCCCCCAATCGCCAAACGATCGGTCCGAAACGCCTTCACGCCCTCCAGACTGCCCAGAAGGCCTCCAGGACGCCTCAAGAAGGCTCTAAGAGCAGTCCCGAAAGGGCCCCAAGAGGCTCAATTCAATGATTTCCCGTTGTCTGTTAGAGAAAATGGGCGCTCTCGCTTTTCCACTTCCCACCGCTCCAAGACGGCGCAAGAGGCCCCCAAGATCGCCCCAAGACGGCCCAAAAGGCTTCAAAGAGGGCACCCAAACAGCCTAGGAGGACCCCCGGGCGGCCCAAAACGCCTCCAAGAAGGCCCAAGAGGCCCTCAAGACGACTCCAAGAGCGTGCCCAGGCGGGGGGCCCGAATGGACATTTCGAGCCCTCGGCCCCGAGAGGCTCCCAAGAGGCCCCGAGGTTCCCAAGAAGGCCCCAGAAGACCACAAGAAGGCCTCCAGGAGGCTCCCAAAAGGCCCCCAAATTCGTCCCCAGAGGCGCCCGAAAGCCTTCCGAAGAGACCCCCAAGAAGCATCCCTGAGGACTCTGGCTCACATCAGCGTCGTCGTCGTCACCGCCGCCGTCGTCGTCGTCGTCGACGTCGTCGTCGCCGTCGTCGTCGTCTCCCTTCAGGGTCGGCGGCACCGGCCGTAAGGCCTTCGCTATACAATGTTTATCACATAGGATGGGAAGGGTTGGGTCGGATGGATGCGCACCGAAATACATGTTATGCATCGAGTGATGCGGGCTGGGTCGGACGGCTGTGCAACGAATCGTGCTCTTCATCGTAGCCCCCCGCAGGCGCCGATGTTGCACAAGTTATACAACCCGCAAGCACATTTTTCGTCAAAGCAATGTGGGTGGGTCGTGGGTGGGTCGCGGGGTGTGTCGCGGGGTGGGTCGCGGGGTGGGTCGCAGGCTGGGTCGGGCGCGGGGTCGTGGGCTGGGTCGCGGGCGGGTCGCAAGCAAGGACGACAACAACAACGCATCATCAACAACAACAACAACAACACCACCACCAACAACAAACATAATAGCCACAACAACAACACGGATGACACGTGACCTAGTCACCCGTTCACCCGGAAACTTGGCCAACGCTTGTCCTTAAAGGACAACCCGCGACCTTCCCCCCGGGGTAAGCAACCCCCCGTGGCAACCAGCAACCAACAACCTCGGGCTCCATTCCTCGCTCCGCTGTAACTTCGCTTGCTTAAGGGTGCGAACTCATCCGTCATGCAATGTTTCCACGTCTGCACCATCGAAGCTGCGGAATCTATCGCTCCTAGACGTTCCCATAGGATCCTGTTGAAATCCTATAGGGATTCTGTAGGCATCCTATAGGGATCCGATCGGGAACCTATAAGGATCTTATAGGGATCCTATAAAGGGAGATGATGCGATCCTATCGGATCCTACTGGGATCCTATAGGATCCTGTGGGGATTCTATAGGGATCCGATAGGGAACCTATAAGGATCCTCTCGGAATCGTGTAGGGATTGTATAGGAATCCCATGCGACCCTGTAGGATCCGATAGGAATCGCGTATGGATTGTATAGGAGTCCTATGCGATCCTATAGGGTCCTATAGGGATCCGATCATGCGATCCTATCGGATCCTGCGGGGATCCTATAGGGATCCTATGTGATCCTACCGGGTCCTATAGGGATCATATAGGGATCCTGTGGGGATTCTATAGGGACCCCATGCGATCCTGTAGGATCCTATAGGAATCGTGTCCGTGTAGGGATTGTATACGAGTCCCATGCGACCTTGATAATCCCATGTGACCCTGTAGCATCCTATAGGAATCGTGCATGGGGTTGTATAGGAGTCCCATGCGATTCCATAGGATCCTATGGGGATTATATCATGCGATCGTGTAGGTAGGATCCTGTGGGATCCTGTAGGGGTCCTATGCGATCCTACCAGATCCTATGGGGATGCTGTAGGGATCCGATGCGATCCTGTAGGATCCTATAGGAAACGTGTAGGGATTGTATAGGAATCCCATGCGACCCCATCGGGTTCTCTAGGGATCGGAGGTGAGGGGGTGAGATCGAAGTGGAACGGAGAGCCCCCCCACCGGGAAATCGATTTCGGTTTCGTGTTCGTGCGTGCCGTGCGGGCGAGGCGAAGCTGCGTGGGCGGGCGAGGGAAAGTCTCCTGTGGCTGAGGCGCGGCCGGACCAAATGACTCCCTTCCGGGCGGCCGGTGGCCCGCGGTGTCCCGCCGGTGTCCCGCTGGTGTCCCGTGTGGCTGAGGCGCGGCCGGACCAAATGACTCCCTTCCGGGCGGCCAGGGGCCCGCGGTGTCCCGCCGGTGTCCCGCGGTGTCCCGCGGTGTCCCGCGGTGCCCCGCGGTGTCCCGCCGGTGTCCCGCGGTGTCCCGATGATGATGATGATGATGATGATGATGATGATGATAATGATGATGATGATGATGATGATGATGATGATGATGATGGTGATGCTGATGATGATGATGCTGGTGATGATGATGATGACGATGATGATGATGGTGATGCTGATGATGATGAGGACGATGATGATGATAATGGTATGATGATGATGATGGTGCCCCGATGATGATGATGATGATGATGATTATGATGTCGATGATGATGATGACGATGATGATGATGCTGATGGTGTCCCGATGATGAGGATGATGATGATCATGATGCTTATGTTGATGATCATGATGATGACGATGATGGTGTCCAAAAAGATGATGAGTATGATGATGTTGATGTTGATGATGCTGGTTGTGATTGTGTCCCGATGATGATGATGATGTTGATGAGGATGAGGTTGATGATGATTATGGCGTCCCGATGATGATGATTATTCTGATTGTGATGATGATGATGTTGTTGATGATGATGGCGTCCCGATGGTGATGATGATGATGATGTTGATGCTGATGTTGGTAATGATGATGATGGTGCCCCGGTGATGACGATAATGATGATGCTGATGATGATGTGGGTGATGCTGATGATGATGATGTCGATGATCAAGATGAGATGATGATAATGGTGTCCCGATGATGATGATGATGAGGATGATGATGATGATGATGATAACGATGGTGATCATGATGGAGTCCCGATAATGATGCTGCTGATGATGATGATGATGATGATGAAGATGACTGTGTCCCGATGCTGCTGATGATGATGATGTTGATGATGATGATTGTGATGATGGTGATGATTGGTGGTGTCCCGATGATGTTGATGACCGTGATGATGATGATGTTGGTGCTGATGATGAGGACGGTGTCCCGATTATGCTGATGTTGGTGATGATGGTGCTGATGTTGATGTTGTTGTTGTTGTTGATGATGATGATGACGTTGATTGTGAGAGCGGTTGTGATATCGATAGTGAGATCGATAGTGAGACCGACTGTGATATCGATTGTGAAGTCAATTGTGAGATCGATAGTCGGATCAAGTGTGAGCTAGATCGAGTGAGATCGATTGTGAGATCGATCGAGGGAGATCGATCGAGCGAGACCGATACTGAGATCGATAGTGAGACCGATCGAGTGAGACGTTGGTTCCTCCCCCCCCGAACCTCCTTATCACCCGAAGGGTGGTCGTATAGGTGTTATGGGGTTTGTGCAGGAATCCCATGCGATCCTATAGGTTCCCCAAAAGATCCTATAGGGATCCTATGAGGAACCTATACAGGTCTTATAGGGATCCTAAACGGGTCCTCTGCGATCCGATACGGTCCTAAAGGGATCATATCGGATCCTGCGGGGATCCTATAGGGATCCCATGCGATCCTGTAGGATCCTATACGAATCGTACCGGGATCGTATAGGAATCCCTGTGTGAGGCCAGGGTGTGCCGAAATGACGATTCGATGAAACCCCTTGTGGGGCCAGGGCCACGATACTCCTCGAGGGTTGTGCCAAAATGAAATTTCGGAGGAGCCTTCTGTGAGGCCAGGGCCACGATCCTCGAGAGAGGTGTCGACATGAACCTTCAAATGGAGCTCCATGTGAGGCCAGGGCCACGATCCTTGAGAAAGGGTGTGCCGAAATGAACCTTCGGTGGGGCTCCCTGTGAGGCCATGACCACGATCCTCCAAAGGGGTGCGCCGAAATGAAACCTCGGTGGAGCTCCCTGTCGGGGCACGGTCACGATCTTCGACAGGGGTGTGCCAAACTGAAGTTTCGGTGGAGCTCCATGTGGGGCCAGGGCCACGATCCTCGAGAGGGGTGCGCCGAAATAGACCTTCGGTGGGGCTCTCTGTGAGGCCAGGGCCACGATCCTCGAGAGGGGTATGCTGACATGAACCTTCGGTGGAGCTCCCTGTGGGGCCAGGACCAAGATTCTCGAGAGGGGTGTGGAGCTCCTTGTGAGGTCAGGGCCACGATCCTTGAGAAAGGGTGTGCAAACATGAAACTTGGATGGAACTCCCTGTGGGGTCAGGGCAGCGATCCTGGAGAAGGGTGTGCCGAAATGAACCTTCGGCGGAGCCCCCTGCGAAGCCAAGGCCACGATCCTCGAGAGAGGTGTGCTGGAATGAACCCTCGGTGGAACTCCCTGTGGCGCCAGGGCCACGGTCCTCGAGAGCGGTGCGCCGAAATGAAATGTCGGTTGCTGGTTGCTTCGTTTTTTTTTTTTTGTTCTCGGGGGGGGGGGGGCGGGGCGACTAGGTCACGCGTCAATCAATCATCAACAACAACAACGACAACAACAACAACGCTCATTTTAAGACTGTTCGCTCTTATTTGCTCGCGTGTCTTCAATATGCAAATCCCGAGCCCTGGCTACCCGCCCTCTTCGTCTTCGATCCTGCCTTTTTTTGGGGGCGGAGTCATTCCCTGCCACGCGTGGACGGCGAGGCCCCCGAAACGAAGGGCAACGGATAACGGGGGAGAATGAGGGCGAAGGGATCGGAGGAAGGGAGGGGGGGCAAAACGGAGGGAGGACGATGATGCGCGCTGCGAGTGGCGATTCCGTTTGCGCCATGGCTTGCGCCAACCACTCCAACACAAGACAACAAAAAATCTCGCCGTGGGTCGCGCCATAAACAGCGCCGAGCGCCACCCCCTTGGAATCCGCCGGCCTCCTTGTGGGGCCACCAGGCTGTAGGCCCGTGATTCGCAGTTTCCTGTACCAGTCGTAGGTTGTAGTTTCCAGTGTTACAGTTCTGCTTCTTGCTGGTTACTGTAACTCGTTGACTTATTGCTGGTTACTGCAACTAGTTGATTGACCGCGCGAGGGGGGGGGAGGCCCAAACCGGCTTTTTAGCACCCCCTGGGCGCGTTGTCTGAATTGCTGGGGGGGTTCGAAATCGACACCCCTCACGCAGATCCGCGGGGTCAGGGTCCAAAAACACATGGGATTTGCTACATTTCTGAAATTCGGTGCCACCCCTCACGCAGATCCGCGGGGTCAGGTGTCCAAAAACACATGGGATTTGCCACATTTCTGAAATTCGGCGCCACCCCTCACGCAGATCCGCGGGGCCAGGGTCAAAAAAAACACGGGATTTGCCACATTTCTGAAATTCGGTGCCACCCCTCACGCAGATCCGCGGGGTCAGGGTCAAAAAACACATGGGGTTTGCTACATGTCTGAAATTCGGTGCCACGCCTCATGCAGATCCGCATGGGTCAGGGTCCAAAAACGCATGGGATTTGCCACATTTCTGACATTCGGGTCCACCCCTCACGCAGATCCGCGGGGTCAGGGTCCAAAAACACATGGGATTTGCCACATTTCTGCAATTCGGTGCCACCCCTCACGCAGATCCGCGGGGTCAGGGTCAAAAAACACATGGGATTTGCGACATTTCTGAAATTCGGTGCCACCCCTCACGCAGATCCGCGGGGTCAGGGTCCAAAAACACATGGGATTTGCCACATGTCTGAAATTCGGCGCCACCCCTTTACGCAGATCCGCGGGGTCAGGGTCCAAAAACTACAGGAGTTTGCCACATTTCTGAAATTCGGTGCCACCTTTCACGCACATCCATCGCAAGGCGTGGTAACCCAAACTGCGAGAACCCCCTCGGTCCTTTAATCGCAAGGTGTGGTAACCAAGCCCGTGAACCATACACGTCTTACCAATCGCCAGGCGTGGTAGCCCCTCTTGTGATCAGTTGGTTTCGCTGATTGCGAATCGGCTTCGCATGAAGTTTCGATACTGCTTCACGACAGCGCCAAGGCCTCATGACTTAGCTCTTCCATGGCCCATTCTCCGAGAGAGGGGGCCGGCGGCAGGGGGCGAATCCCTTAGGGATAGCATATCGTGGACACCCCCGCGGGGGGGCGCGCAGCTGCGAACTGGTGTCAGAAACAAATCCCGTGGAACCCTAAAAGAAGCGGGACGTTGGGAAAGCGGGGCGGAAGGATAGCGATAACTGCAACCGCGTCGAGAGGAGCGCGGCGACGTGGAATGGATTGGGATGGAGTAGACAAGAGTTGGGTCTCGGGAGGAGCGGCAAGGAGTGGATGAGAGAAACCGGGAGGGGCGCGGAGGAGCGGGGGGGCACGCGGAGGAAGGGCTGGGAATAACTTGGGAAGGGTGCGGAATGCGAGCGCGAAGGGGTGGAGATTGTCGGGGGTGGGGCGGGTGGCCTGGGGAGGAGTGAGCGGATGCGAAGAATTGAGGAATAGCACAATGGAGTACGAACGACATGAAAATGAAGATAATGGGACAAGTAAAGAAGACTGGGGAAGAACGTTGAAAAGTGGGGGCAGGTGGATGCGAGCGGAAACTGGTTCGGAAACAAAGCGCGGGGGGATTGGAAGGCACCCGAAAGCCTCCTATGACCTCTGGGGGGCCTCGGAATGGCTCCGATGACCACCGAGCTGTTCCAGAGGCTCCGAAAACCTGTGGGAACGCCCTGGGGGCCTCGTCGAGGGATGCCTTCATTCGAAGCCTGCAGAAGAACCTGGGCCAATGGAGCACGCGCGTCTCAAAGTCCAGCAAACAGGGCCCCGGCAAGCGGCGGACCGTCGGCCTTGCCAGTGGCAACGCTGGCGATGCACAAACCGACCCGCGGCAACCCGACCCCAAGATGGACAGACAGCGGGCTCACCACGACGACGACGACCACGACGAGAGGAGTGAGGAGGAGGAAGAGGAGGAAGGATGAGGAGGAAGAGGAGGAGGAGGAGGAGGAGAAGGAAGTGAGGGGAGAAGGGAAACAGGAAGGAAGGGAAGGAGGAGAAGGAGGAAGGGAAGGAGAAGGAGGAAGGGAGCATCGACGGGGCCGCTGAGGGCAGAAACGGGGCCACGAAGGGCAGAGACGGGGCCACGAAGGGCGACAACGGGGCCCCGAAGGCCATGCATATGGGGCCACGACGGGCGCGAACGAGCGGGGGCCACGGAGGGCAGCAAAGGGGTCACGAAGGGCAGCGAGAGGGCCACGAAGGGCGACAGCGGGGCCACGAAGGGCATGCGTATGGGGCCACGACTGGCGACTGCGAGCGGGAGCCACGAAGGGCATATAATGCGGGGCCACAATGGGCAACGACGGGGCCACTGAGGGCAGCAACGGGGCCACGAAGGGCAGCGAGCGAAGGCGACCGCGGAACCAGTACGGGCAGCGAGGGGCATTGAAGGCGGGCGACGGGCAGCGAGCGGCGACTGCAGTCCCTAACAGGCTGGTCGGGCGGGCAGGCCCAGAAGGGCGGGTCGAGCGGGCGGGTCGTTGAAACATAAATTCTGCTTGAACCGCCAGGCAAAATGTAGCGGGAGCGCGATTCCTGAGTGTCGAAGAGTAGCATCTGAATAAACTGTGTGGAAATATCAGGCGGGAGCCGCGATCCGGTAGTAATTTGAAAGGTCCGAACGAGAGCGCGAGTCTTCAATAAGTTGTGAGGAAGTATCAACCGGGGCCCGCGATCCAGCAGTAGATTGCAAGGAAGTTCCAAGCGAGAGCGCGATTCTTCAATCAACTGTGAGGAAGAATCAGGCGGGAACCGATGTTGTTATTGTAAACCGGGGGCCAACGACACAGCTTGACCCTCAAGAATTTCCCTTATTAGAAACAGGGTGCGAACCCCAGGAAGGGTACTTCAATCGAAAAACAATGTGCACCGGGCCAGGGGGGGATCAACTACGACTATTCTTCAGAAGTGAGATTACAACAACAGCAGCAGCAGCAGCAGCAGCAGCAGCAGCAGCAGCAGCAACAACAACAACAACAACAACAACAACAACAACAGCAATCATGTTACCGTCATGCGCGATGCTTCCACACGAAGCATGCGACCATCATGATAACCATCCCCATCATGAGGGACTATTGTTGTATAGCGGGGTCCGTTATTCCCATTCCCAAATCTCCCGCCCAATGAGGTCTTGCAAACACCTCCTCCGAGGAATCTCAACATATCCCGCCTCGAAAACGCATGCCCGCGCCTTGCTGCGCCGATGCGAGACCGCCAGTGGAACCCCAGCCAAAGGGTAAAGCACAAGTAAGTATCGTGCGACAGGATTGCCTTGGTGGGGGTGGGGGCTGTCGGCGGCGAGGCAAGGACCTGGCCCTGAATAGAAAGGGAGGAAGTCTCGAGCAGGGCCGCTGTTGTTGCTGAGAGCGGCGCCAATGCAGAAGAGAGTAGGGCGCTAGTCCAGCGTAAAACAAAACGAAGTCTCGAGCGGTAACGATGGTTATGTTGGGACGGCGGTTGTCGGCGGCGAGGAGGAACACCGCCTTGACCAAAAAGGGGGGAAGTCTCGAGCGGGAGCCGTGGTTTTTTCGGGACGGGGGCTGTCGGTGGCGAGGAACAGCACCGCCCTGAGCAAAATGAGAGGAATCCTCGAGCGGGAGCGTTGTTCTTGCTGGAAGCGGCGCCAATTCAAAAGAGAGTAGGGCGCCAATCCAGCGTAAAACGGGAAGAGGTCTCGGGCTGCAGCGCTGGTTTTGTCGGGGCGGCGGCTTTCGGCGGCGAGGAACAGCACCGCCTTGAGGAAAAAAGGGAGGAAGCCTCGAGCGGGAGCGTTTTGCAGCGTGGGGTGGCGCCGATTAGAGAAAGAGTAGCGCGCCAGTCCAAGGTGAAACGAGAGGAAGTCTCGAGCGGTAGCGCTGGTTTTGTTGGGACGGCGGCTGTCAGCGGCGAGCAGGAGCACCGGCCCTGAGTAAAAGAGGAAGAAGTCTCGAGCGGGAGCGTTGTTGTTGTTGGGGGGCCAGTTTTGGCGCCCCCCCAAGCCGCTCGAGCGAGAGCCTCATTTTCAATGAACATGTAGCCAGCGCCGAGGCGAGAGCGCTAAAGCTCTTGGGGAGGTCCAACATTAAGAAATGTTGAGTAATTAACATTCAACGACAACGACAAAGACAACGATCGTTTTAATATTGTTCGCTCTTACTGGCATGCGTGTCTTGCATTCCGTATACCCCAACCCTCGATACCCGCCCAGTTCGTCTTCGATTGCGCCCCTTTTCGGGGGGAATCTCTTCCTTGTCGGCCACTGACCAAAGTGCGAAGAGTTCTCGAGCGAGAACGCCATTCCTGAGTTCGGAGGCCTCACTGGCCAGGGGCTCTCAGAATACATCAAACGGGAGCCCTTGTCGCCGTGTCCGGGCCTCCACCAACTTGCTTGAATTACGGGAAAATCTCGAGCGAGAGCGCCGTTCTTGAGTTCGGGGGCCTTCTTGGCCAGGGGCTCTCGAAGTAGATCGTGAGGAAGTATCGAGCAGGAACCCTCGTCGTCGTGGCTGGGACTCCGCCAACTTAATTGAATTGCGAGGAAGTCTCGAGCGAGAACGCCGTTCCTGAGTTCGGCGGCCTGTTCGGCCAGGGTGTCTCGGGGTAAATTGTGAGGACGTATCGAGCGGGAGCCGTTGTTGTCGTAGCTGGGCCTCCAAGGGCCCACATTTAGGCTCAAGCCAACGCTCGAGCGGGACTCTCGTTCTCAGAAAGAATGTAGCCGACGTCGAGGCGAGAGCGCGCGGAACCGCTTCCGGAGATCAGCAATAATTACCTATACGACCACCCTTCGGGTGATAAGGAGGTTCGGGGGGGGGAGGATGCAGCGTCTCACTCGATCGGTCTCACTATCCATCTCACAATCGGTCTCGCTCGATCGATCTCACTCGATCGATCTCACAATCGATCTCACTCGATATATCTCATTCGCTCGGTCTCACAATTGATCGGATTATCGATCTCACAATCGATCTCACATTCGGTCTCACGATCGATCTCACGACCGATATCACAATCGATCTAATATTCAACGTTATCATCATCACCAACACCATCATTTTCATCGTCATCGGGACACTGTCGTCATCATCATCATCATCGTCATCATCATCAACGCCATCATCATCAGGCCATCATCATCATCCCCCTCATCATCTCATCATAGTCAGCAACATCATCATTATCATCATCGGCACACAGCCTTCATCATCATCGGCACACAGCCTTCATCTCAGTATCGATATCACTATCGGTATCGCTCGATCGATCTCACTCGATCGATCTCACAATCGATCTCACTCGATCTATCTCATTCGATCGATCTCACAATTGATCTCACAATCGATCTCACACTCGATCACGCAATCGATCTCACATTCGGTCTCCATATCGATCTCACTAACGATATCACAATCGCTCTCACAATCAACGTCTGCATCATCATCATCATCATCATCCACATCATCAACATCAACATCATCACCAACATCATCATCATCATCATGAGGGCACCGCCATCACCATCATCATCATCATCATAAACATCATCATCAACGTCAGCATCATCATCGGGACAACATCATCCTCATCACCATCATCATCTCATCATCAACATCATCACCATCATCGGGACACAGTCATCTTCATCATCATCAGCTGCATCATCATAATCATCATCAGAATCGGGACACCATCATGATCACCATCGTTCTCATCATCAGCATTATCATCAACATCGTCATCACCCTCGGACACCATCATCATCATGATCATCGCATCATCATCATCGACATCATCATCATCAACAACATCATCATCATTGGGGCACCATCATCATCACGAGCAACATCATAATCAACATCGTCATTATCATTATTATCATCATCGGGACACCATCAGAATCACCATCATCATCATCACCATCACCATCACCATCATCACCATCATCATCATCATCATCATCATCATCATCATCGGGACACCATAAGCATCATCAACATCATCATCAACATCATCATCGCCGGGACACCATGTCCATCAACATCATCATCACCAACATCATCGGAATCATCATCATCATCATCATCATCATCATCATCATCATCATCATCATCATCATCATCATCATCGGGACACCATCATCGTCATCATCATCAACATAATCATCATGAGCATCATCATTCTCATCATCGGGACACTATCATCATCATCGACACCATCATCAACATCATCATCATCTTCATCGGGACACCATCATCACCATCTCATCATTATCATCATCATCATCATCATCATCATCATCATCATCATCATCATCATCATCATCATCATCATCATCATCATCATCATCATCATCATCATCATCATCATCATCACCGCGGGACACCGCGGGACACCGCGGGACACCACGGGACACCGCGGGACACCGCGGGACACCGCGGGACACTGGCGGGACACCGCGGGCCACCGGCCGCCCGGAAGGGAGTCATTTGGTCCGGCCGCGCCTCAGCCACACGGGACACCACGGGACACCGGCGGGACACCGCGGGCCACCGGCCGCCCGGAAGGGAGTCATTTGGTCCGGCCGCGCCTCAGCCACAGGAGACTTTCTCTCGCCCGCCCACGCAGCTTCGCCTCGCCCGCACGGCACGCACGAACACGAAACCGAAATCGATTTCCCGGTAGGGGGGCTCTCCGTTCCACTTCGATCTCACCCCCTCACCTCCAATTCTTCAGAAATGAGTATTCAACGACAACGACGACAACGACAACGACAACGACAACGACAATGACAACAACAACAATCATGTTAAAACTGTCCGCTCTTATCTGCACGCGTGCCGTCCAACACGTGTGTCCCAAACCCTCGATGCCCGCCCTCTTCGTCTTCGGTCGTACCCCACTTGGGGGCATGCCTTGCCTGCCTTCCGCGTGCCGGCGCCGCCGCTGCACCAAGGAAAGGAACGGAGGAGGGAAAGGACACGGGGGAGGGAGAAGGATGGAGCACGAGAGAGATCTGCAGGAGGAAAGCCGGGAGCAGGAGCTCAGGCGGCACAGCCGGACAGACGGGCGGGGCGGGCGGGCCCTCACGGGCAGGTCGGGCGGGTGGGCCCGGACTGGCCGAGTCGAGCAGGCGGGTCGCGGAAGCGTCGATCCAGCACGATTCGCAAGGAGAAGTAGAGCGAGAGCACGATGCCCACGTAAACCAAGAGGAAATCCAACGCGAGAGCGCGATTCCTGAGTCTAGGGGGTACGGCGCCGCAATACATTGTGAGAAACTAACACGCGAGAGCGCGATTCCTGCATACATTCTGGGGAAGTCCCGAGAAGGGTGCAAATACGAAAACACATGTGGGGAAATATCAAGGGGATGTCGTTGTTAATAACTGGGGGCCAACAACCCAGTTTGAGGAGGAACACTTCCCCTGATACAGAAGCAGGTTGCGAACCCAGGGAGAAACACTTTCATTCAAAAACACCATGTGCACCGGGCAAGCAACAACAACTACTCTTTGCGCCTAGGGACACTGAATGACCGTTCGGCCCGCCCCCCTCACTCTGACAGAGGATGATGAAGGTTGGGCCGTATGGATGTATACCGACCAGAATATTGTGTCAAGGATGGTGAAGGCTGGGTGGGATGAATGTGCACCGAATGTTCTTGTTTGCATGGGATGGTAAGGGCTGGGTCGCAGAAATGTGCCCCGGAAAACAATTGTTTGCGAAGGTTGGTGAGGGTTGGGTCGTATGGATGTGAACTTCATTATTTGTTGCATAGGATGGTCAAGGTTGGGTCGGATGGATGCGCACCGAACCGCATGTTTTGCTGATGATGGTGAGGGTTGGGTCATACACATGTGCGCGGCGCTGAGGCGAGCAACACATGTTGAAAAGGATCCGGACTCCATCCTTGAAACGGTTGCTCTGCAAAGGCGCGTGAGCGCGGCGCTGAGGCGAGAACTACATTCAAAAATTGTCCCGGGCTCCATCATTGAAATAGTTGCGTTTTTGTGAAAACGGATGTGCGCGGCGCTAAGGAGAAATCCACATTTTGAAAACGACCCGGGCTCTATCCTGAAAACTGTTGCACATGTCAGGCTTCAGGATCAGATTTGGCAAGGAAGTCTCAGGCGAAACGCACGGCCTGTCCTACGGACACGTCTAGTGGTGCGACGGGGAGGCGTTAATATTAAGCACGAGAAATGAAGGAGGCCAGGTAAGCCGCGCGGGAGGCCAGGTGGATGGGCCCTCGCAGGTAGGCAGTTGGGTTCAGTGCAGGGGAGGCCAGGTAGGGCCGCGTGGGATCCTCGCGTCATGCTGTCCTCATCGCCTCTGCGCATCCTGACGCCCGTCAGCTGCTCGAGATGGGACTGACAGCGGCGGGGATCCCCACACCAGTGGCTCCGAGGCCTTGGACAAGGAGGCGTAGTGGGCTACTGTGCTGGCACTCCTCGTTGATCGTCCTTTTGTATACAGCCCCCTCTGTTTTCCAACCTGTGTCAGGTCGCGTTTCAGGACTCATTGATCTTCATTTGCCGTGCGTACCGAGGAGGGAGTATGGGGGAGGAGGAGAAGGAGGAGGAGGAGGAGGACAGAGAGGAGGAAAAGGAGGAGGAGGAGCAGGAGAACCAGTGTAAACCCCAGACTCATCGACGACATTTCAATGGGCTCCCTCCAAGTTCCCTCTTCATAGGCCTCTACAGGGACTCATTGTCACTAAATGAAGTGCCCAGTTGGAAGACAACTGTTTGTGTAGCGCCTTGACGATCCTGCATCGTGCCAGAATGCCATGCCTGGGGCTTCAACACCGCGAACCAGCGTAACTATTGCGCCCTGGCAGCCCGACATCGTGCCAAACAGGCAGCTCACTCTGGGACGTTGACCCGATGATCCCTGGAACACTGTAGACTCTGAAAACGAATGTTCACGCCGCTGAGGCGAGAACCTCCCTTTGAAAAGGAACCGCCCTCCACCCGTGGAGCTCTTGCCATAATGTGTAGGACGAACGTGCGCGGCAAGAAGGCGAGAGCCACGTCTTGAAAACGGTCCGCGCTTCATCCGTGAAGTTCCTGCAACTTCTCAGCTTCAGGGTCATAAGTGGTGGAGAACTCTCAAGCGAAACGCAAGCCCCGCCCTTCCGACACGCCTCGGGGTGAGAGACGGATGGAGGAGAAGGAGGAGGAGGAGGAGGAGGAGGAGGCGGAGGAGGAGGAGGAGGAGGAGGAGAGGGATGACGAGGAGGAGGCCGAAGAGGAGGAGAGGTGGGAGTTGGGGAGGAGGAGATGGAGCGATGAGCCGCTGGTAGCTTGCGCGTGGACCCCCCGCCGCCCAACTGGAGCCGAAACGGCTACGCAGCAGTGGGAGGGGAGGGAGAGGATTGAGTGGACTGGCTTGATCGCCCTCCTGGTGCGGTCCTCGATGGTAGTTGGACCTCGAATGCCACCTGTTCTGGACCACTTGTCAGCCAAGAGCGAAGGAGGGGAGGACACGAGGGAGGCACCGAGGAAAACGTGGAGATCAGACGAACAAACCGCAGAGGCGACAACGCGACATGCAAACAAGAGACGGGAGGCAACAGGCAACGATGGGACAAGACGACAGGAGACAAGTGACAAGAAGATAGGACGGGAACCTCCACCTCCTCTGAGAGTGATCTCTGCCACCGGGGGAAACCAGGAGGTATCGGCCCAGCTGCTGGACTGTGTCCCTGTCTGGGCAGCCCTGGGATTAAGCTGACGAGACCAGACCGACTCCCACCTCACTGCACGCCCTCTCGCAAACCTTGTGCAGGTCCTGGGAGAAGCGCTGTTCGGGGAAGCCCATGTCTTCAGCTAGTTCTGGACCCATTCGAGCCCTTGATCGCGGAAGCACTTGGCTATGGAAGATGAAATTTGTCGCTGCATATGGGACAGCCAGGAGGCTCATGTCAGGTCAGGTCAGCGCAGGCCTGCATGCCCGCGCAGGGCGGCCACTGAGGGCGCAGGCGGGAAACTGGTATTAGAACAGCTAAGATTGGGCACCTAAAAACACGTGAGACCATCGGGTCTTCAGGATCCTCGGATGGCATCTGGCACGGCGACTCGGGAAGGACTTCATCTGCTCATGTGGCCAACCATCCAACAAGACGCGATAGTCTGCTTATCGTCGAGATGTATGATCGCGTCCTGGTTTGGTGGCCACACTGATATGGATCCCAAGATACCTGCCACAACCACACGCATTCCTGCTGCCATTTTTCAACGGGCGGGATGGGGAGAGGGAGAAGGAGGAATACGAAGAGGGAAACGACGGGGAGGGAAACGACAGGGAAGGATGAGGAGGAGGAGGATGAGGAGGAGGGAGGAGCGACACGCGGGAAGCTTGTGCCTCAACGCGCGGTTCGACAGAGCGTCCTGCCTCATCCGCAGCTGCCCTACGTTGTCTTTGACCTGTGCCGGAGCGGCGAGCTCAGCCGAAGATCGATGGAGTGCAGCGCCCTCTTCAGCACGTCCTGGGACTGAAATATCCGCCACCGCGCCTGCAGCGGTCAGCGCACGTCGAGCCCCTGCCTCTTCGCTGGCCTCGCCTCCCGAGGGGGCGAGTGGCCCTCCGGGGGCATCGAGCCTGGGGAGCGCCCATCTGCCAGGACCAGTCCGCATCGATGCCGGGATCTCGGATCGAATCGAAATGTGCATCGGATCGGGCCGAGTCGACACGGAGTCGGAATCGAATAGGATCGTCCGCGCCAGAACGGCGCCATGCAAGAGTCGGGCCGCATCGGATCGTCGGGACGTCGGGATCGAATCAGACGAAATGGCCGAAACTGATCGATCGGACCGAAATGGAGCCTGTCTGCTGACCAAGGCCAGACCCTATGCATTCTGCCTTCCAAAGGCAAGAGGGTGCCAACATGAGGGGCCTCGGTGCAATGCTCCGTGGAACCTCTCCCGTCCGCCGCCCCTCCCCAGTACACCCCCTTTCCCAGGCTCCCGCCCGCGAGCGGCGGCGGATTCGCGCGGCCGCGCAGCTGATGTCCCTGACAGTGGCGACCTTTGATGCGTTTAGCTGCCCGATCGCCTCGAGCAAGGTGTCGAAGTCGATGTGCTCTGTGCGGGCGTACAGGGACTCCTCACACGCCAAGAAGTGTCCCTGCCAACCGATCTGGAAACCTGCCCCCGAGGATCTCGCGGAGCGCTTAAGACGGATACTTCTCGCATGAATGGGGCGCTACAGCCAGGCTGCTGAAATAGGGAACGCAGAAAAGAAACGAAGCCCCTTTTTGGGCACCACAAAGGCCAGGGTGTACGAGGAGGGCTAGAGGAGCAATCACGACATGACCTAATGAAGAGTGAGCCCCTTCCGAAGTCCCAAAGCGGTTTTGTTTCAGCGTCTTGGCTGGATCCGAGATCCTCGTGGGCAAGTCCCCAAGCAGGTGGAAGCAATGGTAAACATTCTCGGCGTGGATTCCTCCATCGACGCGAGATGCTCGATCTCTACGCCAAACCGTTTGAGAACCTTGTAGACATCGGCGTTCTTGATGATGAGACGGAACTCGTTCCTGGAGATTGCTGACCATGCTCCAAAGCAGTGCGTGCACCATGGTCTCTTACATCGAATCGGAAAACTTTGTGTATTTTCTCGTCGCCACACCTGTGCGCCTCTGGTGTCCTATGGTACCCCATGGAAAAGGGTTGTCAGCTCGTCGCAACCCCGTGGGCGTCCTTGGACAATGGTTCGGCTCAGGGGTACCCCGTGGGCGCCCCTGGCGCTCTAGGTTGCCATATGGTGCTTTATGGTTGGTGCCGTGGTGCCATGTGGCGCCCCAGTACGCCACACATAGGTTAATTCACCAAGCAGGACGTGCACATATACATGTACAACTTCACTCAAACAAAGCATGCCAACTTAACAAATTTCAGTACATGCCTAATCTATACATATACACATATATATACACACCTACATCGATGTATATATATATACACATATCGATGCCGGTGCTAGAACCACGCGCGCGTTTCGCGCGCTGAAGTTCTAGCAAGCTTAGTTGTAATATAAAAATGTTCGGTATTGGCGGACATCGATTATCGCACGGGTCGTGCCCCTCAGGGAGGGTCACCTGCGGCCCCAGACAGGCTTAGTTCACGATGTCCCACCCTTGCTGGCACACCCACCACAAGGACCGCGCCCATCAGGGGGCTCCAGCCCGCAAGGAGTTCGATTCCTCGAACGGCCCTGGGGACAAAATCCGCATCCCGCCCTCCCGTCTGCTTCGGCACACCTCTCACACGGATCGTGGCCCACACGGATCTCCACGTACGGCCCCAAAGGCAAGGTTCGCACTGCAACCCCCTGGCCATTGCGGCACACCGCATGACGCGGATCGTGTCCACAAGGAACGCTACCTAAAGGCCCAGAAACAAGGTGCGCACAACGCTCCCCCGCCCATGCCGGCAGACCCGTCAGGCGAACCATGCCCTAGAAGGAACCCCACCTATGGCACCAATGGGCAGCTTCACCTGGCGTGCCCCAGCCCATCTCGGAACCTGCATCGCACGGGTCGTGCCTGGAGGAGGTTCACCTGTGGCCTCAGTGGGGGCGCTCGCGCGGGGGTATCCGAATCATGCGGCACACGCTTCACGCGGATCGCGCCCTACAAAGAATTCAGGAATTCAGCTCAATCGTGCACGCGTGCCCCGCACCAACAATCTTTCCGCATCGCCCTGTGGCGCGCAATGTATGAAGAGAGACCCGCGCCCTGCGCTACACATGGCTGCGTAGGGATGGATCCGTCCCCAAACCAAGTGTTTGCTTATCTACGCCCTTCGGCCCATACCGCTACCGCACCCCAGTTTTGGGCCAGGGTATCCTTGGATACCTATATTTCGGAATCTCTCGGCATGATTCTCGGGCGCCTCGTGAAGCGAGTGTTGAAGCTTCTTGTGGCCTCATGTGGGTCATGTGGGGGCCTCTTGGGGGATGTTTGGGGGCCATTGAGGAGGCCCCCATATGGGTGAATGCTGCGGCCTCGGGGGCCCTGTCGTGGCGGAAGGCTCGAAACGCAAGTTGGAGTTCCCGCTCATGGACTCCTCCTGGGCCCTGTTGGGCCGTCTTGGGCGCCTCGTGGAACGCATTGGGGCTTTATTGGGCCGTCCTGGGGCTCGCTTGAAGGCCTTTTGGGCTGGCTTGAAGCGATTTGTGGGACCTCGTGAGCCGTTCTGGACGCTGTCAAGATGCGCATATTATAGACATGCACCACCGCCCCTCTTGGGGATGAAGCAATTTTGGCCTCCTGGGGCCCTCTCGGAGCGCATCTTGGAGCCTTCGACGTCTTCGGGGCCCCTTGTGCCGCTTTGAAGCAATATTCGGGCGCCTTCGGCCCTGTCAGGCCGCTCTGGTTGGTTTCTGGTGGCCTCCGGGATGCCCCAAAGGGAAAATGAGAATGCGCCATCACGGACTGATCCAAAGAGACACTACCTCGCAGCTCTGGCTGCCTGCTGAAAGCGAATCAAGGCCTTTGGCCACTCGCCGAGACAGATCCGACGAAGATATTCCCGTCGAGCGGTAATGACCTGGCGATGCTTACAAAGGCCCTGGAGACCTGAACCGGCGCCCCTACTACTATAGAAACCGCAACAACTGCATAACCATATGCTGAGGATATTATGAAAGTCCATGCGATGTGCGTCACTCACCCAGCCCCCTCTCCCCCTATATGTAAATGCTGACCGACAGGGCAATGGAAAACATGAGCATCCCCAGGAGTGAAAGCGACACAAGGGGACCGTCGCCACCTGATGAGGGTGGCGTCGTTGGCAGATCCCCTACAATGGCGGCAACTCTTACCACTTTCATCTAGATCGCGGTCTGTCTCAAACGCGCCCCGCCCGTGCAGAACTCCTCGAAGTGGGGGGGCCGGCGCCCGCTGCAGCGCCGAGGGCCTCGAGGCCCGCGCGGAGGAGGCGCCGCCGAAGAAAGAGCGTGACTTTTTCGAGCGCCCGTATCCTGCTGCGAGTACCTGCGGGGAGTCGGGCAGAAACTGCGGCCTGTCCAGCAAACTCGCCCGCTCCCGCGTTGCCTATCGCGAGATGCGAGGGCATGCCTTTTCTCCGCCGTCTCTGATACTGTAAGATGGTACGCGACCTGAAGAACAACAATGAGTGACCCGTCACGTTGAGTGTCCTTCTGCCGCCGTCTCATCATGCCCCAGATCCCCGCGTTGCACCCCGATGTTTCTAGATGCAGCCCCGAATGCCAACCATCAGCAACAGCAGGGCCATCCGTGAAATAGATAAGAGCGCCCGCACTATAAGTAATAGCCAAGAGGAGCCCATAGAGGTCGCCTCGAGGCACCGTCTGCCTAAGTCCTGGAAGGGCCCCCAACGTGACGGCCCCAGCATCGGGGGGGGGGGGAGGGCGAAAGACTGCATAATTTGCACTGCGATACCGATAACCAATGCGTCGAAAACGAGGCCCACGAGCATCTGGCCCCCCACAGGCGTCTCCAAAGACTACGAGAGGCCAATCAGAACTGCCGTATGTAACCTAAGAAAGAACAATGCAAGTCGCCATCCCCGTTCGCGATAAAGAATTGCCATGCTATCTCGTCGGCGGGGCGAGGACTCGCCGCCCGCTCCTTGGGGGGCAACCTCCTCGACATATCGCACGCCTCGCTCTCGTGCAACGCATGCGCGCGCGGGGCCAAATAGTCGTGGTCGACGAAGGCCTTCGCGTCTTTGTTGCGCTGGCAAGTCCAGGAACGGCGAAACGGCGTGTCAGCACCTTTGACATTCCATGTCGATCTTGGCCCTGGCCTCATCAGCTACCCGTTGACGTGGCAAGAGCACTCCTATGACAATGTTGACTATGACCTCTGCGAGCCGATGGCAATTCTTACATTGGCTGAGCCCCTGGATGAACTTGCAATAGCTGCAATTGCCCACCCCTCCTACCACCCCGTCTCAACAGTAGCGGGCAGAAGCACGGGGCCACTGCATAGCTTGAAATGCAGATTGGAAGTCGTCGAGGATGTCCGAACAGTCCTCGTCGCCCGAGAAGTCGGCCTCCGAGAACACCCACGCGAACTCAAGAGCACCCCGTAAGTAGGTGGCCTCGGGGCCCCAGTCAACCTCCAGAAAGTGCCCGATGATGGCGGCGACGGGCCCCCAACCTGACGAAATATCTGACTGCGAAACATATGCCGTAACTGATTCGCTATTGCGAGGCCATGCAAGGCGGACCATGGGGCGGATATCAGGAGCACTGAACCAAACCCAAAGCCAGAGGCGCATGGCCTCGCGAGGGAACTTAGGACCAGGAACACCCCCAGGAACCTCGACGTCTAAGAGGGTCGCGAGGCATCTCCCCTCAGATTCAGCACCGAGAGAGGCCCCGGGGCGCCGACGAACAAGTTGACGACGGCACCCGAAGGCCCCGTAGACATGGCGCCCATAGGAACCGGCGGCTTGTGCACCCGCGCTCTCAAATCGCACCATCGCGCGGTGCTGCTTGGAAGCCCGAGCGAAACGCCGAATCTGAGCCGTCATCCCACTAGCCTGGGCCCCCCGTTTGTATCCTAGCTTCCGAGCGGGTCGGCCGTTGCCGAGGTCGGCCCCGAGGCGCGGGGCTTGCCGAACAACAGCTGAAACATGAATGCCGACTCGTTCAAGCTGCTGTGGAAATTGTCTGCCATCAGCGGGCCTCGAGCACATCGGCGCTCTCTTGGGCGATGCCTTGAGACCTGCCTCGCCGAGCTCGTTGCAAGTGTTCTTCAGAACCCAGAAAATGTTTGCCCCGGCGGTTCTCCGAGAGCCCAGGGCCCGCTGGGAGAGGTCGCCAATCCAAATGCGCATCGACGTGCCCGCGTGGGCCGTCGAGATCTGCTGGGGAACGACATGGACCATGCACCGAGCAAAACGGGCTCCTCCACGCAAGCCTTGCACAATGCTCTGGGAGGGCTGGAAGGCAAGAGAGAAACGTTCTCCTTGGCCAAGGGTCCTTGGACAGATGCAGTCTTGCAGCGCGAGCGCCAAAACCGTCGATGGGGAAAATCGGCCGCAAGGCGGTGCGCACCACGACCGCCCACCCGATACAAGAGGCACGCGCGCCAAGGATCATGCAACTTCGGGCGCAGATGGGGCGCCGACGGGCCAGAGGTGGCGGCGCGGGGGGGGGGGCGTTGTCCGTCGGTCGGAATAGGCAGACGGGGGGCCACAGGGGGAAGGGGAGCAGGGGGGCGGGAGGGCGCGCTCGGTCAGACGGGCGGGCGCAGTGGGCCGGTCGGAATAAGCAGGCGGGGGCCACGGGGCGGAGTGGCGCGGAGGGGGGGGGGGGCAGGGGGGCGGCACGGCGCGGTCGGGCAGACCGGGGGCACGGCCGGTCGGTCGAAATTCCAAACGGGGCCACTGGGTGGAAGGGCACAAGGAGGGGGCAGGGGGACGGGAGGGCACGGTCGGGCAGACGGGCGGCACGGTCGGTCGGTCGAAATTCGCAGACGGGGGCCACGGGGCGAAGGCGCGGGCGCGGGGGCGGGAGGGCGACGGGAGGGCATGGAGAGCACGCGCGCCGGCACGTATCCCAGCACGCGGAGGCAGCGCGCAGCTCTGCACGCATCCCAGCACACGAAGGCAGCGCGCGCCCCAGCACACGTCCAAGCACACATCCCAGTCCAGCACACATCCCAGGCAGGGTCGGCCGGTCGAAGTAACGCAGTGCGAGATCACACCAGCAGGTATGATAATGAGGGAAAGGAGTGCGAGGAAGGAGGGCGAGGGGGGGTCGCGGGCGGAAGGCAGGGACGGGGCCACTGGGTGGAAGGGCACAAGGAGGGGGCAGGGGGACGGGAGGGCACGGTCGGGCAGACGGGCGGCACGGTCGGTCGGTCGAAATTCGCAGACGGGGGCCACGGGGCGAAGGCGCGGGCGCGGGGGCGGGAGGGCGACGGGAGGGCATGGAGAGCACGCGCGCCGGCACGTATCCCAGCACGCGGAGGCAGCGCGCAGCTCTGCACGCATCCCAGCACACGAAGGCAGCGCGCGCCCCAGCACACGTCCAAGCACACATCCCAGTCCAGCACACATCCCAGGCAGGGTCGGCCGGTCGAAGTAACGCAGTGCGAGATCACACCAGCAGGTATGATAATGAGGGAAAGGAGTGCGAGGAAGGAGGGCGAGGGGGGGTCGCGGGCGGGGCAGGGGGGGGGGGGGCGGTCGGTCGGAGGCGGGGCACGGGACGGGCACAGGTTGGAGGCCGCGGATCGGTTGGAAT